>JAAONU010000007.1:18997244-19597244 GCA_012932295.1 Cyclina sinensis | reverse complement strand
AAATTGGATTGATAAATACTGCTATATGCCTATCATCTACTAAAACGATAAACTAGCTACAAAAAATTCAGGCATACATTAGGGAAATGACCTTAAATGACAATTTTCAAAGTAAAGGGGAGATAATTAAACATATCAGAGGTAGTTTTGTAAAATCGAAGATGAAATACACAAAATAATAGCAAGTTTCATTTTACATGTAAATCGTTTTTAGTTTATTAAGACTGCATTTTTGAGCAGATTGTAACCTTGTTTTATTTCTCTAACACACGTGATAGTATTGAGTAATATTTATTAGGCCAACACTATTTATGATGCTTTTCTCTGCGTATCCTCGGATACCCATGGCCGATCTATTAACATTTATCAGCCGTGGGATTTTTGGACGCTATCTAGTCGATAAGAGGTGTGTCAAAGACAGCTATTTCATTGGTTCCCTCACGATTTCATGAGGCAATTAAAACCAATCAAAACGATCGTTCTATACGACATTCGGTATTACAGACAATATGGCGGCAACCATAGACGACATGTTTAATTGTGTTTGTGAAAAGTTCAAAATTTAATATGTGGGCGCATTCATTTTGTTTATTCAAGCATGTTTATTATTCTGTTCAAGCATGTCATTCCATGAAATTCATGTTATTTTGTTACTTAACAAAACAAACAATGTTTCAGTATCATAATTATCACCACTAACATCAAGAGATATATGGAAAAACATGGTTGACCAAATATGTTGTGGTTGTTCTTCAAAATATGTGCATAACCTTAGTTATAAAATGTCTGAACAGACAGGTCTTCAATTTAAAAATATATATTAAATTTCTTTTTATTGGCATCTGCAAACAAAATAGGGTGCTGTAGCTTAAGGTTCCTTAAAAATACAGTAAAAAACCGTACACTTTTTTTTCTTTTCGTTGTTTTCCAGATATAGAAAGATTTCTATAAGTATTTATAGACTCAGTCATTTGCAGAAGTGAACGCAGTCTTTTCAATGTCTCTGCCTTAATTTTGACATGGATTTAGTCAACCTGTCAGAAGAAATGGTGAACTCTGACATGTACTTTCTTGCAGTGGTTACTGCTTGCTCCGAGTTCTACAAAGTATGGCATGTTCATACCAGTTTTTGGAAATATGAAATCTTTTCTTTATTTTACATAAAAAAGAACTTCAGTTGGTGCAGGACAATTTTCGCGTTCCATACTCCCTCCTTTGAGTAGGCGAAGTACATTTAACACACAACTGCGCGCTCCGGGCATCATTCTTTGCATTGTGCGTGAATTACTTCGTAAGTTAACCACTGTAACGATAATTAGTAAAAATGGATTTGAGAGTATATGTGACGTGCATCGTAGGTATGTAAAAGATTTGAATACTCTGTTAAATCCCTGAAAAAAAATCACATGGTTTAAGACTATTTCATTGATAGCTATGTCTTTTATCTAAAACAGTAGTTCTTACTGTGGCAAGTTCTCGAATTATGGAGTGGTAATAACTGAACCCCATCTGTACAATGGTTTTGTCCAGTTTTACGTAAGTGTAATTATAGCAACAACTATAGAAATGCTTTTCAGATGGCAACCTTGGGATTTTTTCGTCAGTGTTGCAATACAAGTGTATTCAGCGCAGCGATTGAAAAAAAAAAGATATCCTGCGTGGAAGATACACTAAGGCCGAGGCATCAAATGGGTGATGAGCGTTTCTTACCTAGTTCAACTAATTGTACACGAGTCGAGCTATTGTGTATTTTTTATGTATGGGTCAATATCTCATCCTCCGCGTGATTGTGGCGAGATTCTGACCTAAAACAAAAGTATCTCAGAATATGCTCAAGACGTCTCTTGAATTATTTTGACTAGTTTCTTATCTTACCTTTCTATCTCTTGCTTTGCCTTTTCTCGCATTGTTTTAGTTCTCTTTTGATCGCCTTACCTTTTTATATCTTGAAGTAAATATACGATGAAATTTAAAAGATTGATGGTTTAAACAACTACGGAAACTGTATGCGAACAAAAGAACAATTGTAAAAAAGAATCTCTCCGTTTTTGTTGTCTGCAAACCTACTTTTTGTATAACTTCATCAACAAGAGTTTCAGTTATGTTGGGTACTTCATAATATCCCCAAGACTAAAACCACTTAGAATAAGGAAATATTTTAAATCCATTCTCCATAACTTCCTCGTGCTTGGTGTGTTTATTATCATATGATGACGACACATCCCCGCCATGTTAATTTCTTGTTTCTTGTCCATACTTTCAACTCCGCATGCTCATCATGTCATTTTAGTAAGGTAGCACAAAGCAGGTGAGCAACAAAGAACATACATGAATGTAATAGACATTTGTAGTTGGCTGCATGTATGTGTGCTTTGATATAATTATTATATGGGCGCAACAAAAATAACATTAGACTGCAGCGTAGGTTTTATCCCTTACCATTGTGTTGCCTTGATGCAATCTCTTAAAGGATATTAGAGAGACTGAAGATTTTATACTTGTAAGAGACTGCTGAAACTTGTCTTTGAAAATGCACCACGTACCTGTTCATTTAGAAAAAAAAGTTTTTTTATAATATTTTTTTCAAATTAAGCATGCTATTGAGTTTCTTATAAAGATACTGTTATTTCTGTCTGTAATGCATTTAGCTTGGCTTGCTTTTAGATACATGCATGTTATGTAGCTAGATACAGTGGAGTGGCTAGTATTTAAAATCAGCAGTTATCATTTCCATAAAATTTTAACTTTAAAGCCTTGCTTATGCTGTCTTCTAGAAGGCTGGTATGTAACAATAGTTAGAAAAGTAAATACCTGATATCTTTGCTTTGTCATATTTTATGCCATATTTACATGTTTGCACACAGTGTTGATTTACCAAGTTTGTGTCCAGTGTCATTTAGCGGGTGCATCTATGTAACTTTGGACACATTTTTAGTCTTTTTTTATGTTGTTGTTTGTTCATGTATAGCTTCCACTACAAGAGTTTCAGTTTTCATGCGTAATTTAAACAGATATCGTAAGTGCAAAAACCACTTAGAATAAGGAAAAATATTAAATCCATTGAACATTTGTAAGGAAAAAAGGCTGTCTCTACATGTGTTTGAAACAGGAAAATCAGATAAGGTTGGTAACGAAACATGGGGAGATTACAATTTTTCCTCTCACGATAAGGCAAAAATAATGTGTTTAACAATATTGTGATAATGGATTTAAGGGATGTTAGAAGATAATCACTTGAAGATAGTTGCGCTGAATATGAAATAATTGGTTATAAAATAGCAGAATGTAAACAAAGTGGTATTTTGTCATTCATGCAAAATACTAATTCACTCTAGCTTTACTAGCGGCCAAAAAGCAAAAGAAAGAAACATGGTTCAACTATATGGCTAATGAGTACCATTTTGAAAATTGTACCAGTGCACAAAAAATAAAAAGCTTTTGAGAAATAGAGGGGTTTGGGGGGAGCTAAATGGGCCTTTAAGTTTCATCTTATCATCACTTGAATTTTGATATATAACAACAACTTTCATATCCATATTGGAAAAGAATTGTACACAGTTATAGCACTAGGAAATATAGAATAATTATACTTTCATTTCAGCCACCAGTCTTTTCTATGGCGCAAGTGCAGGATGCGTACAGGACACGATAAGCGGTTCAGGATATGCCGAATGCATAACGGGGTATACCACGTTTATAACAAACGCAGCAAGTTCCATGGATCCGGATGACCCTAGTGGAATGATACAAACCATATGCAGGTAATGTATGGGTGTCTCTTCTTGAACTGTAGCTATTTTAGTAACGAGACGGTTGTTGATATGGATATATTGTGTCCATCAGATGTGTGTCAAAGTAGATATTTTGAGTGGACGTAGAGAATTCATCTTTTTTTGTAAATTTAAAGAAATAACGCCGTGGTTATACGCAATTCTGTTTTACAAAAAAAGGTTATGTGTATCTTGCAAATGTTGCCAAGTACTAGAATGTTGGTGATAAATTTGGCTAGGTAACGTAGTTGATTGAGTGTGAACGGACCCAGTGTTTAAATGCAATCGAGTTGCCTGCTACACAAACATAGGTTGACTGCCTGGAGAACAGGTCACCTGGTTGGGCTTTTTCTGAACACTCTTTTTGCGACATTTTTTTGCCAATAATGAGCCTCTCGACACTCTAGAAGTCATATGTTTTTGCCGGTCCTAATAAACCTTAAAGCGACTGACTCACAGAATTAAGCTGAATTTTTTTTCTTTAGAATTTAAGAGCAGTTGATATACTATGGAAAAAACATAATATGCTTCTATACACCTTAAAAACTGAGAAAAAAGTTTTGCTCTAACCAGGATTCGAACCCATGACCTTTCGGTCAGTAAAATACTAAGCGCCGACAATATACAACTCTGAGACACAGAGGATAGTTCTCAAGATGCGTCAAAATTAATGTTATAACTAAAGTATCTACCCCGTGACTAGTGGTAAATTTTTTACCGATAAAAGTTTGTAAAACTTTATATTTTGATGTTTTTCTGTAACAAAAAATGAGTGAGTAACTTTGTTTAAACATGTTCTTCACATTTACAGCTAGAATTTCAAGATGTATAAACATTTTCTTTTTTTCATCGTCAGTGAGTCAGTCGCTTTAAGTGAAAATATAATCAATAAGCCTTTGCTTAGGTTCGAGACTACTGAGTCGAGTTGGGCTTAATACAGTTTTCACGATATGGTGAAGACTATATTGAAATAAGCTAAAATGCCACATTTTTTTATAGAGTCCAATAATATTTTGTCCGAATGAATGGTAGTGTAGATGATCTCAAGGTCACATACATGTATAAAATAGGGTAATGTGAGATGGAAAATCTAGGAAAAAGGATCGAAGGAAAACCTTGTGAACACCAGATTTTACGTCACATACGCACGAAATGTTCAGTGGTGAGCTCTTAGAATGGGTGTCTGTCCGTCTTTCTTTGACAGCGTTTTCCTTCCAACAAGACCTCCTACTCAACCACTGGGCAAATTTCAACCAAACTTCAAAATTAAACGGTTTCATACAGATATCATGTTGTCATGGCAACCATAATGAAAAAATGAAAATCTCCTCAGAAACCAATTGCCCGAGTTCACAATAATTTCACAAACATGTTTTTCAGGTTTCCTTGTATCACATTCATTCTAGTCATTTTAGTCCCTTAAAAAATATGACATACGGAGGTCGAGGCATGTTTTGCTATGTGTCTAAATGAAAAAAAAACTTGGAAAGTCGTCTCAGAAACCACTTTCTCATTTCAAAATAATCCTATAAAATGTTCATTAGGTGTCCTTTTAAACACAAAGATAGTTATTCAATTATAAAACATGGTCCTATTTTTATTATATAACTGTATGGAAAACTTTAAAAATCTACTAAGAAACTGCTGGGATAATTTCAAAATAATTTCACAAAATTGTTCCTTTGGTGACCCTTCATCGAATTTCTTCAAGCCGTGACATATTGGTCCCTTATTAAACATGGCCTTCAGAGAGAGGTCCTGTTCTCACTTTTAAGATAAAAGGAAAACTTTGACTATTATCTTCGCAGGCACATGACACAGTCTCAAAAAATTTCCACAAATGCCCCTTAGTTGGCCCCTTATCAAATTCCTTTGAATAATGTTGATTTGTAAAATAACTTAGCTTGGAGGGGGCGGGACAGTCGTATTTATACTAAAAAACATCTCTTCATAGTCCAATTACAAAATAATTCACAGCAAGAAAATGGTTCTCAGATGACCGAAAAGGGCCACGGTGGCCCTTTTGTTTAGTTCTTTATGATAGGTTTTGCCTTTCTGGGAACACCCCAGTACTCATATGATTGATAAAGGGCAATGATGTCCCTCTTGTTCTATTGTTTCTACAGACTCTTAATGAGTTATTTATGCCTTATGGCTGTTAAGGAAAATATGAAAGTATGGAAATTAGTTCACAAAAAAATTAACTTATTTTTTTTTCATTTCTAAATTTTCAATAAACTTACGAGCTATTTTCCTTAATATGTTACAGTCCAGAAGGACAAGCGGCTATGAACTGTATACTAGATTTCGTAAAGAAATGTCCAGAACTAACGACCAACACAGATACTGCAGCTATGTTTGAAAGCTTAAAGATGCTTGACCCAATGGGAGGATTTGACGCTGCTTGCAGTATGCTGTCAGGTAAGATCTTTTAAAAATAAAAAGGTTAAATAATCTAATCAAATGAAACGGGCATTTTTGGACGCGTGAGGCATCATTTAATACTTCCGAAGGGAGGTATATATATACGAGTATATAATAATCAGAACGTCCGTCCATCCTTCCCCATGTCATAACTGTTCCATATCTCTTGAAAATTTCGATGGATTTTGATATTACTTGGTAGAAGTATGAAATATAGCTGCATGATGGGCAGTATACGTTATAAGGTTGACTCTGTCAAAGGTCAAGGTCACACATTTCAATCTTGTCATTATACACATTTGCATTTTACCCATCAGTTTATTCTCAGCTATTTAAGATACCAAACATTTTCAGTCAATCCTTTGCGTTTTTCTGTCTGATGCATGACATTCAGGGAGAATTTCTCACAGCGTATGGCAGCTCTTGTAAATATTTATGGGTCCTACTCACTGACTCCTAGCCCCTGTACGAGGCGCCCAGCAGGTCTTTGAATAGAGAAATAGAAAAAAACTATTTCTGGTTTAGATCGTCTGTATTTATGATGATTACTAAGTAATTGTTGTATTGTACCGGTACATGCTAATGATTCAGTTCTTCATATGACTATTGTGGTCGTTAGAATAAGTGGAATGACTAAGACTGACAATTAGGTTATATATAAGTAGATATTTATGTTATATTTATGTTGACAAAGGCATTTCCAGATTGACAACCGATTTTCTACAACAAATATGTATTGTAGAAATGAAAATTAAGCAAAATGCAGAAGCAATCTGCCAAAATGCTTTCGAAAATGTAAGGTTTTTCCATATTATTTTGTAGGTAGATTTCGTACGAAAACACTTATCTGATACAAGGTTGCTCTGTCATACAGTTGGTTTATCATGATCAAGTATCATAGAGGCTGTACCTAATTGAAAGTCTGTTGCTCCACGATACTCCGTAAAATACAACCCGTGCAAATAAATATATACATGTATATATGATACAATGATTATAAATACACATTCATGTTGTTGTAGTTAACATATATGTTTGTTAGAAACTGCTTAGGGGTGAAAACAAAGTCTTCACAAGAAAGACATGTGAGAAAGAAAGTTGCACTGGTCTTTTTATTTATTCAGGACCCTGTCAAGCTGTTCAACAATGTCTAGCCAGTCAAGACTTCGGAAGGGAAAGTTCGACGCCCTCCTATCTAACACCATTTAGTGTCATCCAGGAGAGTGTCGGAATGCTTTGTGGGTGCGTTTGGCTAATTTCTCCAAAAATAAAATCTGCTGAGAGTATACATTTGTAAATTTGTAGATATGGACTATTTCCTGTCTTGCTGACAATTTATTTGTGTATTACTTAATTTTGATGAGTTAATCGGCGAAAGATAGTTTATCACTTACACAAAAAGACGAACTGAGAATTAGACAAATACTGCAGACAAAATAACGAAAATTTAAAAGAAATTATACCCTTTACTTAGATAAGTTAGATTTCTTTCAGTTTTAATTCAAGATGATGAAAAAGTTAATTGTTTTCACAGGTGTCTGATGCATTATTATATTTGGGAACGAAATGATCAGATTTATTACAATAAAAATGCATGCGCGTACTCCGATTGCATCAGTCACGATGATTAATAACGTCCTTAAATTTATTATGAAAATGACAGAATGACAATATAGTGTTAATTAAGTGTTTTCATAATGGCCTAGTTATTGCGCTGAAGATAGTCATATTAGCCTGAGGCCGAAGGCCGAAAGCTAATATGACTGTCTGAAGCCCAGTAACAAGACAGTTATTGATAATTTTATTAACCCTGAACGTGCTGAAATTTTGTAATGGATTTGCCCAGCTTTGAATTTGGAACAGTCCATTCAAGGTTAAGGGATGTCAATATCAAAATACAAAAATGGAGCTACCAACAGTATAGAGCCTGGTTCTATACTATGGCAAAGGCTAATCACTTTTGGTTCCAGCAGGTTAAGGGTTAATTAACTATACAATATTTACCAAAGACCATTAGATAGTTAACAAATAACAATTAATGTGTAAACTGCTTCAGTATACGCTCACCTTCGTTCATTGTTATTTTGCTGCCGGAAAAGTGTCGTCTGGTGTAATAATTACTTGTATATAAGCCGTCCGGATCTTAACCCGTACTTATTCCGCGAAATTATGTTGCAACTTTTGGATATCTCAAAAACATCTGACGTTAGAATTGATCAAACAAGAATCTAAATTTAAGTTCAGAAAATTCAAGTTGGTTACTTTTTTCTTTAGACCTAATAAATAGAAGCAGCTTTATAATGGCCTAGTTATTCAGACAGTGAGAACGCTCGAATCTCGTAACAGCCACGTTTTTCATAAAGGCCGAGTTTCTTCATAATGGCCGAGTTTTGTGTTAATAATGTTTTGGAGAAGTTCATATTGGCCCTGCATTTGTAGTGAAAATGCGCCTTATATTGTATTGTTAACTAATAATAAATATTGAATAGCTGGTTGTTACGTAACATCCTTTAAATCTTGATAGATTACCTTGAAAAGCATAGCTTATCTCTGTGGTTTCAATGGCGTAAAATTATTATTGTTCAAATGAAAACGTAAATGTTTTGTAGATCACAATCCATGCTCGCGAAAACTTATAAGTAAAGTTCAATATGATTGATCTGTGTGTATTTTCAATCTGTTGTAGCATTATCTCCCGTGTAAAAATTTATTTCAATTTTCACCTTTCTTTTCAGGCCTGTGAAAGAGATGTTTAACTGTTTCAAAGACGCTGGCGATCAATGCAAATCGCATGAAAATTCTATTAACGCTGCTCTAGATATGGGACGAAGCGAAGCCCCATTGGGCACAACTCTACCGACCCTCGAACAAACAAAGATGTTTATAAAAAACGAATGTCCAAGGTTGCCAAGAGGTAAATGTTTGTGATACTAAATAAATGAATAACTTCGAAAAAGGCACTTTTAGCCTGCTGTGATATTAGGCTTGAAGTGGAGCCATACCTCTGCCTAGCTTCTAGAAAATAAACATGATTTAGCCCGATTTTCTTTTATATATATATATATATATATATATATATATATATATATATATGTATATGTTATAATGTCCTGTTTTCGCTACCATAGTTTTTGTTCTTTCAAACGATATACTGTTGAAATATGTTTGTAACCATGTTGAATTATATGGAGTGATATTTTTAATAGAAATTACATTCTATTTTTAGAAGCGAATTTTCGCAAAGTTGACTCTTCAAAACTGTTGCCAAAAGCCTTCATTTCGTCTAAAATATATTACCTTACTCACAAAAACTAGTTCTGTATGTTTCAAAAATAGATACGAAGTAGTGCTTAGTCCGAAAGTCTTTATGGTTGTTATTTGTCCTATCAATATCATTTAGCTGCAACAACTCAGAGAGTTTAAGTATAGCATAGAGGCTTTGAAGTGAGGCAAACACTAAAAGTGCTTTTCTTTCAGATTTTGCAGCTAGCACTTGCGTGAAGAACTCTGTGTCATCAGGCGCTTTTGTTAATTGCTACTCAAATGTGACGCGTACCTATCAGACTGACAACCAAATCAGCTGCGAGTAAGTTTATGTTTTTTTCATTTGATTTCAGTCTGTACTTACCTATTATAGTTGTAGCTTGATTGCTACAGAAGTTATTTAGTTCCTTTTTGAAACCTCACTTGAGTAAAAAAAAAAAGAGCAGCCGACACCTTATTTATTGCTGGTACCCTCTTACTGCTAAGGGGACATCACTCTTGAGATACTTCTCTAAACAGGAAACAGTCACTTCAGTGAAAATCTTTCAGGTTTTGTACATACTGGTACTAAATGACTAGTAGGTCTGTTTCCATATTTTGGAAAGGTCTCAGGACGAAAACTCTATGCATGTATGCTGGCCTGAAATAGTGTGTAAAGTTCATATTGTTTAATTACTTGATATTTTATAAAAGGATTACACATGCCAATGAATAATTTATGTTCTTTTGTTGCGGGCCCTTTAATAAGTTTGTACATGTAGAAAGTATGCCGTGACATTATGACAGGCACAACCAAGAGTTTCAAGTTTAAAGTTGATACCATTTTGATACCTCTTTTGAAAATATTCGTTTGCACGACTAGTAATCAACATTGATAAAAAATGTCCGGTTGTGTAAAACATCTGTTTGATTTATTTCTAGTGCGTACAGGGCTGGACATAAGTGTATTTCAATGACAGTTGGACAGTCGTGTGGAGCCAAGTACACGGACGCTTTCGTCAAAGCAACACCCATGTTTATGATGGGTATGCCTTCAAACTGCAAACTCGAAACAAGTGATAATACAGGGGGCTCAAACGTTATCCAGAAGTCGGCTGCTTCTGTTCTTCTGGCTTTATTCCTAGCTTTAAAATTTAAGTAACCGTTTTAGCTGAATAATCCTTTCATTTAAGTGCATAAAAATTCCACCAGTTTCTTTTTTAGATTTTCTACAGACTGTCATTCACAAAGATATGAGTAAAACACAAAGACGTTTCGAATGAAGCGCGTTTTCATGTTAGGTATATTTTTGCATTTTTTACGTTTTTGTGCATTATTGTGTCTGTGAAGTTGCATTAGTATTTGGTGTCATCTTGTTAAGAAATAATGGCAAAATATTCTGTGCGATTCCTACCATCAAAGAAATAGCCTCTCCTCCCGATTCGGAACTTCTCCTTGGCTTTTCTGTCACTAACGTCACAGACCTATGTGTAGTATCTGGCTAACATTGTTTAACTTGACCGCACGATGTTCCCTGTAAAGCCTTAATTAGTTTTTCCGTTATAATAAAGTGTAAAATTCTTTTTAAAAAAACTCCTCTTTACTAAATTACTGAATTTTGATCCAGGTCTCCTTTTTTTCAACGTTCAGTAAGTTACGCTTTTAAAGGAAATGGCTACCGGCACTGCTTTAAATAAAGCTTTTGAAGTATTTGCCTAAATTTTGTGTCATTCTGAAGCTGATTAAAATTGAGTTTTATAATCATTTCACACAGTCTTGTATTGCCAAAAGCCGACTTACCTCTTCTAGTCAACTTTGAACGATTGTATTTTCTAAAGAAACCGGATTGAAGTGCAATTAATAGTGGAAATATTTTGATGTAGATATAAATATTGTGTTGTAGATTGTCCATGCTTTTTGATTTAGTTTTGTGTGTTTGAAAGCGATAGTAATTTCCGCAAAGTGTAAGCTATGCTTTTCATATGGCATTGCATTACTTTATATAAAGCTACACCAAACGAACTGTGAAGTATCTTGTTGGTTAGGAAGTTGTTCACATAAAGCAATATGCCTTTTAATGGGATTTACGTCGGATCTTTCCAACAAAAATTGTACGCTTACTTAATCTGCAACTCCGCAGAACCGGATATGACGTCATAAAATAGGACTGTGACTTTAGCACGAACAGGCGATAAACCAACTTTGAAATAAGCAAAATTAACAATTATGTAAGCGTAAATAAGGGGACGGCATTTATTTCTTTTATATTTATGTTAATAATTTAGGGAAAATAGCTCACCTTAGCTAAAATAGTATAAATTAGATCAATTTTTATTTTTCTCTGAATCAGATTTTTGTGTTGTCAGTGTTTTGCTTAAAGTGAAAGAATTTTGTCCGACGGCGAAGTTGAACGTTTGTAAATACATTTGTAATGCGTCATTTTAAAAGGGAACATTTGGGTGATAATTTAAATCAAAATTTGACTCTAACAGAAGAAACAAAAATGTTTACTAAGTTATTATAGCTAGATGTTAGATTATAGAAATTAGACAAAAAGTATGCATGTTTACTTGCATTTTTTTTAGAGACAACATCATTTAAATGGCATCAAATATTAGTCGTGGGTACTTTTCAACATTACTCCATACAAACCCATTAAAGTTCCTTTATTTCCTATTGCAAGTACTACCAAGTATGGTCTTTAAAGATTGTCATAAATTTCATGAGATGGCTAATTAACTTTAGTTGAATTCAAAAATGTTATCTGAAAAGGCTTATTTGTTAATAACTTACAGAAAAGGAATAAAATTCACTTTTTTCTCGATGGCCTTAACACTGCACCATATTTGTATTTTTTTCCTTCCTCATTTCGGTGTCTTAAAATATTTACAGTACGATTGCCACGAGATGCAGTTTGCCTGATAAGATATTAGTAATACACGCAGCATGTATTTTATAAACGAGATTACAGTACATAACCTGTACTCATTTATTCCAGTACAATAAACAATATGTTAACACAGCTAGAATTGTTATTTTTGCTCACCTAAGCACGAAGTGCTCAAGGGTCAGGCTGATAGGTTGGGTGACTGTTCGTCGT
The DNA here is from genome assembly GCA_012932295.1 of Cyclina sinensis. Taxonomy (NCBI): domain Eukaryota; kingdom Metazoa; phylum Mollusca; class Bivalvia; order Venerida; family Veneridae; genus Cyclina; species Cyclina sinensis. The sequence continues at coordinate 19,584,707 of JAAONU010000007.1, read as the reverse complement.
CTGTTGTCAATATTTTTCTTTAAATTAAATCTCCTCCTTAGCCTCTAAGCTATTTTTTTAATCACAGGTATACTCCTCAGTTGGTTCTTGTTCAAACTCCTTAAAATTAAATGATTCCATACAGAACTTTGATTTCAGTGGCAACCACCTTCCTGATTTCAAAATGATTGCACAAAAATGGTGGCTCTAATAATTCCTTTAACTCGTTTTAATGCTTGAAAGAACATGACGCACAGACGGCGAGACTAAAAGACTGTAGAGGAAATTTTGAAAATCTTCTCAGAAACCACATATCCGATTGCAAAATGATGGTGTCCTTTTATCAATTTAAGAAAAAATCAAACAAAATCTTCAATGGTTTTCAGTTGAGGGAAAAGGGCTATGATGCCCCTCTTTTTTTATTGTTAACTCTCAATGAGACGGTAAGCTTTACACCGGTTTGAGTTTCGCGTGAAGGATTTGTGTGACTTAGAATTTATATATCTAGCATCCAAAATTATCAGTTGGATTTGCAAGAAGATTATTCCATGAAGAAATCAATTCCACAGCCTAGGTGGTCACTTTCAGAAAGTCATACAAGGATAACACTTCCCGATCCTTGCTGTTTAGACGTGTAACGTTCAAATTAAACATTGTATCTTTGGAAGGGAATAACTTGAAAATGGTAGAAATTCTCGGCTTTAATTTTAGCATGTTCCTTTGTTAAGTAGCCTTCTTCAATAATTGCTGAAATTTAGTCCAAAAGACCACGTGTTTTATAAAGAAATTTACTAGAAACCCTTTAAAATATACTACAAATACTGTTGGCTTGTAATTATAACGAGGTCAAGAGAACTTGTACTAAAAGTTTCAAGTTATTCTCTGTGGTTGTCTTTTAGCATCACCCCAGTTAAAAAAACAAAAAGTTTTGTATAATCTCTACAATGGGATGATAAGAGTGGGTCTTTATTATTATTGTTATCCTTAATAATATTGTTATTATGAGTGTTGTTGTTGCTATTAGTATTATTTTCATTAACACCATTGTTATTATTATCACTATTATGATTATTATCATCACCAGCCCCGCCATTTGGTTTTTATTAGATTTTTGCAACTCCATTATTATAAATTCATTGAATTTATTTTTAACACAAATAATTGCTACAAGGTTCACAGCTGTGAAAAATAATGAAAATAATAGCATTATCTACTGAACATCTGCAAAACAGCGTATTGTCTACTGAACATCTGCATAACAGTGTTTTGTCTACTGAACATCTGCATAACAGCGCATTGTCTACTGAACATATGCATAACAGCGTATTGTCTACTGAACATCTGCATAACAGCGTATTGTCTACTGAACATCTGCATAACAGTGTTTTGTCTACTGAACATCTGCATAACAGCGCATTGTCTACTGAACATCTGCTACTGAACATCTGCAAAACAGCGTATTGTCTACTGGGCATCTGCATAACAGCGTATTGTCTATTGAACATCTGCAAAACAGCGTATTGTCTACTGAACATCTGCAAAACAGCGTATTGTCTACTGAACATATGCATAACAGCGTATTGTCTACTGAACATCTGCATAACAACGTATTGTCTACTGAACATCTGCATAACAGAGTATTGTCTACTGAACATCTGCCAAATAACATCGTCTACTTAACATCTTTCAAATAACTTCGTCTACTGAACTTCTGCCAATTAGCATTGTCTACTGAACAGCGCCAAAGAGTATCGTCTACTGAACATCTGCCAAATACCATCGTCTACGGAACATCTACCAAACACCATCGTCTACTGAATAAAGCATCGTCTACTGAACATCTGCCGAAAGTGTTTAAATTTTGTCCATGAGGAGAAAATCTCCGCCCTTGGGTCACTGATTTTACAAAGACTTATACAGAGAAAAAGATTAAAACTCTTCTTGTCCAGAATAAAAAAGCTTAGAGGTTATCTTGTTTTTGGCGTGCAGCACTCTTGTGGACTTCTTCCAAAATTGTCTACTCCATTAACACAGACTAACACAGAGAAAATGTTTGAACATCTTTTAGTTTAGAATGGAAGTTGTTATGCTTAGATATATAGATGAAATGGCATTTAACAACACCTTAAAAAAGAGGAAACTATTTTTAAAAATCTTCTTGAACCGAAAAAGTAGACATAGAACTTAGATATTTGGCTTTTGGCATCATCTTAAGGTCCTCTGCAAACATTGTCCTTGTATATCCCCATAGGTTATAATTTTTCCTGTCCGAGGATTAAAAGTTGAAGACTTACGGAAACAAGGTTTGTATGACAATAGTGTGTAAACAGGTTGTTCTCAATCTTAATTTTTGTTATACATATACAACAATGGACTGTCCATAGTCAACACTGGCTAATTCTTTAGCAAAATATGTTTTATGTAGCCAAAAAGGACACATGTATTCAATACTCAGTTCCATGCTGCTCAGGTGAGCGATCCAGGGCTATTATGACTTTACTGCTTTCAGACCTGAATGCTTATATTTTGCCTATGTACATGAAACAGCCGGGAAAATAGAAAGGCAGATTTAATACAAAATACACATTAACAGAGGTACAAAACATTTATTTAAATGTAAATTAGCAAAATAATGACTAGGATTTATATAAAGAAATAGACCAAACATTTATGGTAAGAAAAAAAGCAATATTTTTTAAGACTGTCCATTCTTGTAGCAAATCTTAAAATTTACAAAATTAGCCAGTTGCAAACAAAGGTCTTGGCTTGTTTATCTGAGCTAGTGGAAACGACTCCCTACAAAACCCTTGCCTTTGATATCGGTTGATCAATAGAAATGTATTTTGAAAAAAAATCAACACAGTGGAAATTAGTCATGAGTATCGTAATGTGTACAATAATGTAAACAAACAAATATTTAATAAGTTAATAACTGATACATAAAAATATGCGTTCAGCATCGAGGAACATAATACATTATAAGCCCTATATATTGTTTTTTTACAACAAATGCAAGACGGCACATTCTGTTTTCAATCAAGCTCAGAAACAGACATCTGCGTACATATGCAAGCGTCTTTTATAAGGCAACTTTATCCACAAGGCCAAACAAATGCAGTTTCCAGACGTCCACGTCCTACCTCCAGAAAAACTTTATATTTACTTTTTTTCCATTTCAAAATTTGAAATTGTTCTCTTGCCGAAATTTAACTTATGGAACTAAAATTGTGTCAGTATATCACTTCCATTACGAATGGGTTACTTCCCTTTTCTAAACCCAATATTCGGCTGAAATAAACTTCCACCCATAACTGCATTCTTTCTCTTCTTTGCGGCGCAGGCTCACCCTAAAATGGGTTCATTCACCACAAATATTTTCATTTAAATACAATATAACATCTCGAATTTCTGCAATCAAAACACTTACATCTTACTACTCCTGTCACATTTCTAAATCAGATTTTTTCCTACAGTTATAACACATAGACTCATGTTTATGAGAAAGGTACATTCAATAATGAAAATTAGCAACAGCAGATTATAACCCTGTGTACATAAATACAAATAAACATTTTTATGCATTAATGAGGAATACATACATGTAAATAGATGTAAACAAAACTGAAAAGCTTTTTAAACCATTTTATAAAATAAAGACAAGTTAACACATAATTAAACTTTACGACAATCTATAAAAATACGAAAAATGAAAAGAAAAAGGATTAGAAATGGATAAACAATGATCCGAGTGCTCAACCAGTCAACTGAGTACATGTTACATATATATGTTAGCAAATACTCAGAAGCAATAGATAAACAATGACCCGAGTGCTCAACCAGTCAACTGAGTACGTGTTACACATATAAGTTATCAAATACTCAGAAGCAATGGATAAACAATGATCCGAGTGCTCAACCAGTCAACTGAGTACGTGTTACACATATAAGTTATCAAATACTCAGAAGCAATGGATAAACAATGATCCGAGTGCTCAACCAGTCAACTGAGTACATGTTACATATATATGTTAGCAAATACTCAGAAGCAATAGATAAACAATGACCCGAGTGCTCAACCAGTCAACTGAGTACGTGTTACACATATAAGTTATCAAATACTCAGAAGCAGTGGATAAACAATGATCCGAGTGCTCAACCAGTCAACTGAGTACATGTTACACGTATAAGTTAGCAAATACTCAGAAGCAATAGATAAACAATGACCCGACTACTCAACCAGTCAACTGAGTACGTGTTACACATATAAGTTATCAAATACTCAGAAGCAGAATGTTACAGGTCTCAAGTCAAGATTTGAAAATGTCCAAATTAGAATTCCAAACTTTTAACGGAATTTTATTCTTCAAACTGGACAATGTATTAAGCTGTTGGGTGACAATTTTGACTAATAAATAATTTTTAAAAATTCAGCACATAAACTGGCTCTCTAAAAGTTAACAACAATGTGTAAATTAGCATTTCACTAAGAATTATGTCCTTTAACACTGCAACCCTTAAAACATACCTAAAACACCACAAGGAGCTACAAAGGTCGGTCCTGATTGTCAATTTATCTCAAACCCTGGGCGTTCTATAGAGAAAAATTAAATTCAGTTACATAACCATACATGCATATGCACCTAATATCAGATAAAAAAGAATTGCACTTTCCCAGTAAATAAAAATATGGCAATGGTTTGTATATCTCAATACATTTATCTCACGCAAAACTTAACATTATTACCCTTTGTTCTTATGTTACTTTAGAATGTTTCCTGAATGTTCTTTTTTCTCAAAAGTACCATAAATTAGAAAAAGAAAATCCTTACAACACGTCAATACTATCTTTCGTTATTACCTTGAGTCAGAATGTCATAACTGATGACTCATATTTTCCGAAATTTAAAAAAAAGCCTCCGCGTATTTCATCACTTACTTATAATGATAATTTAAATGCTAAAATGACTAGAATTAGAAATGTCACAGACGAAATTTTTTGGAAACCGGCAATTCCACTTGTGGCGTCTGCCGTCAGCTGGCAGTCCTCGTGGGTAGAGGCAAGGTAGAAGTTGGAGGTTGCCCGGAAGCCATCTTGGTATTCTTTTCCGCATGACTGAAGAGCTTCAGTCAGGCATGGAAAGGCAGCTTTATATGCACTAAAAATAAGAAGGACAATTTTACGTCATAAATCCATAAACACCATTTACACTTTCAATCAATGTGTCAAATTTTGTTGATTTGCATCCAGTTAGGTATAATGTTTACATCACGTGGTGTTTGAGCGGGTTACTTCAAGAGCCGCCTACGTGGAATCTTTAATGAGCGGATGAGTGGTCCAGTGGTAACGCGCTGGACTAGTTATCCAGGGGTCGCAAGATCGATCCCCCGCTCCCATTCGTCTTTCGAATGAGACGTTAAACCGAGATTCCATGTATCAGTGCTGTACAATGAGCATACAAAAGAACCAAGGGTGTCTCTGGAATGGGATGCTTTCTGTATCTTGCACTATCTCTCAAAATATAAAATAACTAATGTCTGCAGGGGGCGTCGGTCATATGAGAAACCGGTACCGACGATAGATAAACTCAAATAGAGACAAATAGAAAGAGGAATCTTTAAAAAAAAACATTACCAAATTTAAAAGTGATAAGAATGCATAAAAAGTTGAAAATAATCTAAAATTCAAGTCTGCTAAACAATAAGGATGTTTGTTTCAATAATACACGGGATGTCGACTCGCTTGCAATAATACACGGGATGTCGACTTTACTTACTCGCAGCTCATTGTTTCCGATTCGTCAGCTGTGCTGTTTCCTTTAGTTGCATTGTCATAGCACTCTTTGTACTCTGATGTCATCAATTTGTCTTTGACGCATTTGTTTGTTGTAAAATCTGTATAACAGGCAGGTGAGTTAGATTTGAAACCATGCTCACAATAGAAACAAATCAGTATATTCAATAATTAGATATACGATAGAGTTGTAACTTGTACACATTAAAACAAGTTACAGTTTTCGGATAAATACGATTTTTGACTTTTACTAATATACTAGAAGAGTTTTATTACTGCTGCATTTTCTTTCTTTTGAAACAAATAACGCTCATCTTCTGTTAGTTAACAATTTGCACGTTGTTTGAAACGTCCTGTTATAAACAAACCTTTAGGTAACTTCGGACACTCGTTCATTACAAAAGCTTTCTGCAAATCAAAGTCCGGGAAAGGTTGACCAGGCATACTGTGCTTTCGACCAATTTCCATCATTTTTCTGGCTTCATTCTCTAGTTCTGGACATTGCTTCTCATACTGTTTAAAACAGTCAAACTGCATCTTGACGCCGCTGAAATAAAAAAAACAGTTTCCATATTTATTTGTTTTTGTTAGTCAAATGTTAAACGTCATTTCCGGTTAGTTGATCAAACAACAATAATGTCTTAGTACTTTTCAATCTGATTGCAGAATGAATAGTGCAAAGTGCACATGGAGTTGGTACAAACCAGGAATCACTACTCCTTTGCCGTTTGCCACGATGTAAACACGAGTCTCGCTCAACTCCTAATGTACATAGTGATATCTTACAAATACATAATACTTGGCCTATTGTTACCTATACTTTGTTTAAATACTCATTGAAACATGGGCGTTGCCTTTCTATTTTTAAACTGCTGTACTGTTTTTTTCCAGGTCAAGTTAATTATATGTAGGAGCAGCTTGTAGAATTAGCCTGTATATTCTAAAATGTGAATTCTTTAGAATTACCTAGAAAACATAAAAAGGAAGACACTTTGAGGTTGGGGTTGTGACTTTGAATATACATGTGTATATGTTAGTGCTTAAAACCTTGCTAAATTCATAGACATTATCAACACCTTTAGAATATATTCTCAGCTGAGATAAAATAAATTTCAATTTAAAAATATTCTGTGAATGGAGATAGAGACTATAGGTTATTTTGAATAAGTAAACATCACATTGCAAGTCGTTATTTTTTCCTTGTTAGAATTATGTTTTTGAACTAAATTTTGTTTAAATAAATCAAAGTACTGCAGGTTTGTTAAACTGTATTGTGATTACTTCTTCCCTTTACTCGTAACACTACATCACTCTATTTTTTTTCTTCTGAGAATGCCAGAACTTCGAGCGGTAAATCAATGCGATTAGATTGAAAATATGAGCAGCTCTTCTGTTGATATAATCATTTTACGAAATTTATTACTAACTGAATGACATCACAAAACCTTATACGTCAACACCTAAAGCAACATACAGCCAATGAATACCAGAGTAGAGAAAATAACTTGCAACAAGATTTCTTCGAGCATTTTGACTACGATAATGGCAAACAGAAACAAGAGGGCCATGGTGGCCCTAGATCGCTCACCTGAGTATTTTGGCTGTAGGTTTGCTGTTAAGCAGTATTTCATGTTTAAATTGAAAATATTTAAGTAATGTAAATATAAATATGAGAAGTATCATTTTGAAGGTTCCCTCCCCCCCCCCCGATATTTTTGCTCCGAGAGCCGATATTTTGCTCCGGTCGCCATATTTTTTGCTCCGAGAGGCGATATTTTTGCTCCGAGAGCCGATATTTTTGCTCCGAGAGCCGATATTTTTGCTCCGAGAGCCGATATTTTGCTCCGGTCGTCATATTTATTTTTAAGGGAGGCAAATGTATATAGACATGTGTCTTATGCCTTGCAGAGTTATTTCCCCTTCTAAATCGCAATTGCGAGACCCGATCAGGTCGTTTTATATATTTTTATAAGGGAGACTAATGTATATTAACATGTATCGAATGTCTATCAGAGTTATTTCCCTTATAAATCACGAAATACGTTTTTTGGTAAACTGGGATAGAGTTTCATTAAAACAGACTGTTTAGGATTGCCGTTTCTTATATTTATATATCACGGGCGGTGATATAACAGATTGAAGGTGAAACCACTTTATAATAGCCCGTTTTCGCCTAGACTGTATCATTTTCTGCGGAATGATTACCCGAATAACATAGCTATGGACAATAAAAATAAGGAGGCAATTTTACAGCAATATTATTTTGATGAAAAAATTCCTGCAGCCTATGCGGGTAGCAAGAAGCTGTTTAGTGTTCTTGATAAAAAGTATCCGGGATTATTTACAATTACTGACATAAAACAATGGCTTAATGATCAGGATGCTTATTCGCTTCAAAAGCCGAGAAGGTACAGATTTAAGACAGCTAATGTACGTGTCAACGCTATTGGTGAGCTGCTGGACATAGACCTTTTGTCTATGTTGAATCTAGCTGACGAGAATGATGGCATACGATTCCTGCTTTGCACCTTATAAAAAATATAGGACGACCTGATCGGGTCTCGCAATTGTGATTTAGAAGGGGAAATAACTCTGCAAGGCATAAGACACATGTCTATATACATTAGCCTCCCTTAAAAATAAATATGGCGACCGGAGCAAAATATCGGCTCTCGGAGCAAAAATATCGGGGGGGGGGGGACCTCCAAAATGATACTACTAATATGTAAACATGTAAAATATCAGTCAATAAATACAGGCTCTATGACAAAAAGTAGAAATATCTATCATAAGCTATGGTGACCTTGACCTTAACCCAGTGACCTCAAACCTTTCCCAGGGAATAAAGAATCCATGCAGGGAAAAATTTGCTGTAGCTTTAAAACAAAAAGTAGGTCAAAAATATAGGTCATGCTATGATGTTTTTGAAATCGGAACAAAAAATGTACACATGGTCCATATTTCATTGCCATAGCTCCAAAAACAAAAAAGTAGGTCAGTAGGTCAAAAATATAGGTCATGCGATGACATTTTTGGAATCAGAACAAAAAACTGTGCATAAGGTCCAAATTTCATTGTCATAGCTCCAAAAACAAAAAGTAGGTCAGTAGGTCAAAAATATAGGTCATGCGATGACATTTTTGAAATCGGAACAAAAAACTGTACATATGGTCCAAATTTCATTGCCATAGCTCCAAAAACAAACAAGAGGGCCATGATGGCCCTGGATCGCTCACCTGAGTACTTTGGCTGTAGGTTTGCTGTTAAGCAGTATTTCATTTTTTAATTGAAAATATGTAAGTGCCTACAAACCAAATATGTAAAATATCAGTCAATAAATAAAGGACAGAAAGTAGAAATATCTATCATAAGCTATGGTGACCTTGACCTTGACCCAGTGACCTCAAACCCTACCCATAGGTAGACATCCATGCAAGGAACCTATATACTAAATATCAAAGATATTGGTCTATAAATAAAGGCTCTATGAGGTACAGTAGATAAATCTATTTTTAGCCTCCGTGACCTTTAACCTAATGTAATAATTTCAAAAAGCCTGATAAAGCTTGCTTCATGCCAAATTATTAAATTCTAGGCCTTGTGGTTTTAGACAAGAAGATTTTTTAAGATTTTCTTCTATACTGCTATTTAAAACGTGTGACCCCTCGGGCAGGGCCAATAGTGACCCCGGGGACATTTTTCAAACAAACTAGGTAGAGGTTCACTAGACAATGATGCATACCAAATATCTAAGCTGTAGGCATTGAGGTTTCCAGTAAGAAGATTTTTAAAGATTGCCTTTTTTACATATTAAGGGCCCCCGGGGCAGGGCCAATTTTGACCCCGGGGCCAACATATAAACAATACTGGTAAAGGTTCTCAACACAATACTCCAGACTAAATATCTAAGGTCTAGTCCTATTAGTTTGGAAGAAAAATGATTTTTCATGTTTTTCCTATATAACTATAGGTAAACCAAGAGAACCCTAAGGCATGGCTAATTTTGACCCAGGGGACATAATTTGAACAAACTTGGTAGACATCTACTAGACAATGCTGCATACCAAATATCTAAGCTGTAAGCATTGAGGTTTCCAGTAAGAAGATTTTTAAATATTGCCTTTTTTACATATTAAGGGCCCCCGGGGTGGGGCCAATTTTGACCCTGGGGCCAACATATAAACAATACTGGTAAAGGTTCTCAACACAATACTCCACACCAAATATCTAAGGTCTACTCCTATTAGTTTCGGAGAAAAATGATTTTTCATGTTTTTCCTATATAACTATATGTTAATCAAGAGAACCCTGGGGCGTGGCCAATTTGACCCAGGGGACATAATTTGAACAAACTTGATAGAGGTCTACTAGACAATGCTATATACCAAATATCTAAGCTGTAGGCATTGTGGTTTCTGAGAAGAAGACTTTTAAAGATTTCCTTTATAAGCCTATGTAAAATCAATTGACCCCCAGGGTGGGGCCTATTTTGACCCAGTGGCTTTGATTTGAAGAAACTTAGTTGAGGTCCACTGGACAATGCTGCACACCAAATATCTAAACTCTAGGCCTTGCTGTTTCTGACAAGAAGATTTTTAAAGAATTTACTATATAACTCTATATAAAACATGTGACCCCTGGGGCGGGGCCATTTTTGACCCAGGAGCCATGATTTGAACAAACTTGGTAGAGGTCCACTGGACAATGCTGCACACCAAATATCTAAACTCTAGGCCTTGTGGTTTCAGACAAGAAGATTTTTAAAGTTTTTCCTAAATAATTCTATGTAAAACTAGTGACCCCTGGGGCAGGGCCATTTTTGACCCAAGGGTCATGATTTGAACAAACTTGGTAAAGGTCCACCTGATGATGCTTCATACCAAATATCTAAGATCCAAGCTATGTAGTTCTGGAGAAGAAGATTTTTAAAGTTCCAACTTTGAAAATCTATTTTTAGCTCCTGTGGCCTAGAAATGCAATGGACCTGAACCATTTGAACAATTTTGGTAAAGCTTCATGCAAGTAACATTCCTGTCAAGTTTCAGGAAGATTGGCCCAGCAGTTCAGGAGAAGAAGTTGTTTGAAGAAAAAGTTGACGTCGCACGCACGCATGCACGGACGGACGACGGACGACGGACATCAGGTGATCACAAAAGCTTACCTTGAGCACTTTGTGCTCAGGTCAGCTAAAAAGTAGGTCAGTAGGTCAAATATATAGGTCATGCGATGACATTTATGAAATCGAAACGAAAAACTGTGCACACGGTCCAAATTTCATTGCTGTAGCTAAAAAACAAAAAGTAGGTCAGTAGATTTAAGATATAGGTCAAGGAATCATGTTTTTGAAATCATCTTGAAAAAAAGTACAAATGGTCCAATTTTATTGCCATAGCGAAAAACTTAAAAAGTGAGTATTTCTAGGCCGAGGGGGGGAGTGACCCCCACGGGAGAGGGGATGACCCCACTGTGGTCACGGTGCATACTACCAAATATCTAAGCTCCAGGCCCTGCAGTTTGTGACAAGAAGATTTTAAAAGTTTTTTGCTATATAACTCTATGTAAAATATGTGACCTCTTGGGCAGGGCCAGTTTTGACCCAGGGGCCATGATTTGAACAATCTTGGTAGAGGTCTACTAGACAATGCTCAACAGCAAATATCTAAGCTCCACGTCTTGTAGTTTCTTACAAGAAGATTTTTAAAGTTTCCCCTATATAACTCTATGTAAATCAAGTGACCCCAGGGCGGGGCCAGTTATGATCCAAGGGTCATAATTTGAACAATCTTTGTAGAGGTCCACTAGATGATGCCTCATACCAAATATCTAAGCTCCAGGCCTTGCAGTTTCTGACAAGAAGATTTTTTAAAGAATTTACTATATAACTCAATGTAAAACATGTGACACCCAGGGCGGAGCCAATTTTGACACAGGGGCCATGATTTGAACAATCTTGGTAGAGGTCTACCAGACAATGCTACACACCAAATATCCAAGCTCCATGCCTTGCGGTTTCTGACAAGAAGATTTTTCAAGTTTTCCCTATATAACTCTATCTAGCGCAGGGTCAGTTCTGACCCCAGGGTCATAATTTGAACAATCTTTGTAGAGGTTAACTAGATGATGCCTCATACCAAATATCTTAGCTCCAGGCCTTGTGGTTTCAAACAAGAAGATTTTTAAAGTTTCCCCTATATAACTCTATGTAAATCAAGTGACCCCAGGGCGGGGCCAGTTCTGACCCAAGGGTCATAATTTGAACAATCCTTGTAGAGGTCCACTAGATGATGCCTCATACCAAATATCTAAGCTCCAGGCCTTGCGGTTTCTGACAAGAAGATTTTTAAAGTTTTCCCTATATAACTCTATGTAAATCAAGTGACCCCCAGAGCGGGGCCAGTTCTGACTCCAGGGTTATTATTTGAACAATCTTGGTAGAGGTCCACTAGATGATGATCAACACCAAATATCTAAGCTCCATGCCTTGCGGTTTCTTACAAGAAGATTTTTAAAGTTTTCCCTATATAACTCTATGTAAATCAAGTGACCCCCAGGGCGGGGCCAGTTCTGACCCTATGGTCATAATATGAATAATCTTTGTAGAGGTCCACCAGATGATGCCTCATACCAAATATCTAAGCTCCAGGCCTTGTGGTTTCAGACAAGAACAGTTTTAAGGTTTTCCCTATATAACTCTATGTAAATCAAGTGACCCCCAGGGCGGGGCCATTTTTGATCCAGGAGCCATGATTTTAACAAACTTGGTAGAGGTCCACTGGACAATGCTGCACGCCAAATATCTAAACTCTAGGCCTTGTGGTTTCAGACAAGACGATTTTTAAAGTTTTCCTATATAAGCCTATGTAAAATCATTTGACCCCCGGGCGAGGCCATATTGGACCCCAGGGGCATTATTTAAACAAATTTGATAGAGGTCCACTAGACAATGCTACATACCAAATCTTAAGGCTCAGGGCCTTGTGGTTTCAGACAAGAAGATTTTCAAAGTTTTTCCTTAAAGTTGCCATAGCAACCAGAGTTCTTGATGGAATTGAAATCTTTGAACAACTTTGGTAGAGCTTCATGCAAGGAATATCCCAGGCATGTTTCATCAATGTTGGCGCAGCGGTTTAGGAGGAGATGTTGTTTAAGTCAAATTGTTGACGACGCACGACGCACGCCGCACGACGCACGCCGACGGACGCCGGACATTCAACGATCCCAAAAGCTCACCCTGAGCAGGCTCAGGTGAGCTAAAAAGTGCTGTTTTAGAACAAGAAATACTTGTTTTCAAAGATACTCGGCGATAAAGGTTATTGCTTTGGCGAGCTCGACTTGTAAGCTAGGTCGTACCAGGTAGTTCTTGATTCTGTTCGCAAGCAAAAGTCCTATACAATGCATGAAACTTTCATATTTCATAGTTATGGGACATAATATTCGAAAGTCATCCCTAACCAATACTAAGAGTTACCAGAACATGTACTGAAATCGCGAATCATATTCGTAAATATCACTGGCAGTTAGAACAGACACAGAAATCTGAAATATCATGAGCGCATCGAAATGGTCAAGCTTTTATTCTTGCGTCATCACTTTGTATCAATAAATAGTTTAAATCATTCGTTCTGATTAAAATTATTGCCTCGTTTTTTACTTATATTTTGGTCAATAAGTAAGCCAAAAGTTGGGTTAGTCAGTTTCGCCGAAAAATTTATGCGCCCTTTTTGACTTCAACACTGGCTCCTTTGAGCTTGACCTTTGACCAGTTCAGCAAGGTTCGTCCACTTGCCATGCCCAGACAAGGTGTAAAATTTGAATGTTCCTGGTTTAATCGTTCTTGGCTTATTGACTAAAATGCATTTGAGCAGTGTAATTCTTTTTTACAACAACAAAGTAATCGGTAAAGTTTTGAGATTTCTGAGTTAAGTTTTCATCTGTTACAGATCAGAAACCTTTTCCTAAGTGCATGTCTAAGTAATTTTTACCCATTGAGCCAAAAATTGAATGCTTTCATTAATCCATCATTTGCTTGGCGGTGCATGGGAGGAGAGCGGAAATAATAGAATTAACAGATATAATATTATTATGCCACAACAGAAGGAGCGATGCTTTCTGACTTGATGAAAAAGTAAGCAAAACTCTTACTTTTTGTAGACATTTCTTTTGCTTTCCAAATACTTTGACATGCTGATAGGCCTATGTCAAACTCTTATTCCGACTATTCCTTACCCACATATTGTTTTAATCTGTTCTTGAAATTTGTTGAATTCAGTCGTTGCACCTTCCATAGCCGACTCATCACCGCCAAACGCATTCGACATATTGAAACAGGTCTGCTTCGCTTTCATGCAGGCTGGATTTCCTGTTTAAAAACAGTGAAGTGTGTGTATAGCAGTAACCGTGGCACTAAGACTGAAATCTTTGGGATAGTAGAGCGATTTTTCATACAAGAAAAGGTAGAAACCCAAAATCAGGCAGAATATTTTACAAATAATAACTGTAAAGCGAGCATAAAAGCCTAATGTTGTGCAAAATACTCGTCCTTGTATTTTGCTTTACGTAAAAAGCTGATTCGATTTCTATTGTTGCATCTATCTGTCGTGTTATATAAAATTGTGCTATTGAACAAGTTGACAAGTTAACGTTCGAAAAATTTTGTCACCATAGATCTCACAATGCCGCGAAAATATGGATAAAAACCTGGTTGAGATGCGCCTTGGCAGCCGCCCATTTGATCCAACACCCCAAAAACAGAGAGTATAGGAACAGTTTGAAGCTCTTTGCAATTATCTATATGCTCCTTCATACAAGCTATTGCTCCTTGTCCTTCTGGACTGAAAAGAGAGGAACATTTTCAATTATAACGTTTACTTATTCACTGTCATGCTATCTGTGTGATATGTATCAGAAGAAATTAATTCGTTATTATCGTGGCTCTGTTATTACACAGTGCGTTTTAAACAAACTATGGAACTTATTCAACTTACATAATTGGGAGGCGTCATGGAGTAGGTATAGTCTTAACTCGCAGGTTGTTGGATCAAATCAAATGCGGGTTTTTTTTAAACTTCATGCTCATCTGCATATAATGCAGTAAGTCTTAAGTGACTGTGAGCTAATATCTACGATTCTATTCAGAATATAACCTAATAGACCAATTCAAAACACATCATGAGAGGAGCCAGGCTTTTTCTTTAGTTCGTTTGGTCCGGAAGTAAACATCGGTTTTTCTGTCTAATTATTTTTCGGGAGAGTCCGGTCACTTACAGAACACTGCTGCATAATTAGTCATTTGTTTTTGTTATTGTTAGCAGAGTATTTTTGTCGAAACATGATAGCAACAGATATCTTTATATTTGTTAGATTAAGGTATGCAAATCTGACATTTTCTAGGATAATATTTACAACATTAACATATGGTATAGATTAGCATCATAAATTACTTACTAAATCCATATGAGTGTTGAACAAATTGCAAACAAGAAAATTGCTGAAGCGAGTTGTCTTCCATTTAATTGATTACCAGCCCACTAAAAGCACATATTTCTACTTGCATCACACACTTCAGTCCATTATCAGTTTGAACTTTTTGCTACTCAGTTATCAAATCATTCGTATACCCCTTTGTTCTATACATAGTACGGTCCAGACCAAAAAGAAAGGCGAATCCATTTCAGTAATTAACCGGCGTTTTAAAAGTTTACATGTTATTTCAAAATTTAAATTCTGAGCAATTAGCATTGCCCTTTTTGTAAGTAGAATTTAGCTGGAAAGTCTAAGATTTATCGTAGTTTTTAACAAACTGCATGACCCGATTGACTGAAGACTTGTTACACGTACAATTCCGTGGTTTGCGCCCATGATAATCATGCTCAGCTCAAATCCGTATTTCTAAATATACATAAAATAGTGGTGCATTTCGTGTAACACACACGACAGAAGTGCTATTTTCAGTGGAAATGTTAAAAATACTATTGCATAATTCTAAACATGTAGTTCTTTTTTTTTCACAATCAGTCGAGCTGGAAACATTTTAGAAACAAAAACAGAGACTAATGACACTCTGACGCTTTTTTAATTACACTAAGATATTATATAGCTACTTGTGGTCTATTCTATTGCACGGGCAATTAACATGTACCGGTCAAACGGAAACTTCCGGAAATAGCGGAGTATGTAAAAACAAAAACCTGCATAGGACTGCCATTATCTGTGACCCATCCGTCATACTTCCGCCAGAATTCGCTAAATATGACTGATACCCTGTGAAACACTCTTTGTATTCTTCGTTCGCTTGTATGTCCTCCTTACACCCAGCCTCTGCCAGCTGCAGCATGGCTATATCTGAAGAGGAGAAATTGCATTCTTAACCTTTACCCGCTAACGGTATTTATCATTCTGTGCGATCACTGAAGACGGCCCAGACATCTTGAACACCCATGCAGTTTGGTCATATAGCTGTTCGCTAACCAGCGCAAACTCATATTCCATCGTCATCTCTTCTCCCCTTTCTGCTTAGAGAATTACATGTGAAATTTACGAAAAGATTAAAAACGTATTACGTATTACGTGTTACGTAACATTCGTCCGGAAACTTACGTGCCATAAGAAAATTCACATGGTAAGCGTTATTCTGCTGTATAAATGTATTGACGCACGCAAGCACGCATTTAACCATGAAACTATGTAAGCAAGTGTTTCCAGCTAGCCGACTGACACTCCATTTACTAGTAACAGGTTTGAATAGCTGCATGCTATTTACATATGTCCATTTTGACACTATTATGCAACTCGCTAATAATTCAAAAATCAGAAATGTCGTACTGCATAACGTGTCATTTCGTGAAAAGTTTCTTTCATTTTTTCTACGGTTCAGTATGGAAATCATTTATATGCATAACCCTGTCACCTAAAATGCTTCAAATGGCTTTTTACCCTTATCATTCAACCCATTTGGCGTTGCCAGGACATTATCAGTATGCAAATCCATAATGTTTGCTTGCATTACTTAAACCTATTCCCTAAACACATCCATTTTGGAGGAACCGTGTGCTATGATCTAATATGTTTGACACCGCAGTGTCTGGCTTGAGAGAATCTATATGTGTTTATACGTTGTCGGTTTTGGTTGCCCATATGACGGACGACCCCAGTGGAATTAAGTTACTTTAGGATAAGAAAAAAAATCAATAAGATTTTTCTTTATGGTACAACAATTCCAGTCACTTCGGAATTTTTTTCATTTAAATTTATCAAAATTTCCTTTGTTTGCTTAAGATACACATGTACCACTGCTGTCAGTGACATTCAGGCAATGTGGTTTAAAGATTATTTAGTGTCTTGTGAAGCACTGAAAACAAGATTCTGCTGCATGACAGTCTGTTATGAGAGTTAAACAAATTTTATACTTCAGAGACATGCAGATGAAACTCATTCTGCAATCTAAATGTTACAATCTGTGTGACTGTTAGTATGATAAAAGATCTTTTTTTAGCTCACCTGTCATAGAGTGACAAGGTGAGCTTTTGTGATCGCAATCCGTCCGGCGTCCGTCCATCCGTAAACTTTTCATTCAAACGACATCTCCTCTGAAACCACTAGGCCAAAGTTGATGAAACTTGCCATGGATGTTCCTTGCATGAAGTTCTTCCAAAGTTGTTCAAAGAAATCAATTCCATGCAGAACTCTGGTTGCCATACCAACCTAAAGGAAAAACTTTAAAAATCTTCTTGTCTGAAACCACAAAACCTAGAGCTTAGATATGTGGCATTTAGCACCCTTTAATGGAACTCTACAAAAATTGTTCAAATTATTTCCCTGGGGTCAAAATTGGCCCTGCCCCAGGGGTCACTTCATTTTGCATAGACTTATATAGGAAATCTTTAAAAATCTTCTTCTCAGAAACCTCAATGCCTACAGCTTAGATATTTGATATGTAGCATTGTCTAGTAGATGTCTACCAAGTTTGTTCAAATTATGTCCCCTATGTCAAAATTGGCCACGCCCCAGGGTTCTCTTGGTTTACATATAGTTATATAGGAAAAACATGAAAAATCATTTTTCTCCGAAACTAATAGGAGTAGACCTTAGATATTTCGTGTGGAGTATTGTGTAGAAAACCTTTACCAGTATTGTTTATATATTGTCCTCGGGGTCAAAATTGGCCCCGCCTCGGGGGCCTTTATATGTAAAAAAGGCAATCTTTAAAAATCTTCTTACTGGAAACCTCAATGCCTACAGCTAAGATATTTGGTAAGTAGCATTGTCTAGTAGATGTCTACCGAGTCTATTAAAATTATATTCCCAGGGTCAAAATTGGCCACGCCCCAGCGTTCTCTTGGTTTACATGGATTTATATAAGAAAAACATGAAAAATCATTTTTCTCCAAAACAAATAGGTCTAGACCTTAGATATTTGGTGTTGGGTATTGTGTAATGCACCTTTACCAATATTGTTTAAATGTTGGCCCAGGGGTCAAAATTTGCCCTGCCCCGGGGGCCTTTAATATGTAAAAAAGGAAATCTTTAAAAATCTTCTTGTCTGAAACCACAAGGCCTAGAATTTTAAAATTTGGCATGAAGCAAGCTTTATCAAGCTTTTTCAAATTATAAGATTAGGTTAAAGGTCATGGAGGCTAAAAATAGATTTATCTACTGTACCTCATAGAGCCTTCATTTATAGACCAATATCTTTGTTATTCAATATATAGGTTCCTTGCATGGACCTCTACCCATAGGTAGGGTTTGAGGTCTCTGGGTCAAGGTCAAGGTCATCATAGCTTATAATAGATATTTCTACTTTCTGTCATATAGAGCCTTTATTTATTGACTGATTTTTTACATATTTGGTTTGTAGGCACTTATATACTTTCAATTAAAAAATGAAATACTGCTTAACAGCAAACCTACAGCCAAAGTAATCAGGTGAGCGATCCAGGGCCATCATGGCCCTCTTGTTTATAAATGCCATCATCATTTTAGCTGTAAATCTTTTTCAGTATAACAGAGAAACTTGTGTGTCAGTCTGATACCAGAACTGTTTGTAAGGAGACAGGTTTGCAGAGAGAACAGCATTTACCTCACCATGACCTAGGTGATTATACCATCAATATGCTATCTTCATCTGTACCAGGTAAGACCACAATGAATCTACATGAACAATCATATATGTATACATTCAAGGTTTCATTTTTCTTAAATTAATTATGGTATTTACTTTAATTTTTTATTCCACCTCCAGGTCACATGCTGACTCTTTCTAGTCTGTTCTGATTTACTAGCATTCAATGAGAGGAAAGAATAGGATATACTAGTAAAGTTAAACCTAGCCGTCAAGCTGTGACATCTTGCTTGCAGTGACCTGTCAAGGCATTACACTGGTGTGTTTTAGCTTGGTCTCAAATGATTGGTACCTAGGTTTATTTGCTTTAGAACTGGAACTGAACACTTCTTACTGTATCTGTCATCATAATACTTTTTATTGTAAGCACCAGTTTGCATCTTGTTATACTCTTGAATATATGGTTTCCAAAGTTTACACCTCATGTTCACTTAAAAGATGGTAGAGTTTGCGTCATCCAGACCACAGGTTTCCGCCATATATTCTCATTCCTTTTACAGTGGGTTTTATGAAAATACATGTAAGGTTTATGTATGTGACAGGTAAACAAGAAAAGTAGAATTAAAGCTATATAAAAAAATTTGTTTAACATTGAGATGAAAGACAAACTACACAGATGTAAATGATTAATTGAATACAGATATAATCATTGAAATATTAAGGTAAGGATGATTTTTTTTAAGTCTTTCTTTAAATAAAGAAATAACAGCATAAGGTGGTTTAACTTCTCGGCTTTACCAAGTAGACCTTAGGTTTGTATATGTGAACATTGGTAATACAGGCTTGTGTTAAATATACACAATATTTTTCAGACTTACAGCCTTCCACTAGAAGTAAAGACCTGTCCAGCTGTCAGAAAATAGAAAGGGAAAAGTAAGTTTCTTGATTCATAAAAATGGAAATGTTAACAGTTTCAAGGAGTTGTTAACTGGTCAACTGTCTTTATTACAGAAATATAGTTTAACCTTCTACATACTGCATGGTCAAGTTAAAAATTGTTGTTTATAATGTTATAGTATATACCGTACTGAAATGCACTCATTTCGTTGGTCAAGAGTGTTGCACATGCGGGTTTGTGAAAAGCAATAATTACCCCCCAAAAAGTAATAAACACCTGCAAAATGTTCCTGAATTTTTAATTATTATGTACACTTAAACCTATCAGCCCACATTTCAGTAAGGTATATAACATAATACTTACAGACTTATGTTTTGGTCAGTACTGTGAATTATGTATAGCCTTTGTTCCTTCATGGTGGTGTTAAAAAATCTGATATGTTTAGGTTTCATTGTAGATCTGTTTTCTTTAGCCTGTCTGTCCTTAGTGGCCTCATGGTTAGCATGTCTGTCTACGAATCTAGAGATCATGGTTTGGTCCCTCAGTCAGACCTGTCCTAAAATGTCCTTAGGTTTTTGAAAAGGATGTTAAACCATATTATTAAATAACTAAAAGTTATTAGTCCTATAAAAAGGCACCTGCCACGTTCAATAACACGACGGCCTGCTTTATAACAGTGCCAATATCTGAAAAGTGATATAGATATAAAGCGCGCATTTGAAGTAATTTGATTGGCTAATAATGCAGGGCCAAAATTGATATAGATTTCAGCAAAAAGCTTCTGAAAATGGCAGCCATTTTGTTCTATCTGTGGACGCCGACAAGTTGCATAAATTAATGTAATTTCAAACATTCACGGCATGAATTGATAGTGTTTAACCGACAATATTTTAAGTTTACAACGTGTTGATTTTACATAAACACAAACAAGCATTTTCTGACTATGATCAATTACAAATGTCGTCTGGCGAAGATCAGGGGATATGTCGAGAGAATTGCGCATAATTAAGTATAAGTATTTGTTGTTATTTAATAAAATTGTCAATAAATAAGTGATTTGATATTGGCCCTTGTTATTTGCCTACGGCCTCGGGCCAATACGACTGCCCTCGGACAAATAACAGGGCCAATATCAAATCACTTCTTTATTAACATATAGTATTATTGCACACTTTTTAGCTCACCTGAGCACAACGTGCTCAAGGGTGAGCTTTTGTGATCCCCCTGCGTCCGTCGTCGTGTGGTGTGCGTCGTCGGTCGTCAACAACTTCATAAAAAACATCTCCTCTGAAACTAATGACTGCACATTAACCAAACTACACAGGAATGATCCTTGGGTAGTCCCCTATCAAAGTTGTTTAAATGGTTCTGGTCTGTTGCATAAGTAGGTCACAGGGCCAAAAAAGAAGTTTCAAAAATTCAAATTAAAAAAATCTTCTTGTCAGAAAGTACAAGACCAAAAGCTCTGATATTTGGTATATTACAGCATCTATAGGTTCTCTACCAAAGTTGTTCAAATTATGCCCCTAGTCCCAAAACCTTCTCCTCTGAAATGACAAAGGCTAGAGATTTGATATTTGGTATATGATATCATCTATAGGTCATCTACCAAAGTTGTTCAAATTATGCCCCTAGTCTTAAAATTGACCCCTCCCCAAAGGGTCATAGGTTTTCCTGATATGTATAAAGTAAAACTTAAATAATCTTCTTTTCTCAAATGACAAAAGCTAGAGATTTGATATTTGGTATATGACATCATCTATAGGTCCTCTACGAAAGTTGTTCAAATTATGCCCCTAGTGCCAAAATTGGTCCCGCCCCAGGGGGCCAGGTTTTCCTTATATGTATATAGTAAATACTTCAAAAATCTTGTCCTCTGAAATGAAAAAGGCTAGAGATTTGATATTTTGTATATGACATCATCTATAGGTCCTCTACGAAAGTTGTTCAAATTATGCCCCTAGTGCCAAAATTTGCCCCGTCCCAGAGGGTCATAAGTTTTCCATATATGTATATAGCAAAAACTTAAAAAATCTTCTCCTATGAAATGATAAAAACTTAAGCTCAATTATTTGGCATGAAGTATTGTCTAGTGAACCTGTTCCAAGTTTGTACAAATTATATCCGGGGTAAAAATTGGGCCTGCCCGGGGATCATGGATATTCATTATTTGCATATAGTAAAAACTTATATGAAATTTTTCCTTTGAAGCGTCAAAGGCTAGAGCTTAGACATTTGGCATGAAACATTGTGGACCTTTACAGACATTGTTTCAAGTATGGCCCGAGGGTCAAAATTGGCCCTGCCCTTGGGGTCATGGGTTTTCTTTATATACATATAAAAAAGTGATCTCTGAAACTAAAAATGCTAGAGCTTAGATATTTAACATGAAACACAAATAACAGTCTGTCCTCAGGTGAGCGCTTTGGGGCCAATGGCCCCCTTGTCTCAAGTCTGACTGTCTCTTGTCACATTATGCTCCTAAAATTTCATTTTGCTTTCTTTCAGGTCAGAATGCTTTTCTACAGAATCAACAAATTTAGAACATGTCAGTGGAGATCTGGAGACAAGCAAATTTACTGATGAATTGGACAGAACTATTGCAGGAAGAAGGGATACTAAAAGTGCAATATCAAAAGAAAGTGAAGCAGTTGGGGTTACTGGAAATGTTTGTAATGAAGATGAAAGTAGTGGAAGCTATGTTTGTGAGAAAATGAGAAGACAAATGTCTTAAGAAGACATACACCTAAAAATAAGGCTGGTTTAATTGTAAGAGACAGTGATTCCATTCAAAAACATGATAGGTTGGTTTTAAACAAGAGAAGGATTTCAAAGTCATTAGAGGAAAACGTGTGTCATGACAAAGGTAATTGTGGATTTCAACAAGATATTCCCCTAGATACCATCTAGATACATGTAGATATAAAAGTGAAAGTAGTGAACAGTTTTTAACTTACTTGCAGCTAAATACAGAATTTAGTAAAGCTTCACCAAATTTAGTAGAAAAGAGCCATGCAGAAATATGTGAAGAGAAGATTGAAGGAAATGAAGCAAAGGAAAGTAATCTGCAGGTGACAGATAAGTCTAATGAATTTTACAGTCTTAAGGTGATTGAAAGAACAAAAATGTCTTCTAAATCTGGATCTAAAAGGAAAAAAATCCACTCTGGAGAAGAAATTACTAGTGAGAAAGTAAATTATATAGGGTTTGTTAGTGGTGACAGTATTTCAGATGTAAAGAAATGTAAAAGTGTTAAATCGTATTCTCATACGAAATGTACAAGGAAAAAATCGCATCTAGGGAGAAAAAGAAATCAGCGAAAGATGAAAGTATTTGTAGATATAAACATGAGCAAAGGGTTATTCATAACATACATAAAACAATCGCTGAATCAAGTAGTGCTTCTAATAAAGTCACTGTTAGTGAAACAAATGAAAGGGATGATTCAGAAGGCATGAGAATAGCTGATCTAGAGAGCATTATACCTTTAGATGTAAAGTCGTATGATAATATGATAAAAAGAAAAGCTAGACTGAGACAGGAAAAATCCAAAGGTGCATTGCATCGGTGGGTCTCAAGTGACGGTATCTGGAGAATTGTTAACTCAAAATACTGAGTAAATATGTTTTGATGTTAAATAAATGTTGGTTATAATCAGTCTGTTTCTGCTTGCTTTGTTTTATTTGCTATTGCCATACTGTTAAACTTTTTAAGTTTTACCCTTTTCCACAAAATCCATTTCAATTAAAATAAATTGGGGCGTACATATATTCCGTATATAATATGTCCATTCACATTTTCGCCTATTTCAACTAATTTTACTGTCAGACAGGACATACGGTGAAACCAACCTTATATCTAAAGTCAACAAAGACCTTTTTAAAATGCTAAGACAGAAAATGGGCGAATCTCATCAAGCGTGAGACTCTACAGTGACTCCACAATCGGCATGAGTGCTGGATCGATCCCAGGAGGCAATCGTCTAGAGTGATTAATATAAGTTGCAAGAACTTTCTTCCCAATCAATGTGAAATAAATAAGTTAAGGCACAATTAAATTGACAGAAAATCAGAATCAAGTCCCTGAAGCACAAAATTGAAAATTTTACACATGTACATTGCTTTCTCCAAACCTAAGAAATTCAACCTAAACTCTAAAAACTTTTAAGTTTGATTTTTAAGGCTTATATTTTGCCAGAGACATAGATAACAGAGATAAGCAGCTCCCTATGTAACCTATTACCTATGTAATTTATCACACATGACAGTAGAAATTATCAAAAATGGCTTGTTCTGTAGCAGATAAAACTTAAAAACTATTTATTCAACATTCATAAATTTTACATTCTCAGAACGTCTAAAAATGTCCTTTACAGCTGCAGTAATATAAACACTTCTCTTTCGATTCAAGTGTTATCCAAAACAAACAAAAAACAGGTAGAATCAACCGACTAACATCGAGTTGAAAACAGATTTTACTTTGTCCTAAAGTAAATTAGGCATGTTTTACTATGAGTGTTATATACCCGAATATTGTTTAAAATATGAAAGTATTTTATTTCTAGCTATAGATTAATGTTTAAACTGCCAGAAAATGTATTATTAAA
The DNA here is from genome assembly GCA_012932295.1 of Cyclina sinensis. NCBI lineage: Eukaryota > Metazoa > Mollusca > Bivalvia > Venerida > Veneridae > Cyclina > Cyclina sinensis. The sequence continues at coordinate 19,560,376 of JAAONU010000007.1, read as the reverse complement.
ATCGGTATGACTTGTGATCTTATAGGATACTTAACTTCGTGTTATGTGTGATATTTTACCATTCATTAGAGTAGCATATCCCTGTTATCTACGTCTCTGATTTTGCTAACAGGAAAACCAACATTTCTTCTCCTTATATAAGTCAAAGTTTATGCCCGCTGTGCCTCTTTAACTTCAGATTATCATAAGTGTACTACGAGGGTTGATCCAGAAATTCGTACAGTGGACCTGTAACTTCAATCAAAATAAGCCATCCTAGTAACGTATTTTTGTTCCATCTGAGAATATAATAGTTATTAGTATTACCATGTTATATCCAGCAACTTGAAATGACGTTACCATAGCGACCCATGAACGCTGACGCGTGGAAGCGTTTATAAATTTTTAAGTATCTGGTAAACAATCGAGTTTTCTTCAACTCACGTTTGAAAGAATTTTGCACTAATTTGCGCAATGTTAGTATGTCCTTTTGTGTATGTTGTTTTGAACGTTGTTTCAAAGATACATCATTTTTACTGAGAGAGGCAAAATTGAAGAGAAAGAGAAATGACGTCAACGTCTAAACTAGAAATTCGATCAGAGATCAAATTCTATCAAGATGTTGGAAACACTCCGACACAAACGTTTCAGATGATTGAGAAATCAGGCTTGAAGCGCAGTAAGGAACTTGTATTTAAATGGAACCGGAGATTTAAGAAGGGACGTAGTTCCATAGTAGACGACGAGCGACAAGGTAGACCGGCAGTGCGTCATAATTTGATTGACGACGTGAGATTGGTTGTGCACTTCAATAGTACAGATGAACTCATGGCAGCAACACAGGGAATCGTTCAACAATTTGACTCCAAGTGGTACGAGGACACATACAACATGTGGATACGCCGGGCACAGAAATGTGTGAGAGTAAATGGAGACTACGTTGAGAACAGTTTGTGAAGTGTGTATAGTTTGACGTTGCTGATGACGCTCGTGCCCCCGCCCCCCCCCCCCCCGCCTAGTTACGGGTCTATATCTTTGATGCGTTGTTGTGCAATAAATGTTTTATGTACACAAAGCACACTTTTCATCTTGTGTAGATTTGATATTTGGCATTGTGATATTGTGTGACTTGAGACTATTTGAAATTTTGTAATTCAAACCCATTCTCTTTATTTTTCAAATTCACTTCCTTTTTCGTTTTGTTAAACTTACCTTCCCCGGGTAGGTGTTTCATATTTGCTACAATGTATTGATTAATAAAAGTAACTTTTATCAAGTATGCAAATGAAACTACAAAGCAGTACATATTAACCGAATCGTCGAAAATTGAGCGTATGCTGTTAGTTGAAACTGAAATAGCTAACCAACGGGCACGGAAGAGCCTAAGCAGCAGAGCTTTGTGCCCCTAATATTTCTGCAAGCAGTGAAAACTGGGCCGTATTATCATATCAAGAATAAAATGTTCGAGGTGGGTGGGCAGGGGTCAGGGGAAGCTATTCCACTGCTTAAACACAGCATTAACATGATGCATGTATCGAAGAACCCCCTGAGTTCAAAACCCTTTGACATACAAAACCCTTAATAGAGATCTTTTTCCTATTATCAAAGGGTTGAAACGTAATTATGGACCGATTATGATAAAATAAATCAAAATAAAAACTTATATGAAGTTAACCTAATGATAAAAAATACTACATAACAATGGAAATCAGAAAATCAAACGTCAAAACGTCAAAAAGTCAAATCAAAAGATGAATCGGTTTTTTTCTGACCGGAGGGGACACACCCCAAACCTGCAGTATGAATTTCTTTAGCTCTTGACTTAACTCTATTACAAAGTATTACTGGTTAACAATTCTACACACACACGAGTCGATTTTATCAAAACTTTGTTCATTGGCCCACAAAATACTTTTAAAAAGAGAACCGTTACGAATTACTAGTATACATGGACAGATAATGAAATATGGACTTGATTTGTTGAAAAGAAACACCGTTTAAATTTTTAATCATCAGTCATTTTATCAAACTAAGAAACGAATGAAACTAGAATGGAAAAAAGCTTTAAATCAACCCGTGTTAATTTATATTTTATCCAGTCAAACTTTCCCTCACGTCCATTCTTAATCCCCTGCACGAGAAAACGACAATAGGAAGTCATGTTCTCCCTCTGCTACCATACTATTTAAAGCTCACTGGTCAGACCTACATTAATGCCTGTCAACTGGATGTCAGCTTTACTCCTATTTCCAGTTCCTGCTTTCTTATAACTGAATGAATATCAAACAATTACATTGTACAATCATTATCAATTAGAAAGAAAACAAAACTTGCTTTTGAACATGTACTAATAAAACCTTTAATTTTAAGAACGACTCACACTTTCAGTGAAGTTCAGATTCCCAACCAGTTGTCCTGATAGATGTGCTGAAATAATCGTGAATACATCTTCATGATTTTTTCAAAATAAAGCATAAATTCCCAAGACTACAAATTGGATTGATAAATACTGCTATATGCCTATCATCTACTAAAACGATAAACTAGCTACAAAAAATTCAGGCATACATTAGGGAAATGACCTTAAATGACAATTTTCAAAGTAAAGGGGAGATAATTAAACATATCAGAGGTAGTTTTGTAAAATCGAAGATGAAATACACAAAATAATAGCAAGTTTCATTTTACATGTAAATCGTTTTTAGTTTATTAAGACTGCATTTTTGAGCAGATTGTAACCTTGTTTTATTTCTCTAACACACGTGATAGTAGTGAGTAATATTTATTAGGCCAACACTATTTATGATGCTTTTCTCTGCGTATCATCGGATACCCATGGCCGATCCATTAACATTTATCAGCCGTGGGATTTTTGGACGCCATCTAGTCGATAAGAGGTGTGTCAAAGACAGCTATTTCATTGGTTCCCTCACGATTTCATGAGGCAATTAAAACCAATCAAAACGATCGTTCTATACGACATTCGGTATTACAGACAATATGGCGGCAACCATAGACGACATGTTTAATTGTGTTTGTGAAAAGTTCAAAATTTAATATGTGGGCGAAATGTTAATACGAGGTAAAATATCACTATAGCGGCCTTTGCTTGTCGAAGAATTGAGTTGGCAATAGTTTTTGCCTTTTATATTGGCAAGACACGCGAAACAGATTTTCGCCATGGGCGCATTCATTTTGTTTATTCAAGCATGTTTATTATTCTGTTCAAGCATGTCATTCCATGAAATTCATGTTATTTTGTTACTTAACAAAACAAACAATGTTTCAGTATCATAATTATCACCACTAACATCAAGAGATATATGGAAAAACATGGTTGACCAAATATGTTGTGGTTGTTCTTCAAAATATGTGCACAACCTTAGTTATAATATGTCTGAACAGACAGGTCTTCAATTTAAAAATATATATTAAATTTCTTTTTATTGGCATCTGCAAACAAAATAGGGTGCTGTAGCTTAAGGTTCCTTAAAAATACAGTAAAAAGCCGTACACTTTTTTTTTCTTTTCGTTGTTTTCCAGATATAGAAAGATTTCTATAAGTATTTATAGACTCAGTCATTTGCAGAAGTAAACGCAGTCTTTTCAATGTCTCTGCCTTAATTTTGACATGGATGTAGTCAACCTGTCAGAAGAATTGGTGAACTCTGACATGTACTTTCTTGCAGTGGTTACTGCTTGCTCCGAGTTCTACAAAGTATGGCATGTTCATACCAGTTTTTGGAAATATGAAATCTTTTCTTTATTTTACATAAAAAAGAACTTCAGTTGGTGCAGGACAATTTTCGCGTTCCATACTCCCTCCTTTGAGTAGGCGAAGTACATTTAACACACAACTGCGCGCTCCGGGCATCATTCTTTGCATTGTGCGTGAATTACTTCGTAAGTTAACCACTGTAACGATAATTAGTAAAAATGGATTTGAGAGTATATGTGACGTGCATCGTAGGTATGTAAAAGATTTGAATATTCTGTTAAATCCCTGAAAAAAATCACATGGTTTAAGACTATTTTATTGATAGCTATGTCTTTTATCTAAAATAGTAGTTCTTACTGTGGCAAGTTCTCGAATTATGGAGTGGTAATAACTGAACCCCATCTGTACAATGGTTTTGTCCAGTTTTACGTAAGTGTAATTATAGCAACTACTATAGAAATGCTTTTCAGATGGCAACCTTGGGATTTTTTCGTCAGTGTTGCAATACAAGTGTATTCAGCGCAGCGATTAAAAAAAAAAGATATACTGCGTGGAAGATACACCAAGGCCGAGGCATCAAATGGGTGATGAGCGTTTCTTACCTAGTTCAACTAATTGTACACGAGTCGAGCTATTGTGTATTTTTTATGTATGGGTCAATATCTCATCCTCCGCGTGATTGTGGCGAGATTCTGACCTAAAACAAAAGTATCTCAGAATATGCTCAAGACGTCTCTTGAATTATTTTGACTAGTTTCTTATCTTACCTTTCTATCTCTTGCTTTGCCTTTTCTCGCATTGTTTTAGTTCTCTTTTGATCGCCTTACCTTTTTATATCTTGAAGTAAATATACGATGAAATTTAAAAGATTGATGGTTTAAACAACTACGGAAACTGTATGCGAACAAAAGAACAATTGTAAAAAAGAATCTCTCCGTTTTTGTTGTCTGCGAACCTACTTTTTGTATAACTTCATCAACAAGAGTTTCAGTTATGTTGGGTACTTCATAATATCCCCAAGACTAAAACCACTTGGAATAAGGAAATATTTTAAATCCATTCTCCATAACTTCCTCGTGCTTGGTGTGTTTATTATCATATGATGACGACACATCCCCGCCATGTTAATTTCTTGTTTCTTGCCCATACTTTCAACTCAGCATGCTCATCATGTCATTTTAGTAAGGTAGCACAAAGCAGGTGAGCAACAAAGAACATACATGAATGTAATAGACATTTGTAGTTGGCTGCATGTATGTGTGCTTTGATATAATTATTATATGGGCGCAACAAAAATAACATTAGACTGCAGCGTAGGTTTTATCCCTTACCATTTTGTTGCCTTGATGCAATCTCTTAAAGGATATTAGAGAGACTGAAGATTTTATACTTGTAAGAGACTGCTGAAACTTGTCTTTGAAAATGCACCACGTACCTGTTCATTTAGAAAAAAAGTATTTTTATATTTTTTCAAATTAAGCATGCTATTGAGTTTCTTATAAAGATACTGTTATTTCTGTCTGTAATGCATTTAGCTTGGCTTGCTTTTAGATACATGCATGTTATGTAGCTAGATACAGTGGAGTGGCTAGTATTTAAAATCAGCAGTTATCATTTCCATAAAATTTTAACTTTAAAGCCTTGCTTATGCTGTCTTCTAGAAGGCTGGTATGTAACAATAGTTAGAAAAGTAAATACCTGATATCTTTGCTTTGTCATATTTTATGCCATATTTACATGTTTGCACACAGTGTTGATTTACCAAGTTTGTGTCCAGTGTCAATTAGCGGGTGCATCTATGTAACTTTGGACACATTTTTTAGTCTTTTTTTATGTTGTTGTTTGTTCATGTATAGCTTCCACTACAAGAGTTTCAGTTTTCATGCGTAATTTAAACAGATATCGTAAGTGCAAAAACCACTTAGAATAAGGAAAAATATTAAATCCATTGAACATTTGTAAGGAAAAAAGGCTGTCTCTACATGTGTTTGAAACAGGAAAATCAGATAAGGTTGGTAACGAAACATGGGGAGATTACAATTCTTCCTCTCACGATAAGGCAAAAATAATGTGTTTAACAATATTGTGATAATGGATTTAAGGGATGTTAGAAGATAATCACTTGAAGATAGTTGCGCTGAATATGAAATAATTGGTTATAAAATAGCAGAATGTAAACAAAGTGGTATTTTGTCATTCATGCAAAATACTAATTCACTCTAGCTTTACTAGCGGCCAAAAAGCAAAAGAAAGAAACATGGTTCAACTATATTGCTAATGAGTACCATTTTGAAAATTGTACCAGTGCACAAAAAATAAAAAGCTTTTGAGAAATAGAAGGGTTGAGGGGAAGCTTAATGGGTCTTTAAGTTTCATCTTATCATCATTTGAATTTTGATATATAACAACAACTTTCATATCCATATTGGAAAAGAATTGTACACAGTTATAGCACTAGGAAATATAGAATAATTATACTTTCATTTCAGCCACCAGTCTTTTCTATGGCGCAAGTGCAGGATGCGTACAGGACACGATAAGCGGTTCAGGATATGCCGAATGCTTAACGGGGTATACCACGTTTATTACAAACGCAGCAAGTTCCATGGATCCGAATGACCCCAGTGGAATGATACAAACCATGTGCAGGTACTGTTTAGGTGTCTCTTCTTGAACTGTAGCTATTTTAGTAACGAGACGGTTGTTGATATGGATATATTGTGTCTATCTGATGTGTGTCAAAGTAGATATTTTGAGTGGACGTAGAGAATTCATCTTATTTTGTAAATTTAAAGAAATAACGCCGTGGTTATACGCAATTCTGTTTTACAAAAAAAGGGTTATGTGTATCTTGCAAATGTTGCCAAGTACTACAATGTTGGTGATAAATCGATTGCATCGTTTGGCTAGGTAACGTAGTTGATTGAGTGTGAACGGACCCAGTGCTTCAAATGCAATCGAATTGCCTGCTACACACACATAGGTTTATTGTTAGCTGCCTGGAGAACAGGTCACCTGGTTGGGCTTTTTCTGAACACTCTTTTTGCAACGTTTCAGTTTTCTTTTTTTGCCAATAATAAGCCTCTCGACACTCTAGAAGTCATATGTTTTTGCCGGTCCTTATAAACCTTAAAGAGGCTGTACTCCAGATTTGACATAACAATTTTTTTCATAAATTATATATTTAGATGCCGTGAGATTATAGCAACATAATATTTTACTTCAAAACTGATTATTAAAGTCAAAATAGAATAAAAAAAGTATTTTCGCTCCAGCCTGATTTGAACTCTGGACCCTCATGTTAACAAAATATTTCCAACGCTTTTACTGTCACCACCATCGCCGCATGTGATATTACAGATATTTACTTTAAATGTTATACGATATAGTTATACCGTCGCGTTACGGTAAAGCACTTTGAAAGGGAAAAAAATCAATTTATAATGTAATTATTTTACTTATTTTTTGTCAGTAGGTTATTTTTTAAGCATTAATCATAAATATTACAAGAAATTTATAATACAAGAAAACTTTCTTGTTTTTGTCATCTGGAGCACAGCCCCTTTAAAGCGACTGACTCACAGAATTAAGCTGATTTTTTTTCTTTAGAATTTAAGAGAAGTTGATATACTATGGAAAAAACATAATACGCTTCTATTCATCTTAAAAACTGAGAAAAAAAGTTTTGCTCTAACCAGGACTCGAACCCATGACCTTTCGGTCAGTAAAATACTAACCGCCGACAATATACAACTCTGAGCCACAGGGGCTAGTTCTCAAAATGCTTCAAAATTAATGTTATAACTAAAGTATCTACCCCGTGACTAGGGGTAAATTTTTTACCGATAAAAGTTTGTAAAACTTTTTATTACCCTTCCAGATTTGTTTCTCCTTTTTGATTGGCTGTTGATCCGTCGAAAGAAATTATATATCCGAGCCAGACAGGTAATATACACATTAAATTCCCCCCTTTGGGTACCCCACGTTGTAAACAACATGCGTTGTGACGATGCGCGTACGGTTCGATGTTGTAAAGTGTAAATTCCGATATACAAACGCTTTTTAATTGGCAAATAATATATATTTACCAAAAAAAGAGTAATGATAAATATTCTCATCAGTATTTGAAACAAATATGACATCGCCAAACCTTGATATTAATTCTTCAACAGACTACTCCTTTTCTTTTGTTTACATTCGTTAGGTACGAAAGCAAATACTTCATGTAGATCTATAGACGCACTATTGAAATAAAAATAAAAAAAAAGTTTAAGACAATAATCTGTACTGAATGTGCGGAAATATTAACCCAAATTTATGGCTTTCATTAAAGATATAAATTTAATATTCAAACAAACATATGACTTCTGGGAAAATACCGCTTTTCGCCAACACAAATTATGTTGTGACGTCATTTCGAGGTGAAGGGGTACCCTAAAGGGAATCGTATTTCGACGTTTCATTTGAAACAGCAATGATTAATTTTAAAATCGTCTTACTCGGCAGGGGAAGGGTAATAAAATATGTTATTTGGGTTTATGAGTGATATATGTGGATATATTACCTGCCAAGATAAAATATCACACTCGCCTAACGGCTCGGGTGATATAAAATCTTGGCAGGTAATATTATATGTTATTTGGGTTTTTGAGTGATATATGTGGATATGTTACCTGCCAAGATAAAATATCACCCTCGCCTAACGGCTCGGGTGATATAAAATCTTGGCAGGTAATATTATATGTTATTTGGGTTTTTGAGTGATATATGTGGATATATTACCTGTCAAGATTTTATATCACCCGAGCCGTTAGGCGAGGGTGATATTTTATCTTGGCAGGTAATATATCCACATATATCACCAAAAAAACAAAATAACATATTTTATTACCCTTCCCCTGCCGAGTAAGACGATTTAAAAAAATAATTGCTGTTTCAAACGAAACGTCGAAATAAGACTCATTTAGGGTACCCCTTCACCGCAAAATGACGTCACAGCATAATTTGTGCTGGCGAATTGCGGTATTTTCCCAGATGTGATAATTATGTTTTTTTGAATATTGAATTTATATCTTTAATGAAAGCCATAAATTGGGGTTAATAAATCCGCGCATTCAGTACAGATTTTTTTCTTTATTTTCAGCTCACCTGTCACGTAGTGACAGAGTGAGCTTTTCTGATCACCTTTTGTCCGTCGTCCGTCCGTCCGTCCACAATTAGTTCGTTAACACTCTAGTGGTCACATTTTTGCCTCAATTGTCATGAAACTTGGTCAGGATGTTTGTCTCATTGATATCTCGGACGAGTTCGAACATGGGTTATCAGGGTTGGAAAAGTAGGTCACAGAGCCCAAATATAGAAAAACCTTGTTAACACTCTAGAGGCTACTTTTTCAGTCCAAATATCCTGGAAATTTGTCAGAAAGGTTCTATTGATGATTTCTAGCTCAAGTTCAAATATGGATCATCTGGGTTCAAAAACTAGGTCACATTGCCCAAAAATAGAAAAATCTTGTTAACACTCTAAAGGTTACATTTTCAGCCCAAATAATCTGGAAATTTGTCAGAAAGGTTGCTTTGACGATTTCTAGGTCAAGTTCAAATATGGGTCATCTGGGGTCAAAAACTAGGTTACAGAGCCCAAATATTGAAAAACCTTGTTAACAATCTAGAGGTAACATTTTCAGACCAATTAATCTGGAAATTTGTCAGGAAGGTTGCTTCTATGATTTTTAGCTCAAGTTCAAATATGGGTCATCTGGGTTCAAAAACTAGGTCACAGAGCCCAAAAATAGAAAAATCTTGTTAACACTCTAGAGGTAACATTTTCAGTACAAATAATCTGGAAATGTGTTAGAACGGTTGCCTTGAGGATTTCTACATCAAGTTCGAATATGGGTCATCTGGGATCACAAACTAGGTCACAGAGTCCAAATATGGAAAAAAACCTTATTAACATTCTCAAGGCTACAATTTCAGTCCAAATAACCTGGAAATTTGTCAGAAAGGTTCTATCGATGAGAGACTATGTTTTGAAGTAGAACTTGTCACCACAATGTTAAAAACAATATTAATTATACTTTGAACTTGCTTCATAGCCTAACAATAGTATTGTAAACTTGTCACCACAATGTTAAAAATTATATTAATTATACTTTGAACTTGTTTCATAGCCTAACAATAGTATTGTTTAGTGAAAATAATGGTATTCAAGGTTTTGCCCCTTCTACGCCGTTTTCAGGCGTCTCCCTTTAGGAAAATTCCTTAAAATCTTAGTTTTCCCCTAAAATTCAATTTACATCAAGTTTTTTCTTCCCCTTTTGCAAAAAAAAAAAAAAAAAAAAAAAAAAAAAAAAAAACTGCATTAAATTTTCCCAAATTTAAGGGAAGGGCACATTCTCCAACCTGTGAAAAAAGCTCTGGTGTAATTGATTCATTTGTACAGGACAGTGTCAGTACAGTTAAACTCGTTACCAGATTTTTATCTCAACTTTTTTTGCCAACTTCTGAAAATGCCATATATTCATATGCATATATATGTCACCATTTATTACCCCTGGTATATATTCCTTACGACTACATCATGCACCATGGTCGATAAATGAGTGTAATGGAATGGATCGGATGTCACTTTCCGAAAATGTATACATGCATGTAAAAAAAAGGAAAAAAAAACAGGAAACCGAAACAGAGTTATTTCATGAAACAGAATAATGAAAATAAGGTGTTACTTTCGGCTGGCTTTTTCTCTTTACACCAGAAATAGCCTGGTCAATAATTAAAATAAAATATCATATTTATCGCGAAAACTGGAAAGGGAGATTATAGCCTGAGCACCGGTTATATGTAAACTAAGTACGAATGCGTTATGTTGAAGTTGCGGTTAACGAATCGTTGTTCTATGGAGAAGAATGCATTTTTAAGAAACAATTTCATTTTATTTTCAAAAACACTACTTTTTACTTGTTTCTCAACTTTGTTTACTGTATTTAGTTTAAAAAAAAAAGCAGCACCAATATTCACTGGACAGTCGGACTACTGATTTGTAATTTTTTACTGGACCGTCAGTCATTTTGGTGGACTGGGCCTTCAATTCGAAGACTGGAGTTTACATTTGTAGTCCAAATGTCCTTGAAAGGTTGAGTAGGAGGTCTTGTTAAAATCTTATTAACATTCTAGAGGTTACATTTTCAGCCCAAATAATCTGAAAAATTGTCAGAAAGGTTGCTTTGACAATTTCTAGCTCAAATTGAAGTATGGGTCATCTTGAGTCAAAAACTAGGTCACAGAGCCCAAATATGGAAAAACCTTGTTAACACTCTAGAGGTAACATTACAATTCCAAACAACCTGGAAATTTGTCAGAAAGCTTAATTCTATGGTTTCTAGCTCAAATTCGAATATGGGACATCTAGGTTAAAAAGCTAGGTTATAGAGCTCAAATATGAAAAAACCTTGTTAACACTCTAGAGGTAACATTTTCAGTACAAATAACCTTGAAATTTGTCAAAGAGATTGTTTCAATAATTTCTAGGTCAAGTTTGAATATGGGTCATCTGGGTTTAATTAACCAGGTCCATAGCAACTTTGTTAAAAGCAGTCATTCTCAGGTGAGCGATACAGGGCCATCATGGCCCTCTTGTTTTTTTTTTATTTTTATTTCAATAGTTCGTCTGTAGATCTACATGAAGTTTTTGCTTTTGTACCTAACGAATGTAAACAAGAGAAAAGGAGTAGTCTGTTGAAGACACTTTTTTGCAATTAATATCAAGGTTTGGCAAAGTCATTTTTGTTTCAAATACTGATGAGAATATTTATCATTACTCTATTTTGGTAAATATTTTTTTTTTGACAATTCAAAAGTGATTGTATATCGGAATTTACACTTTACAACATCGAACCGTACGCGCATCGTCACAGCGCATGTTGTTTACAACGTTTACAACATGGGGTACCAAAAGGGGAAATTTAATGTGTATATTACCTGTCTGGCTCGGTTATATCAATTTCTTTCGGCGGATCAATAGCCAATCAAAAAGGAGAAAAAAATCTGGGAGGGTAATAAATCTACATATATCACTCAAAAACCCAAATAACATATAATATTTTGATGTTTTTCTGTAACAAAAAATGAGTCAGTAACTTAGTTAAACATGTTCTTCACATTTACAGCTAGAATTTCTAAATTTTCAATAAACTTTCGAGCTATTTTCCTTATATAGTATTATTAATATGTTACAGTCCAGAAGGACAAGCGGCTATGAACTGTATACTAGATTTCGTAAAGAAATGTCCAGAACTAACGACCAACACAGATACTGCAGCTATGTTTGAAAGCTTAAAGATGCTTGACACAATGGGAGGATTTGATGCTGCTTGCAGTATGCTGTCAGGTAAGATCTTTTAAAAATAAAAAGGTTAAATAATCTAATCAAATGAAACGAGCATTTTTGGACGCGTGAGGCATCATTTAATACTTCCGAAGGGAGGTATATATATACGAGTATATAATAATCAGAACGTCCGTCCATCCTTCCCCATGTCATAACTGTTCCATATCTCTTGAAAATTTCGATGGATTTTGATATTACTTGGTAGAAGTATGAAATATAGCTGCATGATGGGCAGTATACGGTATAAGGTTGGCTCTGTCAAAGGTCAAGGTCACACATTTCAATCTTGTCATTATACACATTTGCATTTTACCCATCAGTTTATTCCCAGCTATTTAAGATACCAAACATTTTCAGTAAATCCTTTGCGTTTTTCTGTCTGATGCATGACATTCAGAGAGAATTTCTCACAGCGTATGGCAGCTCTTGTAAATATTTATGGGTCCTACTCACTGACTCCTAGCCCCTGTACGAGGCGCCCAGCAGGTCTTTGAATAGAGAAATAGAAAAAAACTATTTCTGGTTTAGATCGTCTGTATTTATGATGATTACTAAGTAATTGTTGTATTGTACCGGTACATGCTAATGATTCAGTTCTTCATATGACTATTGTGGTCGTTAGAATAAGTGGAATGACTAAGACTGACAATTAGGTTATATATAAGTAGATATTCCTGTTATATAAATGTTGACAAAGGCATTTCCAGATTGACAACCGATTTTCTACAACAAATATGTATTGTAGAAATGAAAATTAAGCAAAATGCAGAAGCAATCTGCCAAAATGCTTTCGAAAATGTAAGGTTTTTCCATATTATTTTGTAGGTAGATTTCGTACGAAAACACTTATCTGATATAAGGTTGCTCTGTCATACAGTTGGTTTATCATGATCAAGTATCATAGAGGCTGTACCTAATTGAAAGTCTGTTGCTCCACAAAACTCCGTAAAATAAACCCGTGCAAATAAATATATACATGTATATATGATACAATGATTATAAATACACATTCATATTGTTGTAGTTAACATATATGTTTGTTAGAAACTGCTTAGGGGTGAAAACAAAGTCTTCACAAGAAAGACACGTGAGAAAGAAAGTTGCACTGGTCTTTTCATTTATTCAGGACCCTGTCAAGCTGTTCAACAATGTCTAGCCAGTCAAGACTTCGGAAGGGAAAGTTCGACGTCCTCCTATCTAACACCGTTTAGTGTCATCCAGGAGAGTGTCGGAATGCTTTGTGGGTGCGTTTGGCTAATTTCTCCAAAAATAAAATCTGCTGAGAGTATACATTTGTAAATTTGTAGATATGGACTATTTCCTGTCTTGCCGACGATTTATTTGTGTATTACTTAATTTTGATGAGTTAATCGGCAAAAGATAGTTTATCACTTACACAAAAAGACGAACTGAGAATCAGACAAATACTGCAGACAAAATAACGAAAATTTAAAAGAAATTATACTCTTTACATAGATAAGTCAGATTTCTTTAAATTTTAATTCAAGATGATGAAAAGGTTAATTGTTTTGACAGGTAGCTGATGCATTATTATATTTGGGAACAAAATGATCAGATTTATTACAATAAAAATGCATGCGCGTACTCCGATTGCATCAGTCACGTTGATTAATAACGTCCTTAAATGTATTATGAAAATGACAGAATGACAATATAGTGTTAATAATTTAAGTGTTTTCTTAATGGCCTAGTTATTGGGCTGAAGATAGTCATATTAGCCTGAGGCTGAAGGCAGAAAGCTAATATGACTGTCTGAAGCCCAGTAACAAGACAGTTATTGATAATTTTATTAACCCTGAACGTGCTGAAATCTTGTAATGGATTTGCCCAGCCTTGAATTTGGAACAGTCCATTCAAGTTTAAGGGATGTCAGTATCAAAATACCAACAGTATAGAGCCTGGTTCTATACTCTGGCAAAGGCTAATCACTTTTGGTTCCAGCAGGTTAAGGGTTAATTAACTATACAATATTTACCAAAGACCATTAGATAGTTAACAAATAACAATTAATGTGTAAACTGCTTCAGTATACGCTCACCTTCGTTCATTGTTATTTTGCTGCCGGAAAAGTGTCGTCTGGTGTAATAATTACTTGTATATAAGCCGTCCGGATCTTAACCCGTACTTATTCCGCGAAATTATGTTGCAACTTTTGGATATCTCAAAAACATCTGACGTTAGAATTGATCAAACAAGAATCTAAATTTAAGTTCAGAAAATTCAAGTTGGTTACTTTTTTCTTTAGGCCTAATGAATAGAAGCAGCTTTGTAATGGCCTAGCTGGTCAGACAGTGAGAAAGCTCGAATCTCGTAACAGCCAAGTTTTTCATAAAGGCCGAGTTTCTTCATAATATGGCCGAGTTTTGTGTTAATAATGTTTTGGAGAAGTTCATATTGGCCCTGCATTTGTAGTGAAAATGCGCCTTATATTGTATAGTTAACTAATAGTAAATATTGAATAGCTGGTAGTTACGTAACATCCTTTAAATCTTGATAGATTACCTTGAAAAGCATAGCTTTTCTCTGTGGTTTCAATGGCGTAAAATTATAATTCTTCAAATGAAAACGTAAATGTTTTGTAGATCACAATCCATGCTCGCGAAAACTTATAAGTAAAGTTCAATATGATTAATCTGTGTGTATGTTCAATCTGTTGTAGCATTATCTCCCGTGTAAAAATTTATTTCAATTTTTACCTTTCTTTTCAGGCCTGTGAAAGAGATGTTTAACTGTTTCAAAGACGCTGGCGATCAATGCAAATCGCATGAAAATTCTATTAACGCTGCTCTAGATATAAGACGAAGCGAAGCCCCAATGGGCACAACTCTACCGACCCTCGAACAAACAAAGATGTTTATAAAAAATGAATGTCCAAGGTTGCCCACAGGTAAATCACCCCTACTAAACGGTGGCTCTTTCACATTTTGGTGATCTGTTTAAATGAGAGCCCTCGACACTTCCGTTGTAGAGCCCTCGACCAAAACAAGGCTGAAAAAGGTAAGCACGTTTTATAAAAATATACGTTTTAAAAGAGCATGCTTGTTTCTCAAAAATCGAAGAATGTCATGCCACGTAGAACATTTTTCTCATCATTTTACATGCAGTTTCGATAAGAAATTCCCCATAATGACGTTGCTAGAACTTGTACCAAATATCAACTCGTGTGTTTTCTTTTACAAGGAGACACATCTTGAGTGATTTCTTTACCGTGAAATAGATGCTGGCCCACATAATCGTCATGTAACATTGTTCCAACCTCCTCTTTGGCTCAGCACTAAATATATTTCACAGAGCTCGGTTAAAAACAAGATACGCACATTTTTTCAAATGTGATCGAGCCATCGACAATGTGATGGCGCCATCGGCAATGTGAAAGAGCCCTTGAAAATATTGATGGAGCCAACACCATCATTCATTAAGTGTTTATATTGTGGAATTATACCAATTAAATTCATGTATAGATTAAATTGCATGAGTTGATACTTACTTGTGAAAGAGCCCTCGAAAATGTGATGGAGCCAACACTATCATTCAATAAGTGTTAATATTGTATGTTAAAAAGCACGAAAAAAAGCTACGATCTGATTTCTTTTTTTTTTTTTCAAAATTGGTAAAACTTTATTGAAAACAGGGGATATTGTTTTGTCTTCAATTCCAGCATCATTGGGTATATCGTTTTTAATGTCTTCTGCTTCATATTCCGAACTAATTGAGATAGGTTCTTCAATATCTGCTACATCGCTATCTGTAAAAAATCTCGTCTAATGGATACAAATAACTTCTTCATCACTGATTGAATGGCTTTCAAGTGAACAATTCAATGTTCTTTTTGATGTTTTTCTAGGTGTAGAATGTTTAGTTGCCGAAAATATTGTCTTTAACATAGAGTATTTGATTTGCTTTGTAGAACTTGAACCTTGGATGCGTTTTCTTTCATTCGTTTTCGCCGATGTGGTGCCTCGAAAAAATTTCCACCCATGTTTCTTTTATTTATGTTCATTGTTTTGACAATAACTTCTGAGTCGTGGTGCATTGATTTGACGAAATTTTCTTTTTCGTGCTAATCGCTACTGTGTTCTTAGTTTACCTTTAAAGACCGTTATCTGTAATTAAACTATGCATATACAATTATAGATTATTGAAATACTAGTTCATATGAACGAATCTGATTGAACAATTATTCGAAACATTTCAAGAAAGTAAGTATCAACTCATGCAATTTAATCTATACATGAATTTAATTGGTATAATTCCACAATATAAACACTTAATGAATGATGGTGTTGGCTCCATCAATATTTTCAAGGGCTCTTTCACATTGCCGATGGCGCCATCACATTGTCGATGGCTCGATCACATTTGAAAAAATGTGAGTATTTTGTTTTTAACCGAACTCTGTGAAATATTTTTAGTGCTGAGCCAAAGAGGAGGTTGGAACAATGTTACATGACGATTATGTGGGCCAACACCTACTTCACGGTAAAGAAATCACTCAAGATGTGTCTCCTCGTAAAAGAAAACACACGAGTTGATATTTGGTACAAGTTCTAGCAACGTCATTATGGGGTATTTCTTATCGAAATTGCATGTAAAATGATGAGAAAAATGTTCTACGTGGCATGACATTCTTCGATTTTTGAGAAACAAGCATGCTCTTTAATAACGTATATATTTATAAAATATGCTTACCATTTTCAGCCTTGTTTTGGTCGAGGGCTCTACAACGGAAGTGTCGAGGGCTCTCATTTAAACAGATCACAAAAATGTGAAAGAGCCACCGTTTAGTAGGGGTGTAAATGTTTGTGATACTAAAAAAATGAATAACTTCGAAAAAGGCACTTTTAGCCTGCTGTGATATTAGGCTTGAAGTGGAGCCATACCTCTGCCTAGCTTCTAGAAAATAAACATGATTTAGCCCGTTGACGTTTAAATCATGTCCTGTTTTCGCTACCATAGTTTTTGTTCTTTCAAACGATATACTCTTGAAATATGTTTGTAACCATGTTGAATTATATGGAGTGATATTTTTAATAGAAATTACATTCTATTTAGAAGCGAGTTTAAGCAAAGTTGACTCTTCACAACTGTTGCCAAAAGCCTTCATTTCGTCTAAAATATATTACCTTACTCACAAAAACTAGTTCTGTATGTTTCAAAAATAGATACGAAGTAGTGCTTAGTCCGAAAATCTTTATGGTTGTTATTTGTCCTATCAATATCATTTAGCTGCAACAACTCAGAGAGTTTAAGTATAGCATAGAGGCTTTGAAGTGCGGCAAACACTAAAAGTGCTTTTCTTTCAGATTTTGCAGCTAGCACTTGCGTGAAGAACTCTGTGTCATCAGGCGCTTTTGTTAATTGCTACTCAAATGTGACGCGTACCTATCAGACTGACAACCAAATCAGCTGCGAGTAAGTTTATGTTGTGTTTTCATTTGATTTCTGTCTGTACTTACCTATTACAGTTGTAGCTTGATTGCTACAGAAGTTATTTAGTTCCTTTTTGAAACCTCACTTGAGTAAAAAAAAAAAAAAAAAAGCAGCCGACACCTTATTTATTGCTGGTACCCTCTTACTGCTAAGGGGACATCACTCTTGAGATACTTCTCTAAACAGGAAACAGTCACTTCAGTGAAAATCTTTCAGGTTTTGGACATACTGGTACTAAATGACTAGTAGGTCTGTTTCCATATTTTGGAAAGGTCTCAGGACGAAAACTCTATACCTGTATGCTGGCCTGAAATAGTGTGTAAAGTTCATATTGTTTAATTACTTGATATTTTATAAAAGGATTACACATGCCAATGAATAATTTATGTTCTTTTGTTGCGGGCCCTTTAATAAGTTTGTACATGTAGAAAGTATGCCGTGACATTATGACAGGCACAACCAGGAGTTTCAAGTTTAAAGTTGATACCATTTTGATACCTCTTTTGAAAATATTCGTTTGCACGACTAGTAATCAACATTGATAAAAAAATTTCCGGTTGTGTAAAACATCTCTGTTTGATTTATTTCTAGTGCGTACAGAGCGGGACATAAGTGTATTTCAATGACAGTTGGAGAGTCTTGTGGAGCCAAGTACACGGACGCTTTCGTCAAAGCAACACCCATGTTTATGATGGGTATGCCTTCAAACTGCAAACTCGAAACAAGTGATAATACAGGGGGCTCAAACGTTATCCAGATGTCGGCTGCTTCTGTTCTTCTGGCTTTATTCCTAGCTTTAAAATTTAAGCAACCGTTTTAGCTGAATAATCCTTTCATTTAAGTGCATAAAATTTCCACCAGTTTCTTTTTTAAATTTTCTACAGACTGGCCGTCATTCACAAAGATATGAGTAAAACACAAAGACGTTTCGAATGAAGCGCGTTTTCATGTTAGGTATATTTTTGCATTTTTTACGTTTTTGTGCATTATTGTGTCTGTGAAGTTGCATTAGTATTTGGTGTCATCTTGTTAAGAAATAATGGCAAAATATTCTGTGCGATTCGTTCCATCAAAGAAATAGCCTCTCCTCCCGATTCGGAACTTCTCCTTGGCTTTTCTGTCACTAACGTCACAGACCTATGTGTAGTATTTGACTAACATTGTTAAACTTGACCGCACGATGTTCCCTGTAAAGCCTTAATTAGTTTTTCCGTTATAATAAAGTGTAAAATTCTTTTTAAAAAAACTTCTCTTTACTAAATTACTGAATTTTGATCAAGGTCTCCTTTTTTTCCAACGTTCAGTTAGTTACGCTTTTAAAGGAAATGGCCACCAGCACTGCTTTAAATAAAGCTTGTGAAGTATTTGCCTATATTTTGTGTCATTCTAAAGCTGATTATAACTGAGTTTTATAATCATTTCACACAGTCTTGTATTGCCAAAAGCCGACTTACCTCTTCTAGTCAACTTTGTACGATTATATTTTCTAAAGAAACCGGACTGTAGTGCAATTAATAGTGGACATATTTTGATGTAGATATAAATATTGTGTTGTAGATTGTCCATGCTTTTTGATTTAGTTTTGTGTGTTTGAAAGCGATAGTAATTTCCGCAAAGTGTAAGCTATGCTTTTCATATGGCATTGCATTACTTTATATAAAGCTACACCAAACGAACTGTGAAGTATCTTGTTGGTTAGGAAGTTGTTCACATAAAGGAATATGCCTTTTAATGGGATTTACGTCGGATCTTTCCAACAAAAATTGTACGCTTACTTAATCTGCAACTCCGCAGAACCGGATATGACGTCATAAAATAGGACTGTGACTTTAGCACGAACAGGCGATAAACCAACTTTGAAATAAGCAAAATTAACAATTATGTAAGCGTAAATAAGGGGACAGTACAGTAGGCATTTATTTCTATTATTTTTATGTTAATAATTTAGGGAAAATAGCTCACCTTAGCTAGAATGGTATAAAATAGATCAATTATTATTTTTCTCTGAATCAGGTTTTTGTGTTGTCAGTGTTTTGCTTAAAGTGAAAGAATTTTGTCCGACGGCGAAGTTGAACGTTTGTTAATACATTTGTACTGCGTCATTTTAAAAGGGAACATTTTGGTGATAATTCAAATCAAAATTTGACTCTTAACAGAAGAAACAAAACTGTTTACTAAGTTATTATAGCTGGATGTTAGATTATAGAAATTAGACAAAAAAGTATGCATGTTTGCTTGCATTTTTTTAGAGACAACTTCATTTAAATGGCATCAAACGTTAGTCGTGGGTCCGTTTCAACATTACTCCATGCACACCTATTTAGGTTCCTTTATTTCCTATTGCAAGTACTACCAAGTATGGTCTTTAAAGATTGTCATAAATTTCATGAGATGGCTCATTAACTGAGGTTGAATTCTAAAATGTTATCTGAAAAGGCTTATTTGTTAATAACTTACAGAAAGGTAATAAAATTCACTTTTTTTCTCGATGGCCTTAACACTGCACCATATTTGTATTTTTTTCCTTCCTCATTTCGGTGTCTTAAAATATTTGCAGTACGATTGTCACGATATGCAGTTTGCCTGGCATGATATAAGTAAAACAGGCAGCATGTATTTTATAAACGAGATTCCAGTATATAACCTGTACTCATTTATTCCAGTACAATAAACAATATGTAAACACAGCTAGAATTGTTATTTTTAGCTCACCTAAGCATGAAGTGCTCAAGGGTCAGGCTGATAGGTTCGGTGACTGTTCGTCGTCTGTTGTCAATATTTTTCTTTAAATTAAATCTCCTCCTTAATCTCTAAGCTATTTTTTAATCACAGGAATACTCCTCAGTTGGTTCTTGTTCAAACTCCTTAAAATTAAATGATTCCATACAGAACTTTGATTTCAGTGCCAACCACCTTCCTGATTTCAAAATGATTGCACAAAAATGGTGGCTCTAATAATTCCTTTAAGTCATTTTAATGCTTGAAAGAACATGACGCACAGAGGGCGAGACTAAAAGACTGTAGAGGAAATTTTGAAAATCTTCTCAGAAACCACATATCTGATTGCAAAATCATTTTAAAAATGTCCATCATTAGGCCCTTTACTAAATATCTTCAAGCCATTTTGGTACCTTATCAAAACATGGTGTACGGAGGGCTGGGCTTATCATCATATAACTTTATGGAAAAGTTTGAAATCTTCTCCTCAGATACTGCTGACACGATTTTAAAATCAATACAAAAAATGCTCCTTAGGTGGCCCTTTAACAAATACCTACAAGCCATTTTGGATCCTTTAAGATAGCTTACAGAGGGCGGGCCTTTTTTCAGTATATGAAAATATAGAAAACTTAAAATATTCCTCTTAAAAACAGCCAGTCCGATTTCAAAATAATTTTAAAGAAGTGCTTAATCAAATTCTTCCACCCCACTTTGGTCCTTGAAACATAACAATTGGAAGGAGCCTGATTTCAAATATTGAATTTTATGGAAATCTCTGAAAATCTTCTTCTGTGAAACCTCTAGCACAACTTCAAAATAATTTCCACAAATGCTCCTTAGTTGGCCCCGTAACAAATTCCTTTGACAGAGAACATGACAACTTTTCAGTATACGACTGTATACTGAAAAATTTAAAAATCATCCCGAAACACTATTTCAAACTTATTTCATAGAAACAATCCGATTGTGGCCTTTTATCAATTTCAGAAAAAATCAAACAAAATCTTCAATGGTTTTCAGTTGAGGGAAAAGGGCTATTGTGCCCCTCTTTTTTTATTTTTAACTCTCAACGAGACGGTAAGCTTTACACCGGTTTGCGTTTCGCGTGAAGGATTTGTGTGACTTAGGATTAATATATTTAGCATCCAAAATTATCTGTTAGATTTGCAAGAAGATTATTCCATGAAGATATTAATTCCACAGCCTAGGTGGTCACTTTCAGAAAGTCATACAAGAATAACACTTCCCGATCCTTGCATATGCTACGACATGCTGTTTAGACGTGTAACGTTCAAATTAAACATTGTATCTTTGGAAGGAAATAACTTGAAAATGGTAGAAATTCTCGGCTTTAGTTTTAGCATGTTCCTTTGTTAAGTAGCCTTCTTCAATAATTGCTGAAATTTAGTCCAAAAGACCACGTGTTTTATAAAGAAATTTACTAGAAACCCTTTAAAATATACTACAAATACTGTTGGCTTGTAATTATAACGAGGTCAAGAGAACTTGTACTACAAGTTTCAAGTTATTCTCTGTGGTTGTCTTTTAGCATCACCCCAGTTAAAAAAACAAAAAGTTTTGTATAATCTCTACAATGGGATGATAAGAGTGGGTCTTTATTATTATCATTATCCTTATTAATATTGTTATAATGATTGTTGATGTTGCTATTAGTATTATCTTCATTAACACCATTGTTATTATTATCATTATTATGATTATTATCATCATCAGCCCCGCCATTTGGTTTTTAATAGATTTTTGCAACTCCATTATTATAAATTCATTGAATTTATTTTTTAACACAAATAATTGCTTCAAGGTTCACAGCTGTGAAAAATAATGAAAATAATAGCATTATCTACTGAACATCTGCATAACAGCGTATTGTCTACTGAACATCTGCATAACAGAGTATTGTCTACTGAACATCTGCATAACAGAGTATTGTCTACTGAACATCTGCAAATTACATCGTCTACTTAACATCTTTCGAATAACTTCGTCTACTGAACTTCTGCCAAACAGCATCTTCTACTGAACATCGCCCAGGAGTATCGTCTTCTGAACATCTGCCAAATAGTATGGTATAATGAACATATGCCAAAGAGTATCGTCTACTGAACATCTGCCAAATAGCATCGTCTACTGAACACCGCCAAAGAGTTACGTCTACTGAACATCTGCCAAATACCATCGTCTACAGAACATCTACCAAACACCATCGTCTACTGAACAAAGCATCGTCTACTGAACATCTGCCGAAAGTGTTTAAATTTTGTCCATGAGGTGAAAATAATCTCCGCCCTTGAGTCACTGATTTTACAAAGACTTATACAGGGAAAAAAGATTAAAACTCTTCTTGTACAGAATAAAAAAAAAACTTAGAGCTTACAAGAAAAAAAAAGCAATATTTGGCGTACAGCACTCTTATGGACTTCTTCCAAAATTGTCTACTCCATTAACACAGACTAACACAGAGAAAATGTTTGAACATCTTTTAGTTTAGAATGGAAGTTGTTATGCTTAGATGTATAGATGGATTGGCATTTAACAACACCTTAAAAAGTGGAAACTATTTTAAAAAATCTTCTTGAACCGAAAAAGTGGACTTAGATATTTGGCTTTTGGCTTCATCTTAAGGTCCTCTTCAAACATTGTCCTTACATATCCCCATAGGTTATAATTTTTCCTGTCCGAGGATTAAAAGTTAAAGACTTATAGAAACAAGGTTTGTATGACAATAGTGTGTAAACAGGTTGTTTTCAATCTTAATTTATGTTATACATAAACAAACATGAACTGTCCATAGTCAACACTCGCTAATTCTTTAGCAAAATATGTTTTATGTAGCCAAAAAGGACACATGTATTCAATACTCAGTTCCATGCTGCTCAGGTGAGCGATCCAGGGCTATTATGACTTTACTGCTTTCAGACCTGAATGCTTATATTTTGCCCATGTACATGAAACAACCGGGGAAAAAAAGGCAGATTTAAAAAGAATATACCTGAACAGAGGTACAAAACATTTATTTAAATGTAAATTAGCAAAATAATGACTAGAACTTAAATAAAGAAATAGACCAAACATTTATGGTAAGAAAAAAAAGCAATATTTTTTAAGACTGTCCATTCTTGTAGCAAATCTTACAATTTACAAAATCAGCCAGTTGCAAACAAAGGTCTTGGTTTGTTTATCAGAGCTAGTGGAAACGACTCCCTACAAAACCCTTGTTCTTGATATCGGTTGATCAATATAAATGTATTTTGAAAAAAAAATCAACACCGTGGAAATTAGTCAGGAGTATTGTAATGGCGGCACGAAATACCCAAATACACCCAAATATACCCAAATACATCCAAATATACCCAAATACACTTCAAATATACTTCAACACTGATGAAAGACAGCTTTTAACAAATACCTATTGTCAAGTTCTTTTCTACAAAAGCACAGATGAACTGGAAAATGAAAATCAGTAGCAAAAATTTTAATATTCAGTCAGACATATTAGTCACATTTCGGACACAAACGGCTATCGTAAGATTTACACTCTGTGAAAAACATATATTTATGCAGGTTGTTTCCCTATGTGAATGCTAGAGAATCGTTTTATAGTTCGAACTTTATACTCTTTTAACTAATTTTCCATTAAGATTGTTATTCTTATTTTCAGATACTTCTTTTTATGAATTGCATACTTTTTTATATTTGAGGCATTATAATTATATTATCACAAGGTTTTGTTTTCACAGTACCGTACATAAAAAGAATCCTGTATACAAACAAATGAGCATTAAATTAAAAATAACCATTAAAACTTATATTTTCTCCACAAATATTTGGAGTTAAGTGTATAATTTTGCTTGATTTATAAGAATGTGTTGATAAAATGATACAATTTAAGTGTATTTGGGTGTATTTGGGTATATTTGGGTGTATTTGGGTATTTCGTGCTGCCCGTATCGTAATGTGTACAATAATGTAAACAAACAAATATTTAAAAAGTTAATAACTGATACATGAAAATATGCATTCAGCATCGAGGAACATAATACATTATAAGCCCTATATATTGTTTTTTTACAACAAATGCAAGACGGCACATTCTGTTTTCAATCAAGCTCAGAAACAGACATCTGCGTACACATGCAAGCAGCTTTCATAAGGCAACTTTATCCACAAGGCCAAACAGATGCAGTTTCCAGACGTCCACGTCCTACCTCCAGAAAAACTTTATATTTACTTTTTTTCCATTTCAAAATTTGAAATTGTTCACTTGCCGAAACTCAACTTATGGAACTAAAATTGTGTCAGTATATCACTACCATTACGAATGGGTTACTTCCCTTTTCTAGACCCAATATTCGACTAAAATAAACTTCCACCCATAACTGCATTCTTTCTCTTCTTTGCGGCGCAGGCTCACCCTAAAATGGGTTCATTCACCACAAATATTTTCATTTAATACAATATAACATCTCGAATTTCTGCAATCAAAACAATTACATCTTACTACTCCTGTCACATTTCTAAATCAGATTTTTTTCTTACAGTTATAAAACATAGACTCATATTTATGAGAAAGGTACATTCAATAACGCAAATTGGCAACAGCAGATTATAACCCTGTGTTCATAAATACAAATAAACATTTTTATGCATTAATGAGGAATACATACATGTAAATAGATGTAAACAAAACTGCAAAGCTTTTTAAACCATTTTATAAAATAAAAACAAGTTAACACATAATTAAACTTTACGACAATCTATAAAAATACGAAAAATGAAAAGAAAAAGGATTGGAAATGGATAAACAATGATCCGAGTGCTCAACCAGTCAACTGAGTACATGTTACATATATATGTTAGCAAATACTCAGAAGCAATAGATAAACAATGACCCGAGTGCTCAACCAGTCAACTGAGTACGTGTTACACATATAAGTTATCAAATACTCAGAAGCAATGGATAAACAATGATCCGAGTGCTCAACCAGTCAGCTGAGTACGTGTTACACATATAAGTTATCAAATACTCAGAAGCAATGGATAAACAATGATCCGAGTGCTCAACCAGTCAACTGAGTACATGTTACACGTATAAGTTAGCAAATACTCAGAAGCAATAGATAAACAATGACCCGAGTGCTCAACCAGTCAACTGAGTACGTGTTACACATATAAGTTATCAAATACTCAGAAGCAATGGATAAACAATGATCCGAGTGCTCAACCAGTCAACTGAGTACATGTTACACGTATAAGTTAGCAAATACTCAGAAGCAATAGATAAACAATGACCCGACTACTCAACCAGTCAACTGAGTACGTGTTACACATATAAGTTATCAAATACTCAGAAGCAGAATGTTACAGGTCTCAAGTCGAGATTTGAAAATGTCCAAATTAGAATTCCAAACTTTTAACGGAATTTTATTCTTCAAACTGGACAATGTATTAAGCTGTTGGGTGACAATGTTGACTAATAAATAATTTTTAAAAATTCAGCACATAAACTGGCTCTCTAAAAGTTAACAACAATGTGTAAATTAGCATTTCACTAAGAATTATGTCCTTTAACACTGCAACCCTTAAAACATACCTAAAACACCACAAGGAGCTACAAAGGTCGGTCCTGATTGTCAATTTATCTCAAACCCTGGGCGTTCTATAGAGAAAAATTAAATTCAGTTACATAACCATACATGCATATGCACCTAATATCAGATAAAAAAGAATTGCACTTTCCCAGTAAATAAAAATATGGCAATGGTTTGTATATCTCAATACATTTATCTCACGCAAAACTTAACATTATTACCCTTTGTTCTTATGTTACTTTAGAATGTTTCCTGAATGTTCTTTTTTCTCAAAAGTACCATAAATTAGAAAAAAAAATCCTTACAACACGTCAATACTATCTTTCGTTATTACCTTGAGTCAGAATGTCAAAACTGATGACTCATATTTTCCGAAATTTAAAAAAAATCCTACGCGTATTTCATCACTTACTTATAATGATAATTTAAATGCTAAAATGACTAGACTTAGAAATGTCACAGATGAAATTTTTTGGAAACCGGCACTTCCACTTGTGGCGTCTGCCGTCAGCTGGCAGTCCTCGTGGGTAGAGGCAAGGTAGAAGTTGGAGGTTGCCCGGAAGCCATCTTGGTATTCCTTTCCGCATGATTGAAGAGCTTTAGTCAGGCATGGAAAGGCAGCTTTATATGCACTAAAAATAAGAAGGACAAAGTTACGTCATAAATCCATAAACACCATTTACACTTTCAATCAATGTGTCAAATTTTGTTGATTTGCATCCAGTTAGATATAATGTTTACATCACGTGGTGTTTGAGCGGGTTACTTCAAGAGCCGCCTACGTGGAATCTTTAATGAGCAGATGAGTGGTCCAGTGGTAACGCGCTGGACTAGTTATCCAGGGGTCGCAAGATCGATCCCCCGCTCCCATTCGTCTTTCGAATGAGACGTTAAATCGAGATTCCATGTATCAGTGCTGTACAATGAGCATACAAAAGAACCAAGGGTGTCTCTGGAATGTGATGCTTTCTGTATCTTGCACTATCTCTCAAAATATAAAATAACTAATGTCTGCAGGGGGCGTCGGTCATATGAGCAACCGGTACCGACGATAGATAAACTCAAATAGAGACAAATAGAAAGAGGAATCTTTAAAAAAAAAACATTACCAAATTTAGAAGTGATAACAATGCATAAAAAGTTGAAAATAATCTAAAATTCAAGTCGGCTAAATAATTAGCGTGTTTGTTTCACTCGCTTGCAATAATACACGGGATGTCGACTTTACTTACTCGCAGCTCATTGTTTCCGATTCGTCAGCAGTGCCGTTTCTTTTAGTTGCATTGTCATAGCACTCTTTGTACTCTGATGTCATCAATTTGTCTTTGACGCATTTGTTTGTTGTAAAATCTGTATAACAGGCAGGTGAACAAAGTTAGATTTGAAACCATGCTCACAATAGAAACAAATCAGTATATTCAATAATTAGATATACGATAGAGTTGTAACTTGTACACATTAAAACAAGTTACAGTTTTCGGATAAATACGATTTTGACTTTTACTAATATACTAGAAGAGTTTTATTACTGCTGCATTTTCTTTCTTTTGAAACAAATAACGCTCATCTTCTGTTAGTTAACAATTTGCACGTTGTTTGAAACGTCCTGTTATAAACAAACCTTTAGGTAACTTCGGACACTCGTTCATTACAAAAGCTTTCTGCAAATCAAAGTCCGGGAAAGGTTGACCAGGCATACTGTGCTTTCGACCAATTTCCATCATTTTTCTGGCTTCATTCTCTAGTTCTGGACATTGCTTCTCATACTGTTTAAAACAGTCAAACTGCATCTTGACGCCGCTGAAATAAAAAAAACAGTTTCCATATTTATTTGTTTTTGTTAGTCAAATGTTAAACGTCATTTCCGGTTAGTTGATCAAACAACAATAATGTCTTAGTACTTTTCAATCTGATTGCAGAATGAATAGTGCAAAGTGCACATGGAGTTGGTGCAAACCAGGAATCACTACTCCTTTGCCGTTTGCCACGAATGTAAACATGAGTCTCGCTCAACTCCTAATGTACATAGTGATATCTTACAAATACATAATACTTGGCCTACTAGCTGTTACCTATACTTTGTTTAATTACTCATTGAAACATGGGCGTTGCCTTTCTATTTTTAAACTGCTGTACTGTTTTTTTCCAGGTCAAGTTAATTATATGTAGGAGCAGCTTGTAGAATTAGCCTGTATATTCTAAAATGTGAATTCTTTAGAATTACCTAGAAAACATAAAAAGGAAGACACTTTGAGGTTGGGGTTGTGACTTTGAATATACATGTGTATATGTTAGTGCTTAAAACCTTGCTGGATTAATAGACATTATCAACACCTTTAGAATATATTCACAGCTGAGATAAAATTTCAATTTAAAAATATTCTGTGAATGGAGATAGAGACTATAGGTTATTTTGAATAAGTAAACATCACATTGCAAGTCGTTATTTTTTCCTTGTTAGAATTATGTTTTTGAACTAAATTTTGTTTAAATAAATCAAAGTACTGCAGGTTTGTTAAACTGTATTGTGATTACTTCTTCCCTTTACTCGTAACACTACATCACTCTATTTTTTTTCTTCTGAGAATGCCAGAACTTCGAGCGGTAAATCAATGCGATTAGATTGAAAATATGAGCAGCTCTTCTGTTGATATAATCATTTTGCGAAATTTATTACTAACTGAATGACATCACAAAACCTAATACGTCAACACCTAAAGCAACATACAGCCAATGAATACCAGAGTAGAGAAAATAACTTGCAACAAGATTTCTTCGAGCATTTTGACTACGATAATGGCAAACAGAAACAAGAGGGCCATGGTGGCCCTAGATCGCTCACCTGAGTATTTTGGCTGTAGGTTTGCTGTTAAGCAGTATTTCATGTTTTAATTGAAAATATTTAAGTAATGTAAATATAAATATGAGAAGTATCATTTTGAAGGTTCCCCCCCCCCCGATATTTTTGCTCCGAGAGCCGATATTTTGCTCCGGTCGCCATATTTTTTGCTCCGAGAGCCGATATTTTTGCTCCGATAGCCGATATTTTGCTCCAGTCGCCATATTTATTTTTAAGGGAGGCTAATGTATATATACATGTGTCTTATGCCTTGCAGAGTTATTTCCCCTTCTAAATCACAATTGCGAGACCCGATCAGGTCGTCCTATATATTTTTATAAGGGAGACTAATGTATATAAACATGTATCGAATGCCTATCAGAGTTATTTCCTTTTTAAATCACGAAATACGTTTTTTGGTAAACTGGGATAGAGTTTCATTAAAACAGACTGTTTAGGATTGCCGTTTCTTATATTTATATATCACGGGCGGTGATATAACAGATTGAAGGTGAAACCACTTTATAATAGCCCGTTTTCGCCTAAACTGTATCATTTTCTGCGGAATGATTACCCGAATAACATAGCTATGGACAATAAAAATAAGGAGACAATTTTACAGCAATATTATTTTGATGAAAAAAATCCTGCAGCCTATGCGGATAGCAAAAAGCTGTTTAGTGTTCTTGATAAAAAGTATCCGGGATTATTTACAATTACTGACATAAAATAATGGCTTAATGATCAGGATGCTTATTCGCTTCAAAAGCCGAGAAGGTACAGATTTAAGACAGCTAATGTACGTGTCACCGCTATTGGTGAGCAGCTGGACATAGACCTTTTGTCTGTGTTGAATCTAGCTGACGAGAATGATGGCGTACGATTCCTGCTTTGCGCCATTGACATATTATCTAGAAAACTATGGGTGAGACCGCTGAAAAAACAAGACGGCCAAGGCGGTTTTGAGCGCTATGAAAGACATTTTCACAAACATTTCTCCGAAGAAAATTCAGAAAGTTCGTGCTGATAAAGGGAGCGAGTTTTCCAATCAGTGGTTTAAGAAGTATATGAAAGATATGAATATCTATTTTTTCACGACAAACAACCCCCCAAAAAGTAATTATGTGGAAAGAGTTCAAAGGACATTGAAAGAGAAATTGTACAGATTAATGAGACACAATAAAACCTATCGTTATATCGACCACCTACAAGACATGGTGAATAGTTATAATGCTACTCCACATCGAGGTTTACATGGCAAGCTCCTGATGATGTGAATAAAAATAACGACAGCCTTGGCCGTCTTGTTTTTCAGCGGTCTCACCCATAGTTTTCTAGATAATATGTCAATGGCGCAAAGCAGGAATCGTACGCCATCATTCTCGTCAGCTAGATTCAACACAGACAAAAGGTCTATGTCCAGCTGCTCACCAATAGCGTTGACACGTACATTAGCTGTCTTAAATCTGTACCTTCTCGGCTTTTGAAGCGAATAAGCATCCTGATCATTAAGCCATTATTTTATGTCAGTAATTGTAAATAATCCCGGATACTTTTTATCAAGAACACTAAACAGCTTCTTGCTACCCGCATAGGCTGCAGGATTTTTTTCATCAAAATAATATTGCTGTAAAATTGTCTCCTTATTTTTATTGTCCATAGCTATGTTATTCGGGTAATCATTCCGCAGAAAATGATACAGTTTAGGCGAAAACGGGTTATTATAAAGTGGTTTCACCTTCAATCTGTTATATCACCGCCCGTGATATATGCATATAAGAAACGGCAATCCTAAACAGTCTGTTTTAATGAAACTCTATCCCAGTTTACCAAAAAAACGTATTTCGTGATTTAAAAAGGAAATAACTCTGATAGGCATTCGATACATGTTTATATACATTAGTCTCCCTTATAAAAATATATAGCACGACCTGATCGGGTCTCGCAATTGTGATTTAGAAGGGTAAATAACTCTGCAAGACATAAGACACATGTCAATATACATTAGCCTCCCTTAAAATATCGGCTCTCGGAGCAAAAATATCGGCTCTCGGAGCAAAAATATCGGCTCTCGGAGCAAAAAATATGGCGACCGGAGCAAAATATCGGCTCTCGGAGCAAAAATATCGGCTCTCTGAGTAAAAATATCGGGGGGGGGACCTCCAAAATGATACTACTAATATGTAAACATGTAAAATATCAGTCAATAAATACAGGCTCTATGACAAAAAGTAGAAACATCTATCATAAGCTATCGTGACCTTGACCTTAACCCAGTGACCTCAAACCCTACCCACGGAATAAAGGATCCATGCAGGGAAAAATTTGCTGTAGCTTTAAAACAAAAAGTAGGTCAAAAATATAAGCCATGCTATGATGTTTCTGAAATCGGAACAAAAACTGTACACATCGACCAAATTTCATTGTCATAGCTCCAAAAACAAAAAAGTAGGTCAGTAGGTCAAACATATAGGTCATGCGATGACATTTTTGAAATCAGAACAAAAAAGTGTGCATATGGTCCAAATTTCATTGCCATAGCTCCAAAAACAAAAAGTAGGTCAATAATATAGGTCATGGGATGACGTTTTTGAAATCGAAACAAAAAACTGTACACATGGTCCAAATTGCATTGCCATAGCTCCAAAAACAAAAAGTAGGTCAGTAGGTCAAAAATATAGGTCATGCGATGACATTTTTGTAATCGGAACAAAAAACTGCACATATGGTCCAAATTTCATTGCCATAGCTCCAAAAACAAAAAAAGTAGGTCAGTAGGTCAAATATATAGGTCATGCGATGACATTTATGAAATCGAAACGAAACACTGTGCACACGGTCCAAATTTCATTGCTGTAGCTAAAAAACAAAAAGTAGGTCTGTAGGTTTAAAATATAGGTCAAGGAATCATGTTTTTGAAATCATCTTGAAAAAAAGTACAAATGGTCCAATTTTATTGCCATAGCGAAAAACTTAAAAAATTAGCATTTTTAGGCCGAGGGTGGGGAGTGACCCCCACGGGAGAGGGGATGACCCCACTGTGGTCACGGTGCATACTACCAAATATCTAAGCTCCAGGCCTTGCAGTTTGTGACAAGAAGATTTTAAAAGTAGTTTGCTATATAATTCTATGTAAACTATGTGACCTCTTGGGAGGGGCCAGTTTTGACCCAGGGGCCATGATTTGAACAATCTTGGTAGAGGTCTACTAGACAATGCTCAACACCAAATATCTAAGCTCCACGCCTTGTAGTTTCTTACAAGAAGATTTTTAAAGTTTTCCCTACATGTATATAACTCTATGTAAAACAAATAAGCCCTGGGCGGGGTCAGTTCTGACCCTAGGGTCACAATTTGAACAATCTTTGTAGAGGTCCACTAGATTATGCCTCATACCAAATATCTAAGCTCCAGGCCTTGCAGTTTCTGACAAGAAGACTTTTAAAGAATTTACTCTATAACTCTATGTAAAACATGTGACCCCTTGGGCGGAGCCAATTTTGACCCAGGGGCCATGATTTGAACAATCTTGGTAGAGGTCTACCAGACAATGTTACACACTAAATATCTAAGCTCCATGCCTTGCGGTTTCTGACAAGAAGATTTTTAAAGTTTTCCATATATAACTCTATGTAAATAAAGTGACCCCCTGGGCGGGGTCAGTTCTGATCCCAGGGTCATAATTTTAACAATCTTTGTAGAGGTTTATTAGATGATGCCTCATACCAAATATCTTAGCTCCAGGCCTTGTGGTTTCAGACAAGAAGATTTTTAAAGTTTTCCATATATAACTCTATGTAAATCAAGTGACCCCAGGGCGGGGCCAGTTCTGACCCAAGGGTCATAATTTGAACAATCTTGGTAGAGGTCCACTAAATGATGCTCAACACCAAATATCTAAGCTCCATGCCTTGCGGTTTCTGACAAGAAGATTTTAAAAGTTTACCCTATATAACTCTATGTAAATCAAGTGACCCCCAGGGCGGGGCCAGTTCTGACCCCATGGTCATAATATGAATAATCTTTGTAGAGGTCCACCAGATGATGCCTCATACCAAATATCTAAGCTCCAGGCCTTGTGGTTTCAGACAAGAAGATTTTTAAAGTTTTCCCTATATAACTCTATGTAAATCAAGTGACCCCAAGGGCGGGGCCATTTTTGACCCAGGAGCCATGATTTGAACAAACTTGGTAGAGGTCCACTGGACAATGCTGCACACCAATTATCTAAACTCTAGGCCTTGTGGTTTCAGACAAGAAGATTGTTAAAGCTTTCCTATATAAGCCTATGTAAAATCAATTGACCCCCGGGCGGGGCCATATTGGACCCTAGGGGCATAATTTGAACAAACTTGATAGAGGTCCACTAGACAATGCTACATACCAAATCTTAAGGCTCAGGGCCTTGTGGTTTCAGACAAGAAGATTTTCAAAGTTTTTCCTTTAAGTTGCCATAGCATCCAGAGTTCTTGATGGAATTGAAATCTTTGAACAACTTTGTTAGCGCTTCATGCAAGGAATATCCCAGGCATGTTTCATCAATGTTGGCTCAGCGGTTTAGGAGGAGATGTTGTTTAAGTCCAATTGTTGACGACGCACGACGCACGCCGACGGACGCCGGACATTCAACGATCCCAAAAGCTCACCCTGAGCAGGCTCAGGTGAGCTAAAAAGTGCTGTTTTAGAACAAGAAATACTTGTTTTCAAAGATACTCGGCGAGTATTGCTTTGGCGAGCTCGACTTGTTAGCTAGGTCGTACCAGGTAGTTCTTGATTCTGTTCGCAAGCAAAAGTCCTATACAATGCATGAAACATTCATATTTCATAGTTATGGGACATAATATTCAAAAACCATCCCTAACCAATACTAAGAGTTACCAGAACATGTACTGAAATCGCGAATCATATTCGTAAATATCACTGGCAGTTAGAACAGACACAGAAATCTTAAATATCATGAGCGCATCGAAATGGTCAAGCTTTTATTCTTGCGTCATCACTTTGTATCAATAAATAGTTTTAATAATTCGTTCTGATTAAAATTATTGCCTCGTTTTTCACTTATATTTTGGTCAATAAGTAAGCCAAAAGTTGGGTTAGTGAGTTTCGCCGAAAAATTTATGCGCCCTTTTTGACTTCGACACTGGCTCCTTTGAGCTTGACCTTGGACCAGTTCAGCAAGGTTCGTCCACTTGCCATGCCCAGACAAGGTGTAAAATTTGAATGTTGCTGGTTTAATCGTTCTTGGCTTATTGACTAAAATGCATTTGAGCAGTGTAATTCTTTTTTACAACAGCAAAGTAATCGGTAAAGTTTTGAGATTTCTGAGTTAAGTTTTCATATGTTATAGATCAGAAACCATTTTCAAAGTGCATGTCTAAGTAATTTTTATCCATTGAGCCAAAAATTGAATGCTTTCATTAATCCATCATTTGCTTGGCGGTGCATGGGAGGAGAGCGGAAATAATAGAATTAACAGATATAATATTATTATGCCACAACAGAAGGAGCGATGCTTTCTGACTTGATGAAAAAGTAAGCAAAACTCTTTTGCTTTCCAAATACTTTGACATGCTGATAGGCCTATGTCAAACTCTTATTCCGACTATTCCTTACCCGCATATTGTTTTAATCTGTTCTTGAAATTTGTTGAATTCAGTCGTTGCACCTTCCATAGCCGACTCATCACCACCAAACGCATTCGACATTTTGAAACAGGTCTGCTTCGCTTTCATGCAGGCTGGATTTCCTGTTTAAAAACAGTGAAGTGTGTGTATAGCAGTAACCGCGGCACTAAGACTGTAATCTTTGGAATAGTAGAGCGATTTTTTCATACAAGAAAAGGTAGAAACCCAAAATCAGGCAGAATATTTTACAAATAATAACTGTAAAGCGAGCATAAAAGCCTAATGTTGTGCAAAATACTCGTCCTTGTATTTTGCTTTACGTAAAAAGCTGATTCGATTTCTATTGTTGCATCTATCTGTCGTGTTATACAAAATTCGTGCTATTGAACAAGTTGACAAGTTAACGTTCGAAAATTTTTGTCACCATAGATCTCACAATGCCACGAAAATATGGATAAAAACCTGGTTGAGATGCGCCTTGGCAGCCGCCCATTTGATCTAACACCCCAAAAACAGAGAGTATAGGAACAGTTTGAAGCTCTTTGCAATTATCTATATGCTCCTTCATACAAGCTATTGCTGCTTGTCCTTCTGGACTGAAAAGAGAGGAACATTTTCAATTATAACGTTTGCTTATTCACTGTCATGCTATCTGTGTGATATGTATCAGAAGAAATAAATTCGTTATATTCGTGGCTTTGTTATTACACAGTGCGTTTTAAACAAACTATGGAACTTATTCAACTAACATAATTGGGAGGCGTCATGGAGTAGGTATAGTCTTAACTCGCAGGTTGTTGGATCGAATCAAATGCCGGTTTTTTAAACTTCATGCTCATCAGCATAT
Organism: Cyclina sinensis; assembly: GCA_012932295.1. Classification (NCBI taxonomy): domain Eukaryota; kingdom Metazoa; phylum Mollusca; class Bivalvia; order Venerida; family Veneridae; genus Cyclina; species Cyclina sinensis. The sequence goes on along the minus strand of JAAONU010000007.1, from coordinate 19,525,194 downwards.
AATGCAGTAAGTCTTAAGTGACTCTGAGCTAATATCTACGATTCTATTCAGAATATAACCTAATAGACCAATTCAAAACACATCATGAGAGGAGCCAGGCTTTTTCTTTAGTTCGTTTGGTCCGGAATTAAACATCGGTTTTTCTGTCTAATTATTTTTCGGGAGAGTCCGGTCACTTACAGAACACTGCTGCATAATTAGTCATTTGTTTTTGTTATTGTTAGCTGAGTATTATTTGTCGAAACATGATAGCAACAGATATCTTTATATGTGTTAGATTAAGGTATGCAAATCTGACATTTTCTAGGATAATATTTACAACATTAACATATGGTATAAATTAGCATCATAAATTACTTACTAAATCCATATGAGTGTTGAACAAATTGCAAACAAGAAAATTGCTGAAGCGAGTTGTCTTCCATTTAATTGATTACCAGCCCACTAAATGCACATATTTCTACTTGCATCACACACTTAAGTCCATTATCAGTTTGAACTTTTTGCTACTCAGTTATCAAATCATTCGTATACCCCTTTGTTCTATACATAGTACGGTCCAGATCAAAAAGAAAGGCGAATCCATTTCAGTAATTAACCGGCGTTTTAAAAGTTTACATGTTATTTCAAAATTTAAATTCTGAGCAATTAACATTGCCCTTTTTGTAAGTAGAATTTAGCTGGAAAGTCTAAGATTTATCGTAGTTTTTAACAAACTGCATGACCCGATTGGCTGAAGACTTGTTACACGTACAATTCCGTGGTTTGCGCCCATGATAATCATGCTCAACTCAAATCCGTATTTCTAAATATACATAAAATAGTGGTGCATTTCGTGTAACACACACGACAGAAGTGCTATTTTCAGTGGAAATGTTAAAAATACTATTGCATAATTCTAAACTTGTAGTTCTTTTTTTTTCACAATCAGTGAAGCTGGAAACATTTTAGAAACAAAAACAGAGGCTAATACATTATGACACTCTGTCGCTTCTTCAATAACACTAAGATATTCTAGGGCTACTTGTAGTCTATTCTATTACACGGGCAATTATCATGTACCGGTCAAACGGAAACTTCCGGAAATAGCGGAGTATGTAAAAACAAAAACCTGCATAGGACTGCCATTATCTGTGACCCATCCGTCATACTTCCGCCAGAATTCGCTAAATATGACTGATACCCTGTGAAACACTCTTTGTATTCTTCGTTCGCTTGTATATCCTCCTTACACCCAGCCTCTGCCAGCTGCAGCATGGCTATATCTGAAGAGGAGAAATTGCATTCTTAACCTTTACCCGCTAACGGTATTTATCATTCTGTGCGATCACTGAAGACGGCCCAGTCATCTTTCACACCCATGCAGTTTGGTCATATAGCTGTTCGCTAACCAGCGCAAACTTATATTCCATCGTCATCTCTTGTCCCTTTACTACTTAGAGAATTACATGTGAAATTTACGAAAAGATCTGACTTCTTTTAAAAACGTATTACGTATTACGTGTTACGTAACATTCGTCCGGAAACTAACGTGCCATTAGAAAATTCACATGGTAAGCGTTATACTGCTGTAGACATGTGTTGACGCACGCAAGCACGCATTTAACCATGAAACTATGTAAGCAAGTGTTTCTAGCTGGCCGACTGACACTCCATTTACTAGTAACAGGTTTGAATAGCTGCATGCTATTTACATATGTCCATTTTGACACTATTATGCAACTCGCTAACATTTAAAAATCAGAAATGTCGTTCTGCATAACGTGTCATTTCGTGAAAAGTCTCTTTCATTTTTTCTACGGTTCAGTATGGAAATCATTTATATGCATAACCCTGTCACCTAAAATGCTTCAAATGGCTTTTAACCCTTATCATTCAACCCATTTGGCGTTGCCATGACATTATCAGTATGCAAATCCATAATGTTTGCGTGCATTACTTAAACCTATTCCCTAGACACATCCATTTTGGAGGAACCGTGTGCTTTGATCTAATATGTTTGACACCGCAGTGTCTGGCTTGAGAGAATCTATATGTGTTTATACGTTGTCGGTTTTGGTCGCCCATATGACGGACGACCCCTGTGGAATTTAGTTACTTTAGGATAAGAAAAAAAATTAATAAGATTTTTCTTTATGGTACAACCATTCAACTGTCCTGGTATACCTTCTCAAAGAAGATCACACTAGTCACTTCGGAATTTTTTTCATTTAAATTTATCAAAATTTCCTCTCTTTTTTTTCTTCTTTTTTTTTAATGACAAAAATTGCCACACGCATTTGTTATTAAATATGTTATGTATTGTTTTCAGAAAAAAAATGATTTTTAAGACAAGCTTTCCATTTTTAACCAATCAGACAGCTTTGTCTTAACTTAATTATAGCTTCGCGCAAACCCTTGACATAATTGCCTGGTTCCCGACAACTCTAATTTGGTTTAAGTTTAACTTTGTAGGGCGCTTAACATAGTTCCAGATGATTTTTAAGTTTCTCGTTTATGACCCAAAGCTTTTCTTACCACAATAGTTTTCTTTAACAATTACTCTGATTAATTATAAATTACTAGAACTTTACCAAGTAAATAAATGAACCAGAACCATAATGGAAAGTTAATAGCCATAATTGTGTAAGATCAAAATGACTGTGTTTGCTGAAAAACCACACTCGGGTCTGAAAACAATTCAAGGTTTATGACTCTTAAAGTTCATTTTATTTACGTAATGACCCATGCATGGTTATGAAATGTTGATGTAGTTTCTGCTAATAGAATGGTTACTAATTTCGTAAATACTTAATGTGTTGTACTAATCGACCCTTGCATCATACTTTTGAGCAGAATAGAAACAATGCCAGTGTATAGCATGCACATCTGATATCAAATTGCTTTTCGAATGTTTCTCTGAACAAAGATAAATGTATGAGATAAGATTTTTATTTATGTTATGTTCAGGAATGGTGTTATTATATCGTTCACTTTTCCCCATTTCACTTTATGTTAGCATCGTCAAATACGTTTGATACAGCTAGGAAAACACATGTATGTTTTCGGTTAGCTGTGAGGAGAAACTCCTCTGTATTTCCGTATGTTTTGTCTGAAATAAATAAAGCTCTTAGTGTCAGCTATTTCCTAGATGAAAAGAACTATGCAAAACAAATTTTATAAATGCAGTGGGTTTCCAGAAACATCTGCAAACAGAAACTGGAGATGCATATTGATTTGTATAATGACTCATTGTGTACTTAAAGGCAGCTTGCACATGTTCTGAGCAATTTACAAACGTGTCTGCGTGCTTTATTTTCATTTCATTTATTGAAAATATTTATCTGCGTGAGTCTCTCACAGACAGCCAATTTACATTTTTAGCGATTTTTGAAAGATAGTAACGCATAATCCTGTTGTAAAGAACTAAATGCAAATAGCCTTTGATAAGGGAGAAATTGCCCCAGCCAATGTCTTTAAAATGAAACAAGCGTTTTGAATCAACAGACATTTGGACTGTGTTGAGTTCAAAATTAAGAAGAGCTAAAACTATTGTGGTCCTGAAGCCCAATATATTCATCAAAGTGTAGATTTACATAATCACCTAGGATTCTGAATTGGTGTATTGACTGTAGAAATGTGACATTACACTATGTGACAGCACAATTTTAACCAGGTTTACAAGCAAAACAACAGCAATGTTCCTTCTCCTTTAATTGCCGTGAGCAGTACCATAGTGATGATAATGACTGCATTACTTTCACGATGATGATGACGACGATGATGGTGGTGATGCTGACTATGAGAACGAGGATGTAGCTGCTGATGATGACCGTCATCATCATAATGCTGACGCAGGTGATGATGATACTGATGATAATATTGATGATAATAATGATGATGATCGCGTTGACATGACTGATGATAGGACAACGACAATGATGTTTTGTTGATGATGCTATTTATAGAAATGTCGAAAATAATGAGTATTTTTGCTGCTTTCAGCGTTTCTGACGAAGAAATGGGGATAGAGATGACAATGATAATGATGATAATGACGATAATGTACATTTCCCTTCACCCTACAGAAGCTTCATGCGTCATACAGTCACTCGCTGAGCTCGTGGGGAAACTTAACATGAGTCATCTGAATAACTGAGTAAACTGCAACAGTGAACTTTTCGATTTATTCTCTAGACAATATTTATAAAATAATAATAAAAGGCAGTGTATGTGACTGTCTGATATTTTTCAGTAACCATTAGGCGAAATGTCAAAAGCATTCCGTGTACAATTTCAGGATATAGCTGTGCCACACAGTGACAGTTTTCATCTTATATTTCTGCAAAATTAACATCAACTATACGTTCCTGATTGACCGATTTGCCTCTGCTTACCCTTTCAAACACATCACAAATGTACTTTCACTAGAAAAACAGTACATTATTGGAACAGTGACTCAGCCATTTCTTTTTCAACAGTCTACGAGCGCATTTTTTGCTCAATAGACCTGAATTCCCAGGAACAAGGTCGGAAAAGCGTGCAGTATTGATCATAAATCTCCTGATGTACAATTCAAAATTGAAAGAGGGTGATCTCAAAACCGTTGAGCCATCATTAACCAAACTGTTGGCCTTTTAAACAGACCTATTAGATGTGTGGCCTAAAAAGGCACATTGTATTATAATCCTAAATTATAATTAAAATGACAATGTATATCATGTCGTCTGGAATAAAAATATTATACAGATATGGACTTTTTAGCTGGTGAATATGATGTTATATCTACTTAAAAATTAATATTGACTGAGGCGCAGGTCAGGTGGCGCATACGAAGGAATTTGCCGAAACGGCCTTCGTCATTTCCCGAAAGTGAGTCGTTTCGCCGGAAATATCCGAATTAAAAACAGATGCGGGGGATTTCCAGGAAATCTATTTTTGAAAAAAAAGTCAATATGCTCTGATGAAAATTTACCGTCATTTTTCTACAAAAAAACATTAAGCCTGCACCAATCAGAACAAGATGGCCATGATGGTCCTAGATCGTTCACCTGAATACTTTGCCTTTGGGTCTGCTATTGACCTAATATCAAAAGCTTTTTCAGGAATCTCCTTATATAATCTATATGAATACAAGTGACCCCGGGGCAAATTTCACTCAAACTTGGTAGATGACCTCTAACTGATGCTCCATTAAAATATCTAAGTTCTAGGCTCTGTGGTTTCAGACAAGAGGTGTTTTAAAGTTTTGCCTATATAAGCCTAGGTAACATCAACTTACCCCCGGGGCAGGGCCAAATTTGACCCCAGGGGCATAATTTGAACAAATTTAGTAGAGGTCGATTAGACAATGCTACATATCAAATCTTACGGCTCAGGGCTTTGTAGTTTCAGACAAGAAGATTTTCAAAGTTTTCCCTATATAAGCCTATGTAAAACTAATGACCCCCGGGGTTGGCCAATTTTGACCCCAGGGGCAGAATTTTAACAAATTTGGTAGAGGTCCACAAAATGTTACATACCAAATCTTATGCCTCAGGGCCGTGTGGTTTCAGACAGGAAGATTTTCGATTTTTTTCCTATATAAGCCTATGTAAAACCAATGACCCCGGGTGGGGCCAAATTTGACCCCTGAGGTATAATTTGAACAAACTTTCTTGACGTCCACTGGACAGTGCTACATACCAAATGTTAAGGCTTAGGGCCTTGTGGTTTCAGACAAGAAGATTTTCAAAGTTTTCCCTATATAAGCCTATGTAAAATCAATTGACTCCCGGGGCAGGGCCAAATTTGACCCAAGGGGTATAATTTGAACAAACTTGGTAAAGGTCCACTAGACAATGCTACATACCAAATCTTAAGGTTCGGGGCTTTATGGTTTCAGACAGGATTTTTTTTTAATTTCACTATATAAGCTTATGTAAAACCAACAGACCCCCGGGGTGGGGCCAAATTTGACCCCAGGTGTATAATTTGCTACACACTAAATCTTAAGGCTTAGGGCCTTGTGGTTTCAGACAAGAAGATTTTCAAAGTTTTTCCTTTCAGTTGCCATAGCAACCAGAGCTCTTGATGAAATTGAATTCTTTGAACAACTTTGGTAGAGCTTCATGCAAGGAATATCCCAGGCATGTTTCGTCAATGTTGGCTTTACGGTTTAGGAGGAGATGTCGATTAAGTCAAATTGTTGACGACTCACGCCGACGGACGCTGGACAATCAACGGTGAGCAGTGCTCAGGTGAGCTAAAAAGGCATTTCAAAGCTATTTATAGGTTATATAATAACAAGGATTATAGCACTTTTGATTTGAGAACTCTTAAGTACATGTATTTGTAATTGTATCGGGTAGCTCCCCCACTTTCCGGACTTACAGATCAAAAGCTTTTGTTATTGAAATAAGTGATGGTTTCAACTTATCAATAGAAAATCTATTACTGGGAGGATTATTGATTACTGTCAAGGTATAGTAACTTTGAATCGTCCTTGACCCTTACTTCATGAAACTCAGACCTAAGATAATTATGTTGTTTCAGTTATTCCGTCACACCTATCTTCCTTCTATTCGTCTAAACAAGACAATCAGAATGATTGTTACATACGTAACGTTTTATGCCTCTATCACTGACTGCATGCTTTTGCACACTGCAATATACCTCTTCGTATATCTGTATCATTTTTACCATTGATTTCAGTTTTCGGTAGATATTGCCTTATTAATAAACATTTCCGTATCTGATTTCATAGCATATCGACTTGGAAAAATTCCAGGACATTTAGCTGAGGCAATGTCATAAGTACAGTATCGGATAGCCAGTGGCTGCCAAATCTAATTCCAGTCTTTCTCTATCTATGATGATGAAGGGTGAAACGGGTCGATCCAGACATTGTTCGGTATAAAGCGACTTAAATCTTACGTAACAACCATGTACGAAACGCAAAATCTATATTCTCAATTCAATATTTGTTAACCCCAAAGAGACAAAAGTGAGACATTTAAAACGAAGCATTCTTTCAGTCAAGTTGGAAATTCGTACTGAAACTACTGATAAGCCCAACCAACATGGAAATTCTGAAATACTGTTTTTATTGGAATGTTACAATATAACGCCCACAATGTTGTATTCTCTGGAAATTGAAATTTACGTTAAAATTACCAGCATTAAACCAAAAATCACATCTGTAAACTTGTATTCATTATAAGTTTAAATTTAGGCACACTACATGTTTTATGATGAGTTTTATCGTTTGATCAAGAGGTAAAATGACCATTCGAACTTGTAATTTGTTTAACTCACCTGGTTTTTGTTATTATAATTTATTCTGTACAACAATGGCATTGAAAACGCAGTTATACCATAAGGTGGTCAAATAACAGCTGTTAAACAAATATAACATGACCGCCATGTTTATGACGTAAGTAATATTTTAATTAGTTCTAAAACTTAGGAAGACCCGGTGAGGATTGCAAACAAAGTTAAACATGAGATATACTTAACAAAACATCTTTACATGAAACTAAAAAAAACAAAACAATCAGTCTTTAAGCAGATATTCGGTATTTGTGGGAATGCTTTCTTTCATTTTCGCCATCTCAATGACTAACAATAAGCGTTATAAGACACAAATCAAAGTCGGCCACAAGAAAAAAACTGTATTCCGGTGTGTACATGTAAATGTTTCATTTTTTATGGTAAAGGACAGCAATGTTCTGTGAACATTTATCAATAATTTATAATCATGTTAGTTGTTCGTCGGTAAATTGATTTGCTAGTAAAATTGTGAATGTATGCTAATAATATTTGCTTTGATAGAAGCGGCTTAGTTGTCTGAGATTTATTGGTCAGTCGTAAACGAAAGTCATAATCGGAAAATCAATTCTCGTCTGCTACAGCTCATCTTGCCGGTTCCTGAATCCATACATTTGTAATATTTGTCATATTTGTATGTACATGTCTGTACAGCTGTACAGGAACTGATAGGCTGTGAATATATAGTGTGTTCCAGAAAAATGATATATAACGCACGGAAAAGGAAGGGAAAAATAAAAGGCAGAGAGTATGAGGAAAAACATAGTACAGAGAAGAAGAAATAACCTAAAAATGCCCTCCTTAAGTGGGGAGTATCACTCAAGTGATACCAATTTGCTTTCACGAATGGGTGATCCTGTCTTTAGACAGATATTAAATTTTCGAATGACCATAAGTTTTCCCCTAGGGAAGTAGGAAGCACAATAAGGAAAAAGTAAAGATATTAGTAATGTTAAGAACCTCGGGGAATTTTTGGGGTGTTTTGTGGGGACGTAGAATTGTGTTTATGCCGTATAATGTTTACAATTACAATAAGTACATGTAAAGTAGTATTTAGAAATACTGATTTTCCTTCAGTGCACAGACTTAGAGATTAAATACCACATAATATGAAAGCCAAAATATTTATTCTTAACAACAGAATCATTAGACCATTGAATTAATATAATTCCTTTTCATCAAAATCCTATATAACTGAACGATCATCAGCTGTTACAAATTATTACCCAATGTCAAGGTGTCTGCAAAAACTTCTATGTGAAAATATAAGTGGCCCTTATGAGTAACGATTATGTCTATTGTTCTTAAGATGACAGACTTGTCTGGGGAGATTCTGAAATACCCCTCTTTTTCACGTGCATCATTGTAGAAAAAACAAGCACGTGAATATTACAATTTTGATGCAGACGTTCAGCCGGGACAGCGAAAACCGCCTATTGTGCAAGAGATCATTCACTGTGTTCCCCATAACAAACGCGACTTTCGATACGCCCTTTAATTATGATTGATTTGCATTTGGAAATTACTCAGTACAATATTTCATATGAACAATATAATTATTTGCTGCAGACATTGATTGCCAGTGTGTTAGAACACTACTTTATGTATCATTGCAAACTGGGGAAATGTTGCTAAATTTGTTCATTGAAAGTAAGATGTTCGTATCATAATGCGAATAATTTAGCAAACTGCCAGTAATAAAGACATTTTCTTTTCTTCCAGAATACTTCCGTTTGTCAGACAACAGCTCAAGAAAAAGAAACACGTATATCAGAAATGAAAACAGGCGTCAGAGAATAATTGGAATAAGAATAGATCAAACATACAGGATATCAGGTAAATGGTTCCGCTTTAGCTCTTAAGACATCAGCATAGAGACAGGGCCTTGGAAATGACTTAATATTTCATGTAATTTAATTTATCTATCGTCGGTACCGGTTCCCATAACGCTCTCAGTGCAAGATACAAAAAGATCACAGACCATTTGTTTTATAGAAGGAACGCGGAATCGAAGTATCGACTCCTGAATTACCAGTCTACCACATTACCACTGGAGCACGGTTTCGCCATTGATGTCATGTTTGTTTGTTTTGGGGTTTAACGCCGATTTCAACATAGGTTATATCTCGGCGGTCAGTCCACCTAACCGGTTTTCCTGGATAACTAACCAGTAATTGCCAATTTCTCCGCAAGTGACTGACTACTGTTCCCACATGATCTACTCTGAATCAGCGGTGAGAGACAAATGAACATAAGACACAATGTCTGAGAACAATTGTCACGGAGAAATTTTGCCCTGCCCAGGGGTCGAACCAACGACCGATGGATTACTAATCCAGTGCTCTACCTATTGAGCTAAGCGGGCGGGCTTGATGTCATGTACCTTTACTGACGCCTTTTATAGTACAAAATGTTGCGTAACAAAACCTTAGACACAGTTTGGGGTGAGAATCTGAAATAATTTTGAAAACTTGGCCTAAGTACAATAAATCTGCAAATGATTAGCTCGCTATCATTGTAATTTACACAACTTAAGCGTTGCTTCCCCTTAAATGAAATACCTAAGATATTTTGCAATTCTTTTTAGTCAAATCACTGCCATTTTACATTTCTTTAAAACAATCATGACTGGAGTCAAGATTAAAAGCCAGGTCTGAAATTGGCCTTGATCCCTGATTTCCCAAGGCCAAATTAGAACCAAAAAACGTTTTAGATCGAACCAAGAACAATACTGAATACGAATATTGAAGCAGAAATGTTTTATAAAGATGCCTTTTCAAAAATTAAAAAGAAGGAAGTTAATGAAGGAACCCATTTTTACGCGGAGGGTTTTACGAAATGACCAAACATATATAAAGAAAGGATGTAAAAGCAATAGATTTGTAGGATAACAGGGACAGAGGATAAAAGAGATCACAGCCAATTGTTGCTTGGCACGAAGGTATAAAAAGACCAGGAAAAGTGTAACCTTAATTACAGAACAAATCCGAAAACACTGGACATAGATGTGAAGTTTACAAAGCTTCGAAACTTTTTCACATTTCTTAAATCCACTAATGAGCTACTCAATGCGTTTCGTGTTCCCAGCAAATAAAACAACATTACAAAACAAGCATGCTTAGTGTGTATCGTTTGTTGTTGTTGTTGTTTTGTTGTTGTTGTTTTTTAAAAATAACATTGACTAATTGCATGGAAAATGTAATAATCTACGTAAATCGCAGAAATTTGCAAAGATTAGCTCTCGTTACCTTGTTGAATGCCAAACATTTCTTGGAAATGAATATTTAAGAAAATTCGTCTGCATTTTCATGAATTACCTTTAGAAAACTGTATATTGGACTATTCCACCAAACGTATATGCGCAGGTTATCTAACTATCTGTGTATTTGTTGTTAGTGAAGTTAACCTTGAATACCGTAGTTTTGCTGTTCTATATCACAACTGCATTAGATTATTAGCTTTTTGCAGAATTGTGTAGACATTTTCGAGGTTTCGGATTTTCTTTCTAACAAAGAAAGGTTTTGACAAATTTAACCATTTGATGCATTCTGTTGCGATTTCCCGTGCTGCTTTTGCAAGAACTTGTCAAGTGTTAGGCATAATTGAAATGGAAGTACGACATTCCCTCTTTATTACTTGGGCTATTGATTCGTCATTTGGCACTGGAAAATATCTGCATCCAATTCCTATAATTCAACTTTACATGAACTCGAGAAAATATCTGATTTTCAATATTTCTCATCTACCTGACAGCTGTTGCTTTTGAAAATATGACACTTATTAACTCAGTTGAATTATGGTATTTCACGGATGAAAACACGTTTTTGAGGAACCGATAAAATGTAAAATGTAAAAATATACTTACAGACTACACAAACAAATGCAAATCTTGTAAGATCCATAATTCTCTTTCATACAAAGCTAGTCCGGGAACTCCTGCACCGCGCTGCGAATCCAATAGCTCAGCTATGTTTTGTTTCTCATTTATATAAAGCTGGATCACATATATTGATTACGTATATGTGAGAAGTTCGCAATGAACAGTGACTTAAGCACAAACCATTACAGTTTATATAGTAAAACTATTGTCCTGCTGGAATGCGCTGTAGAGAAAGCAACCTATCAGGGCATTACAAAATATAGTGTAAAATCTATGCCCTGCTGGAATCATCTGTTGGCAGACCAACTTAACAGGGCATTACGAAATATAGTGTTAAATCAATGCCCTGCTGAAATACACTGCTGGCAGAGCAACCTAGCAGGGCATTCCGAAATATAATGTAAAATCAATGCCCTGCTAAAATGTCCTGCTGGCAGAGCAACCTAGCACGGCTTTCTGAAATACAGTGTAAAATCAATGCCCTGCTGGAATGTCCTGCAGGCAGAGCAACCTAGCAGGGCATTCCGAAATATAATGTAAAATTAATGCTTTGCTCAAATGTCCTGCTGGCAGAGCAACCTAGCACAGCATTCTAAAATAAAGTGTAAAATCAATGCCCTGCTAGAATGTCCTGCAGGCAGAGCAACCTAGCAGGGCATTCCGAAAAAAGTGTAAAATCAATGCCCTGCTAAAATGTCCTGCTGGCAGAGCAACATAGCACGGCATTCTGATATAAGTGTAAAATCAATGCCCTGCTGGAATGTCCTGCTGGCAGAGCAACCTAGCAGGGCATTACAACACATAGTGTAAAATCAATGCCCTGCTGGAATGCCCTGCCGGTAGAGCAACCTAACTGGACAATCCGAAATATAGTGTAAAATCAATGCCCTGCTAGAATGACATGCTGGCAGAGCAAACTAGCAGGGCATTCCTAAATAAAGTGTCAAATCAATGGCTTGCTGCAATGCCCTGCTGGCAGAGCAACCTAGCAGGCATTCCAAAACATAGTGTAAAATCAATGCCCTGCTGGAATGTCCTGCTGGCAGAGCAACCTAGCAGGGCATTCCAAAATATAGAATAAAATCAATGCCCGGCTGGAATGTCCTGCTGGCAGAGCAACCTGGCAGTGCAAAACAAAATAAAGAATGAAATCGTTGCACTACCAGAATGCTCCGCTGCCAGTGCAACCTAGCAGGGCATAACAAAGTAAAGAATGAAATCAATGCCCTGCTGAAATGCCCTGCTGACAAGGCAATCTAGCAGGGCATTACGAAATAATGAGTAAAATCAAAGTCTTGCTGGAATGCTTGCTGCCAGAGCAACAAAGCAGGGCATAACAAAATAAAGAATGAAATTAATATCTGCTGGAATGCCCTGCTGGCAGAGCAACCTAGCAGGGCATTCCAAAATATTGTGTAAAATCAATGCCCTGCTGGAATGCCCTGCTGGCAGAGCAACCTAGGAGGGCATTCCGAAATATTGTGTAAAATCAATGCCCTGCTGGAATGCCCTGCCGGAGAGCGACCTTACTGGACATTCCGAAATATAGTGTAAAATCAATGCCCTGCTGGAATGTCCTGATGGCAGAGCAACCTGGCAGAGCAAAACAAAATAAAGAATGAAATCGATGCCCTATTAGAATGATCCGCTGCCAGTGCAACATAGCAGGGCATTACAAAATAAAGAATGAAATCAATACCCTGCTGGAATGCTCTGCTGGCAAACATCCTAGCACGGCATTCCGAAATAATGAGTAAAATCAATGCCTTGCCGAAATGCCTTGCTGCCAGAGCAACCTAGCAGGGCATTAAAAAATAAGGAATGAAATAAATGCCCTGCTGGAATGTCCTGCTGGCAGAGCAACCTAGCACGGCATTCCGAAATATAGTGTAAAATCAATGCCCTGCTGGAATGCCCTGCTGGCAAAGCAACCTAACTGGACATTCCAAAATAAAGTGTAAAATCAATGCCCTGCTGGAATGCCATGCTGGCAGAGCAACCTATAAGGGCATTCCGAAATATAGTGTAAATCAATGCCCTGCTGGAATGTCCTGCTGGCAGAGCAACATAGCACGGCATTCTAAAATAAAGTGTAAAAGCAATGCCCTGCTGGAATGTCCTGCTTGCAGAGCAAACTAGCAGGGCATTCCAAAACATAGTGTAAAATCAATGCCCTGCTGGAATGTCCTGCTGGCAGAGGATCTTAGCAGGGCATTCCTTAATATATGTGTAAAATCAATGCCCTGCTGGAATGCTCTGCCGGTAGAGCAACCTAACTGCACAATCCTAAATATAGTGTAACATCAATGCCCTGCTAGAATGACATGCTGGCAGAGCAAACTAGCAGGGCATTCCTAAATAAAGTGTCAAATCAATGCCCTGCTGCAATGCCCTGCTGGCAGAGCAACCAAGCAGGTCATTAGAAAATAAAGAATGAAATCAATGCCCTGCTGGAATGCCCTGCTGGCCGAGCAACCTAGCTGAGCATTCCGAAATATAGTGTAGAATCAATACCCTGATGGAATGCCATCCCGCAGAGCAACCTAGCTGGGCATTCCGAAATATAGAATAAAATAAATGCCCTGCTGGCATGTCCTGCTGACAGAGCAACCTAGCGGGGCATTCCGAAATAATGAGTAAAATCAATGCCTTGCTGGAATGCCTTGCTGCCAGAGCAACATAACAGGGCATTACAAAATAAAGAATAAAATTAATATCTGCTGGAATGCCCTGCTGGCAGAGCAACCTAGCAGGGCATTCCGAAATATTGTGTAAAATCAATGCCCTGCTGGTATGCCCTGCTGGCAGAGCAACCTAGCAGGGCATTCCGAAATATTGTGTAAAATCAATGCCCTGCTGGAATGCCTTGGCGCAGAGCAACCTTACTGGACATTCCGAAATATAGAATAAAATCAATGCCCTGCTGGCATGTCCTGCTGGCAGAGCAACAAAGCAGGGCATTCCGAAATATTATGTAAAATCATGCTGTGCTGGAATGTCCTGCTGGCGGAGCAACCTAGCAGGGCATTCAGAAATATAGTGTAAAATCATGCTGTGCTGGAATGTCCTGCTGGTAGAGCAACCTAGCAGGGCATTCCGAAATATAGTGTAAAATCAATGCCCTGCTGGAATGCCCTGCTGGTAGAGCAACCTAGCAGGGCATTCCGAAATATAGTGTAAAATCAATGCTCTGCTGAAATGTTGCTGGCAGAGCATCTAATCAGGGCATTCCTTAATATATGCGTAAAATCAATGCACTGCTGGAATGCCTTGCGGTAGAGCAACCTAACTGGACAATACGAAATATAGTGTAAAATCAATGCCCTGCTAGAATGTCATGCTGGCAGAGCAACCTAACTGGACAATCCGAAATATAGAATAAAATCAATGCCCTGCTGGCATGTCCTGCTGGCAGAGCAACCTAGCGGGGCATTCCGAAATATTATGTAAAATCATGCTTTGCTGGAATGTCCTGCTGGCAGAGCAACCTAGCAGGCCATTCCGAAATAAAGTCTAAAATTAATGCCCTGCTGGAATGTCCTGCTGGTAGAGCAACCTAGCAGGGCATTCCAAAACATAGTGTAAAATCAATGCCCTGCTAAAATGTCCTGCTGGCGGAGCAAGCTATAAGGGCAATCCGAAATGTAGTCTAAATCAATGTTCTGCTTAAATGCCCTGCTGGCAGAACAACCTGGCAGGGCATTACAAACAAAAAGAATGAAATCAATGCTCTGCTGGAATGCCCTGCTAGCAGAGCAACCTAGCAGGCCATTCCGAAATAATTAGTAAAATCAATGCCTTGCTGGAATGCCCTGCTGGCAGAGCAACCTAGCAGGGCAATACAAAATAAAGAATGAAATCAGTGCCCTGCTGGAATATATATATATATATATATATATGTGTGTTAGTTGCTCAATATTTGCTCATTTATGATGATAAATGAAGTAATTACCACCTAAATAACATTGAAAATTAAAGTGTTAAATTTTTTCTTAAACTCTGTGATAATGTTTCAAAAACATGATTTTTTATTATTATTCAAAACACCATTTAACACAACAGGATCAGATTTATGGAAAAAAAATTGTCATCTGTTAAAACGTCTGTCCTACACAATGTCGAGATCTATATATTTGAGGTTATTTATCTACCCCTGCAGAGATTAGTTATTTTATGTTGCTGCGGATGGTGCAATAAACAGAAAGCATCCTATTCCAGAGACGCCGCTGCTTTATTGGCATGCTCAGTGTACAGCAAATTATCAAAATTTATTTTAGTAAGTGTATCTAGTACAAGAAAATCAAGGAAATATATCAAGAAATACATGTATAAAAATAACATAAAACAAATACTAATGATGCAAGTTTGGAAACTTTTACGACCATTTAAAAATAGTTCAAACATTAAGCAGGGCAGTTACATGTCACACAACAATAATGATTATAGAACGGAAGCACTCAATATCGAAGGCTTATACTGTCCAAAACAATAAAAACTTTGCAAATTTATAAAGCTTGTGACTATACAAAAAAATGTGGCTGACTTTTTTATTGATTCCATTTCATTTATTAGTCCGTAATTTGCTGTTATTTTCAATAAAATATTTGATTCTGGTATATACCCAGAAGTATGGTGCAAAGGTCTACAAAAAGGTGGTTGAAATTACCCAAGCAATTATAGGGGAATTACTTTTGTCAATGTTTTTACCAAAATATTTTCATTGACTCTCAGGAATAGATTAAATAAATGGTGTGAAGCTGAGAACATCTTCAGTGAGTCACAATTTGGTTTTAGAGATACTAAGTGGTCGAAACTTTTATATGCTGGTGTAAGTTGCAACATGTTAACAATTCTACAAGTCTTTATATGCAAATGCCAAATATTGATTTAAATTGACTTAATTTTATTAAACTGACTTAATTTTATTAGATTTTAGTAAAGCTTTTGATAAAGTAAATCATCTTAAACTTCTCTTTAAGTTACAGAAACACGGTGTTAATAGAAATACTATTCTATGGATCAAATCGTTTTTTTAGGTACTAGTACTACTCAACGTGTAGTACTTGATGGGGATTTGTCATCGCATCTGGTGTACCACAGGGGTCCGTGCTTGGGCCGTAACTTTTTCTTCTTTACATAAATGACTTGCCAACTACTATAACATTTCAAGTTCGTTTATTTGCAGATGACACTGCATTCTATTTAGCTATAAACAACATCCAAGACTGTCATATATTACAAGAAGACCTTAGCAAACTAACAAAATGGGAGAACTTATGGGATATGGAGTTTAATCCTAGTAAATGTCAAGTTTTAAATATTACAAGAAATAAACAAAAATTCTCTTTTAATTACAGGCTTCATGGTCAAATTTTAGAAACAGTAACTGATGCAAAATACTTAGGTGTGGATATTTCCAAATATCTTTCCTGGAATACTCATTTTAACCGAATAACTAATAATGCAAAAAAATCTCTTGGCTTTCTTCGCAGGAACATACATACATGTACTAGAAATCCCAACATCCGCGAACTAGCATATAAGACAATAGTTAGACCTCAAGCCGAGTATGCGTCATCTGTATGACCTTCCCATACCTTGCAAAATATTAGAAAAAATTGAAAACGTCCAACGTCGGGCAGTCCGTTGGGTCAAATATAACTATTCTCCTTATGCAAGTGTCACTTCTATGCAACAGGAGCTTGGTTGGCAAAGATTACAGGACAGACGGAATGACTCAAGACTTATCATGTTCTATAAGATTGTCAATGGTTTAGTGGCGGTCCTTATACCATCATATCTGGAGAGGCCCACGAGGATGACACGCCATATGCACCCCTTCCCATACAGGCAATTACATACTACTGCAAACTACTAAAAGTTTTCGTTTTTCCCCAGCACTGTGGTAATGTGGAACAGTCTCCAACCTCAGCAGTAATGCAGCCAAAATTTGAGGGGTTCAAGCAGTCTTTGCGTTCCCCTCCATACCCTTTAGGCCTTGAATACTGGAAACAATGTTTTTATCTGTTTTTAAAGAATTTCACCTATGATAAACTCTATGATACTTTTCATCCAGCCTCACTATTTTACTTTGAAGTCTCCTTTCGCTACTTTTAACCCTTTTGTCTAGCACAGACGCGCACCTGTCGCTAATACCCGTAAGGGGAGTCAAGACAGTAAAGATGGATAGATATCTAGAATTAAATTCAAACATGTCAGAATTCTTCGATGTTACGCTTGGTTTGAAGCAATGGGAACCACTCTCGCCTTAGCTGTTTATTTTGTTTGTAAATGATAAAGATTTGACAACTAAACCGATGATGATTTGAATCAATTATCCATCTGTATGCTCCTTTTGCCGATGACACTATCTTGTTTACAACTGATGCATGTAATTTCCAAGCTAAGCTTGATGGTGTGTATTGCTATTCTTCTTGATGGGTTTTAAAAATAAATGTCAATATGACCAAAGTCCAAAGTCTGTATTTTTAAGAAAAGATAACGAAATGATGATCTTCAATTGTTCATCAGTGGTGAAAAGCTTGAAGTAGTTGATAGTTTCTATTATTAAGTGTAAATTTTATTACATAGGCAAATATGCTATCACTTCCCTTAATGAGCCCGCTCTCAGAGCATACAATGAGTTTTTATCCTTTTTTGAAAGTGTGCAACTTGTTTTGACAACATATGGTTATGCCAAGTTTATTGTACTTATCAGAAGTATGGAGAATATACGATTTTAAGGAAATGGACAAATTACACTTTGTAACAATAAATGTTTTGTAAACATATACTAGTCATCCAATTAAGCAGTGTTTTGTGAGTTAGGGAGGTATTCCTTGCCTGTCATCATGGAAGAAAGAACATTAACTTACTGGTGTAAAATTATGAAAAATCCAAAGATTTATACGTACGAAATACTTAGGTAACACGGCATGGCCTAATATTGAGAAATGTATTATGTCAACCCAAAATAGAAAAATACAGTGGAAAATTGCCAGATATATTACTGACGCATTAAAGTTACGGAAAAATACCCTGAGTTAAATGCTTCTTGACTTATTCATAGTTAGAATGTCTAGTATCCTTGTATTGTGCTACATAATATACATTGTCCTTTGTATTGTACTGTACTTTGTATCATTGTTTGGCTATATTGTTTGTAGTGTTTATCAAGGGCCAAAGGTATTTGATAATTCTAATTTGCCAACAGACGGAATCTTCTTCTGTTTTAGTTTAATTATCGTCGGTACCGGTTTCCCATTTCACCGTCGCCGCCTGCAGAGATTAGCTATTTTATGTTGTGGGGGATAGTGCAAGATAAAGAAAGCATCCCATTCCAGAGACACCTCTGGTTCTTTTGCATACACTGATACATTGGATCTCGTTTTAATATCTCATCTCAAAGACAATTAGTAATGTTAGTGGAGGAGCGAAGAATCAATCTTGGGATACATGGGTTACCAGTCAAGCGCGTTAACACTGGACCACTGATCTGCTCCTAAACAAACCGAAACTGTTTGTATCCTCCTTTAATGTGACAAAATTGAAAGAAAATTAATACTTATCATCTTATTGGATATGGTATGAATAACACGCCTCGTTTGATCTACTTGTTATGTTAGTGTAATTAATGACCATTGGTTAATTATTAATAATAAATGTCAAAATTTAAAAAAAAAATCATCTTATTGCATATTGTTGATGGAAAAAACTCCTTTGATGTTTTTTTTTCTGTATAGCCTTTCATATAATTTGCTTTTTAGGTTTGGCGTTTATGGTACAGGCGTTTTTTGGTTTTTGACCTTTTTGGACTTAAAGCATTGAAGACTGTCACGAGGGGATGAGTTAAGTATAGGAATTCCACATGTTCTGTACATGATTTCTATTTTTAGAACTGAACTTTACTTTTAATGAGAAAATTTATAGCAAATAAATGAACTGTCAGACAAAAAAAACTTAAAGTACTTTCAGTTTCTGAAGATTCAATGAAAACAACAGCATATACATACATATATCCCCCACTTGAATAACGAGTGTCAGCAGCATTGTTGTTCGCACACAAACCACTTGACCCTGTAGTTTCATATTCATGTTTAAGCTCACCTGAGCCGTAGGCTCAAGGTGAGCTATTAGGATCGCTCAATGTCCGTCGTCTGTCGTCCGTCACACTTAGTTCGTTAACGCTCTAGCGGTCACATTTTTGCCTTAATTGTCTTGAAACTTGGTCAGAATGTTTGTCCCAATGATTTCTCGGAAGAGTTCGAACATGGGTTATCTGGGTTGAAAAACTAGGTCACAGAGCCCAAATATAGAAAAACCTTGTTAACACTCTAGAGGCTACATTTTCAGTCCAAATATCCTGGAAATTTGTCAGAAAGGTTGTAACAATGATTTCTAGCTAAAGTTCGAATATGGGCTATCTAGGGTCAAAAACTAGTTCACAGAACCCAAAAATAGAAAAATCTTATTAACACTCCAGAGGTTACATTTTCAGTCCACTTATCTTGGAAATTTGTCAGAAAGGTTGCTTTGATGATTTTTAAGTCAAGTTTGAATATTGGTCATCTGGGTTCAAAAACTAGGTCAGAGCCCAAATATGGAAAAGTCTTGTTAACACTCTAAAGGTAACATTTTCAGTCCAAATGTCCTGGAAATTTGTCAGAAAGATTGTGTCAATGATTTCTAGCTCAATTTTGAATATAGGTTATATGGGGTCAAAAACTAGGTCACAGAGCCTAAAAGTAGAAACCTTGTTAATGCTCTAGAGCTTACATTTTCAGTCCAAATGTCCTTAAAATTTGTCAGAAAGGTTGTTTCGATGATTTCTAGCTCTGATTTGGATATGGGTCATCTGGGTTAAAAAACAAGGTCACAGAGCCCAAATATGTAAAAACATTTTTAACACTCCAGAGGTTACATTTTCAGTCCAAATATCCTGGAAATTTGCCAGACAGGTTGGTTTGATGATTTCTAGTTCAAGTTCGAGTTTGGGTCATCTTGGGTCAAAAACTAGGTCACAGAGCCCAAATATGGAAAAACCTTGTTAACACTCTAGAGGATACATTTTCAATCCAAATGTCCTGGAAATTTGTCAGAAAAGTTGTTTTGATGATTTGTAGCTCAAGTTTGGATATAGGTCATCTGGGTTCAAAAACTAGGTCATAGAGTCCAAATATAGAAAAACCTTTTAAACACTCTAGAGGCTACTTTTTCAGTCCAAATATCCTGGAAATTTGTCAGAAAGATTGTTTCGATAATTTCTAGCTCAAATCCAAATATGGGACATCTAGGTTCAAAAACTAGGTCACTGGAAATTAGATAGAATTTCACTTTGACCTTTCTTTTCAAAAGTTACTGATTTCACACTGCCGGCTTGGACATATGACTCCCGCACAAGTCTGGGTTCTCCTTATTTTATCTTTCATTCAACATATTCATGATTCTCCTGAAATAATTATCAATAATCAGTTGAATATTTCTTGACAGCAGCAGGTTTCTCAAAATGAAATGTAGATTTCATTTCAACATGATTCAAGGCTGTGAGAACTGTAAGACTTCAAATGTCAAATACATGTACATTCATAATGTGTTGCTACATGTACTGCTTGAAAAAACTCCCAATCAGACTAAGTTATAAGCACTGTTAAATTTCTTTTAAATTAAAAAATATCAGATCGATACTGAACATAACAGAACAAATTTCCATCCCATTTTTCTTCCTGTTCAAGTAAATACTACAGCTCAGGCATTAATTACCACATACATGTACGCTTTAAAACAATAGGACCAAATAAGGATGGCAT
This sequence comes from Cyclina sinensis, assembly GCA_012932295.1. Classification (NCBI taxonomy): domain Eukaryota; kingdom Metazoa; phylum Mollusca; class Bivalvia; order Venerida; family Veneridae; genus Cyclina; species Cyclina sinensis. The sequence continues at coordinate 19,504,221 of JAAONU010000007.1, read as the reverse complement.
GTTGCTATAAGTAAATAAGCCGGTAAGACAAGTAAAGCACATTAAACCTATGAAATTGTTGATGACTTGAATGATTTCTTTTTCAAAAGCGGTCATATTGTTTTGAAATAAATGGTGCGAATATTAAAAATTATTCTCATAATATTTGTTTCTGAAATTATTTTTTACTTGAGTTCACATCTAACACCTTACAGTCTTGACCGTGTTTTAAAAAAAAATCAAAATTGAAAAAATTCATATCGTCAAAAATCTTGACGAAAATGTTGTGACTGCAGAGATCTAATCCTGTAAGGGGAGATCACTGGGTGGGAGATTGCCTCCCACCTACACCTTCCTCAGTTACACATTCATCCAACTTCCATGTACCTTTGGGGAGTATCCATGATTTCCAACGATATCCTTGTTTTTAATAGCAAGAGGGGCAATTTTACTTGAATCTTCCTCAATGCAAATTTAAACTACTTGAATACGACAGACTTTAATTAGAACAGTGCGACAATATTCACTGTATACAGTTATACTAGTCTTCAACTAACTTCCTTTACCAGTTGACCATATGACAGATGCCCCTCACCCCCTGCTGAGGTTCGATAACTCGCTACCCCTGGATTACCAGTCCAGCTTGTTACCAAAGATTTGCCACTACTGTATTCTAATAATTATATGATAATCTTTGTCAAATTGCTCTCTGCTATTAATCTGTGACATAGCATTCCCTTCATTACAACTTCGACATTACACAATCAAAAAATTTTGATATTACATTTTGTTAACAATTTTTTGAAAATGTTTAAAATTCAGACGAAAAATATGTATTAGTTTTGATTAGTAAATTGTATCACCCTTTTATGGCTTTTGCTAACAATGGTAGCTCTTTCAGTCCAAGCCATTCTGTAATGATTTTGTGAAGTGGTATAGGTACCAATTATGATGGCCATCTTTGGTCTATTTTATTTCAGTTACCTAGACGGGTATGCAAAATTTTTATTTGCTGATAATTCTTGAATTTTTTGACAAATTAACACAGAATTTTTTGAATAGGTCATATCTCAGCTTTAGAAAGAGAAACACCTCAGACATTTGGAGACACAGAGATATAGAATTTTACAAAACATCATCCACATGTAAGCTTTTGAAAGAAAACATCCTATTACATTTGAAAATATCTGAATTTACAAATTACAAAGACAATAGAGGTCATCTCATGAATAGACCAACCTGCATAGCAAGTCTGTGAAGCCAATGACTAAAGGTTCTCTAGTTATTGACTGGAATCTATTTTTCTGTTAATGGTCACTATGACCTTTAACTTCGACTTAGTGACCCTAAAAGTGATACAAGTCATCTACAGGTCATTATCAACCAGCAATGCAAGTTTAAGGACTCTAGACTTAAATATTCTGTAGTTATTCAACAGAAACCATCTTTCAGTTAATGATCAATATGATCTTGACTATAATTGCATTCTATAGTTATTGATAGGAAACTGTTTTGCTTTTCAAGGTCACTGTGTCCTTGGCCTTTGACCTAATGACCTGAAAATCTAAAGAGATCATCTATTTGTTATGACCAACCTACAAACCAAACATGACGAACCTGGGCACAAGATTCCCTACATATAAAGAAGAAACCGTTTTGCTTTTCAAGGTTTCTGTTGCCTTGACCTTTGAGATAAAAATCCTAAAAACTACAGGGGTCATCTACTGGTCATGACCAACCTTCTTATGAAGTTTTGAGGAGCTGGGCCCAAGCATTCTATAGTAATTCATCAGGAACCATTTTGCTTTTGAAGGTAACTGTGACCTTGGCCTTTGACCTGGTGACCTGAAAAACTACAGAGGCCATCTACTGCTCATGACCAACCTACAAACCAAGTTTGTGAACCTTGGCCCAAGCATTCTATAGTTATTGACTGGAAACCGTTTTGCTTTTCAAGGTCACTTTGACCTTGGCCTTTGGCCTAATGACCTGAAAAACTATAGGGGTCATCTACTAGTCATTACCAACCTACACACCAAGTCTGAGGAAGGTGAGTCCAAGGGTTCTCTAGATATTGATCAGAAACGAAGTGTCTATTGACCGACTGGCCGAGATTTGCAAATCAGTATACCCCTTCATCTTCGATGGGGGGCATAATTATAACAGCAAATACGGACTTTAAAAATATACAGAGGATTTGAGTTTGATTTAATTCAACTCAGTCCAAAAGGACATAACCAAGACCATAGGCGAACCCAAGGCAACAGTGAGCTTGACACTTTAGCCATAATTCAGTTGGCTTCATCTACTCACAATGTACCTCTGTATCCCTTTTTCATCATTTCAGACAGGCCTCTGAGCAATTGAGCCTAAATCATTCAATCAGCCTAATTTACTCATCATGTTGAAACTTTTAAGTTTGAGGGTCCTGGGTTGAATTGGCCACTGGCCTCAAATCAAAAGGGGCAAGCATCCAGTAATGTAGTACCTGGATCGAGGTTATGATCAGAAAGTGGTTTCAAAGAACAGGTCCCAGGTATCTTGGCATCAGACAAATTGAGCCCTAATATAAGGACTTTAAGTGCATGCATTATACTGTTACTAGTCAGAAACAGACCGTCAGGCATGTACAAAACTATGTGCTTCTTCTTCTCCGAGTGTGGGGCAAAAGTATCATATTATGAGACAAACGCTGTCAGAAAGACACCGATGCCCCATTATGCACATAAAAATCCCAAAGATCAATCAAGAATGTCGGCCTGAAACAGCTGGATGCAGTGTTATCCACCCATAAGGCTGAACAATGTTAAGAATTCCTGGATTCTTTCATTCTCGAGTAGGTGACTGAAAACAACTTATGAAGGATTGCTTTGAAAGAGAAAAAACCACACCTGTTTAAGAAGCTTAAAAGCCCTAGATTGTTCTAAAACATTACTTACTTTTTTACAATACATTTAAGATGCAAAAAATGAGTCCTATACATTTGACCTGTAGAGGAGTGAAACCCACTAACATAAACACTTATGAATTATCAGTCTGTTAATTTCACTTTCATAACACTTTGTTACAATTACAAAACAATGGTACACTTGTGATGTGATCTATTGTGATGTGACACCCACTAACATAAACACTTATGATTTATCAGTCTGTTCATTTCTCTTAAATACAATCACATGACAGTTTCTCATGCCTATTGATGTATTGCATCACCAATATTATCATAACAGTGAAGCGACTTTGATACCTTGATGTGCGAAACAAGAAAGAGTGAATTACTTTTTGGCCAAAGTTTAGTTTTGCTGGGAGTTTTTCACCGCCCACCATGAGACCGTGAGGGGGAGCAAAATTTCTGTGAGGTTTGACATCCCACCAGAAGATATTATGTCTTAATATTACAAACATGTTGTCACATTCCTTCTTTGATGAAATTTTAAAACAATAGCTTTTACATTTTTATGGGGACAGTTCAAATCCATTTTAACTGCAAACATTAATTTTGAAAACAAAAAATTTACTCATGTCCGATATTACCTCCCTTGGTATGGAAGAAAAAGGTAGCCATTGTGGTAAGCTTTGAACACAGTTTATTTGGATTTTGAAACATAAGCTTTCTGCAAAGTTAAAGAATAGACATTCATTATTAATGCAAACTTAAAATTTTAATAACCTGTTTTAAACATTCTTAAAATGATTGTCATGTCTATTTTGAAGAAGACTTAAAACAGTGATTTTGACAAATTCTCGACTCGAATTAAATACAGACTGTTAAGTGTATGTTTTATTATTTTCTTATACAGATATATATATATACAACTTTGTGAAAGTAAAAAAGTAACATAAGTGGAATATGTAACATACACAGAACAGCATTACATATAAATACAAAAAATTGTGGATGAGATTACATAAAATATAATATTTCAACAATACCAGTTTTTACACAACTTTTTCTTATTACTTATTCTGTTCCAAACTTTTTAGAGTTTCTGATTTAAAAAGTGTACAAAAAAGCAAACAAACCAACAATGTTGATTAGCTTTATTTTATATAAAAAAGCCATTGTCATAAAATGTATGCAGGCAGCTGTTACTTCCCTTGCCATTTAGTTGTCTAGTTGCTAGAAAGCATTACACTTGATGATGACTGTAATAAAATAACTGTTATTGTTTTTTTTTTAATTTTAATTTTCTAGCATCAAGACAGCTCTAAATACTAATTTAAGATCAAAGCAGTAAGAGAAAGTCAGGTAACAGTTTATACATGTACAGGCCTGGTAAACTTCTGGTCAGTTTACATAGGGGAAGTAACTCTGTCTGGATGATTTAAGAGGCACTAATATTGGAGGTATGGAATGTATTTAAAGCACAAAAGTAGATAATTACAATTCAGTGCATAACAGCTAGATGAACTCTTATTTTCCTAGTTCAAACAGCAATCTGAGTGCTAAAAAGGGCCAGAAACAAAAACAAGAAACTTACATGTACAAAATGTCTGGATATTGAAAAATAGCATCAAGTTTGTCGTGGGTCTAAAAGATAACATTTTCTCCCCATTTTTTTTCAATAACTGACATATTTTAGCAAAAGTTGTTAAAGAATATTTTGTTTAAAGAACTATTTTCCTCAAAGATCTTTATTTCACACAAATCATTTACTTGGTATTATTTCAGTAAAAACATGTTTGAATATGTTTATGAGCATAAAAAAATGTCTGTTCATTTTAAACGTACTGAGACTGCCCATCCTCATTGACCTCTTAGCTAGATTTGATCTGAAATATGACCTTAATCATTGAAGAGGACATTAAACCAAAGTTCACTTAAATGTTTTAAGTACAACAGCACTGGTTTATTGTATTTTGTATAAAATGTATGTGAATATTTTACAAAGAACAGAATAGCTTTAATGATAAAAATCATTAAAAAATGCAATTATCAAAACGTTTACTACACAAATGAACTATACAGTATAAAATACACACATAGATAATGAGAAAAAACAACTGGAAGAACACCGCACTTACATATTAAGGATATCTACAACTGCTGCACCGCACTCACCAATTATTGATATCTACAACTGCTGCACCGCACTCACCAATTATTGATATCTACAACTGGTGCAACTATACACTAAGTACATGGTCATTGAACAAAGTGTAGGATTTTCTTCAACATTTATTTGTGTAAGCCATTACAAAGTACTCAAACACTGCCATATTTTTTCAATCTACAGTGACAATGCAAACTCTTGATCGTGGATTTTATCCATCACTAGCAGAATATGAAACCTTTAAGTGTTCTGTTAATCAAACATTTACAATTCGCAAAACAGATCTAAAAATAAAACTATCAGTAAACAAATTATTTATTGCTAACCAAGAGTACCGAGGTAATAGCTGTAACTTTTTTATTGAGGTGGAATTATGATAGAAAAGGTTTTTAAAAAGTAGTCCAACTCACTTTACAAAATACATTATACCATTACTAAAACAAGAGGGCCAATATGTTATATGATATATAAATAAATGTTGGAAAATTCAAGTAAGAAAACATAAAACATTATTTAAACAATTAAGCTACAGGAAGAAGATCTGAAGACAATGAAACACACCAAATATCTAAGCTCTCATATTTTGTTCTGTACTATATTTTTTAACTTTTTCTATTTTCGAGTAAGTCTATGTAAATCAGTTATGTCCAGGAGTGGTTTTTTGTGTGTTTTTTCCAACCCTTTTGATATAATCTGAACATTCCTGGTTAAAGCGACTGACTCACAGATGGGCCGACGATGAAAAAAAAAAGAAAATGTTCTTACATCTTGAAATTTTTGCTGCAATTGTGAAGAACATATTTAAACTAAGTCACTGATTCATTTTCTGATACAGAAAAACATCAAAATATAAAGTTTTACACACTTTTATCGGTAAAAAATTTACCCCATTAGTCACAGGGTAGATACTTTAGTTATAACATTAATTTTGATGCGACCTTACAAGTAGGCACTGTGGCTCAGTGGTCTAGATCGTTGCTCTATATTTTTTTTACCGAAAAGTCAAATCCTGGTTAAGTCAAAACTTTTTTTTTTCCAGTTTTCATGGTGTATAGAAGCATAATATTATGTTTTTTCCATAGTATATTAAATTCTGTTAGATTTTAAAGAAAAAAAAATTTCAGCAAAATTCTGTTAGTCAGTCGCTTTAAGTGGTCCACAAATCATACGCACTTCTAAACACCAAATAAATATCCCCTGAATGAGTAGATTTGCCCTGTGTTAAGTCTAAGCAAAATAAGAGACCACAGGAACTTGGTTGGTTTTGACCCAAGGGATATAACTCTAACAATCTTTGTAGACATTAAGTAGACAAGACTATGTACCATACTTCAGTGTTCTTATGGACCTTATGGTTTTTAGACAAGATGATTCTTCAAGTACTTTCATTCATATTGCCATAGCAACCTCTATAAGGCATGGAATTCTATGACCTTTGTGCCTGAAACATTCCTACATGGTTTCATCAACTATGACCAAATGTCCTAACAAGAGGACTTGTTTAACCTTTCTCCTACTGGTGGCAATTGTGTTCGCCTTTTTGACCAATGCAGACCAAGATCAGCCTGCATTGATCATGGTCTGTACTATTCGCCATTCAGTCGGTGAATTTTCAATAAGCACCCCTGTAAATAATTAATGGATCTGTCCAAATTGAAAGATGGACAAGGCCATTTAAGATATTCAACAGGCTAAGGGTTAAAGAAAAAGGTGACAACAGCCAACACACTACAGATACTGAGTGATTACAAAAGCTCCTCTTTAGCAGTATAAACTGTGCTCATTCTAGTTTGAGGTTAATTTTTGACGATGCATTTACCTTTCACTTTAATGCTGTGTCTTGGGGTTTAATTCTCACTCACAAATATTCAGCTGGATGAAAAAGAACTCTTGTTATGAAAATATCCCATTGTAAGTAGAGAGATTTCCTGTTCCTTAACACTTGTTGGAACACACAATTATGGGAAATAGTCCTTGAATAGAGTTTTCAATCATTAAAGGCCATTTATTGCTCTGTTCACTAAATGCAAAAAAAATACTTCAGAATTAATAAATACTACTTTTTTCTACATGCATATCATTTTATCTTGAGTAATTTCAACACTGAGTTCCATCTTTATTTGTTCACTCATTTTTTTTATGGTAAAAACTCCATTTAAAAGAAATACAGCAGTGGGATCAAGGTAGAAATCAATAGTATTCCAAATGATGTTTGCTTTACGTCACCTCCAGATATATTGCCGCCACAGTCATCCGGAATACCCGGGAAGATCATGTGAATGTTACGCGCAAAAACCATGGCTTTTTCCTCGCCACATTTTGGAACTAAATTGTCCATGATGCACTCCTTGCTTAGTTCATAAACACTGAAACAAACAAGAAAGTCATTTCATTTGAATCAGTCTAAATTAGCTAGTATATTCATTGAAGTTGAAATACAAACATGGCATTTGAACATCATCATACTGGGTTTTATTGTAATTAAACCTTTGGTAGGTATTCAACCCGAAGAAAATATGCATGTTATTTACATTACATTTGAAAAGCAAGAATTAGGGTCTTTCAAATATTCTGTTTGAATATTGCTGTTCTGGTCTGACAATGTCACAAGAAAATCAAATCAGTGTGAGTAGTGGTAATTCAAAATAATTCCTAATGATAAATTTTCAAATTAATGATTGTAATAAAAATCAAATCAATGAATAGCTTTATAACTTTTATTTTTACAAAAGGTGCAAATGGTTTACACATTACATAATTGATCAAGTGTCTTATGTATATACATTATCGATGCAGTGCTCCAGCTAGGATTTGAAGAAGGGAAGGTAGTGATGAAATCAGATTAAAATCAAATTAAAGATATCGTTATCCTTTAGAGATCAGACAACAAACAGTAGAAAATCACTTTCTGACAAACCATTGGAAAGTATAAACACAACCAAACACAACCAAAAGTAGTGTCTCTATTTAACTGTGAAAATCTTTATTCAATTAGGATAAAAAAAACAACCCACTTCCTGTTTTACCCCATGAACACAGTACAACTTAGTCTCACTATTTCGCCACTTAAGGTGAACCGATTTTATAGGTTGACATTTTATAGTTGTTCACCTTCAAGTTTGAGCAACTAGAAAATATCAGATCTATAAAAGTGGTTCAGCACTTTAAGCATAATAAATTAGACTAAGTACAACTGCACACATGTCGAACTTGTTTTTCATAACTTGTGAAATACTACGCTAATTTTATGATTTTATGCACTGTGTTCAACACTGTTATAGCGATCAAAATGTGAAATCATGACCAAAATCAATGAGTGCTGTTGTTCAAGAAAAGTACATGTTTTCTCATTGACAGGTACAAAAATATTATTAGAAATTTAGGATATCAAAAGAAAGGAATGGGCCTTCATCTGATCTAAATGAAGGTAGATCATAAGTTTTATTTAGAGGGGGGGCTGCTTGAAAAAGGGTACTTAAGGGCAAAAAAAGACAGCAAAAAGGATATACACAGATTTACTGATTTTGAATAGGATTCAATTCTGTTTTATTTATTGAATTGATGCCTTCTTTCCTTCAAACTCTTGGTACCTAATAATCAAGACAAATGCTCAATATATACTCATAACATATAGAAGAAACAGGTACATGCAGAGACCTGTATTAAAAGGCACAGCAAGGTGCTAGGAAAACAGGCAGGACGCACAAGACAAAGAGCAGAATCCTGCACCCTGTTATATTGTAATTCCTGGAGCAGCCTTTACATTGTACATGATGAATCATGTCATGATGTCATACTTAATTTGATGAAATTCTCAATGCATTGTAATTATTTAATGCACAGGAGCTTAAAATTGTATTTTTTAGTCATTAAAGAGTCAAAACTGTTAATCTAGCTTTTTTTCTGTATAATTATATACCTGTGTTCAATATGTTATACTTTTATCATGATGTAAGTTCAAAAGATGATATCATACTCAAAGTTTACTTACTCGCAGTCTCTACTTTTGTAGTATTTCGCAGTAACATTCTCATTACATTCTGTAAAGTTCTGTGAAGTTAAAATGCTCTTGGTACATGTATCTTCAGCAAAGCCTAAAAAACAATGAAGAAAAAAGACATATCAATGGTCTGAACAGGAGTTCATAAACATAAGAAATGTAGAAGAAATTTAAAAGAAACAAGAGGGCAAAGAGGCCCTGGCTTGCTCACCTGAAATGTGCGGTATAAGGTCCAAAGGAACACATGGCCACAGAACAAAAATATTTTTTTCATAATTGGGCCTGGTGACCTAGTATCTAACCCTACAGGACCAGTTTTGTATAACTTAAAAACCTGGTACTTCATCAAAACAAACATTCTGACTAATTTTCATCAAGATTGGAAGATACATATGATCTCTACAATATCAGCAAAGTTTTCCTATGATTTAACCTGGTGGCCTAGTTTCTGACCCAATGTGACCCAGTTTTGAATAAGCCTAAGAATCCATCAAAGCAACATTCAGACTAATTTTATATTCAGATCTGATAAAAATGTGACCTCTTGAGTATTAAAAAAGATCTTCCTATGATTTGACCTGGTGACCTAATTTCTGATTCCATGTAACACAGTTTTAAAATTATCCAGGAATTCATCAAGGCAAACATTCTGACCAAGTTTCATTTAAAATGGGTAAAAAAGTGACCTCTACAGTGTTAAAAAGGTTTTCCTATGATTTTACCTATGGACCTAATCAAAAATATGGTTTCTACAATGAAAAACAATTTTTTCATTATTGGACACAGTGACCTAGTTTCTGACCCCATGAGTTTTGAGCTTGTTAAAAACTTTATTGAGGCTAATATTCTGATCAACTTTCATTAAGATCTGACTGAATTGTAGCCTCTAGAGTGTTTTAATACAAGCCAAATGTGAACAAGTGACGGAGAGACAGATGGATGGACACTGGATGTTAGACAAAATAGCATATTAAAAGATCAGCCTGGCACTTCCTGCCAGGTGAGCTAGAAATGAAAATTTGAAGCATGACATGAAAAACCAGAATTGCTTTTGGTAAACCAACTGTAAACTATCATAACCTCTACAGTTATATCAGGGGGCACAACTATGCCATTCTCCAATAAATTTGCGTCAAAATACCCACGTGCATAACTTCACATGCTGACAACTATTCTTAAAAAGTTTCATGACTCTAGCAGTTATACGTTTGGAGTTACACGTGACACAAGTCTAAAATTGCTATTTTGCTTAATCAGGGAGCATAACTCTGCCAATCTCCAATAAATTTGCATCCCGTAAGTTCACTATTAACTATTCTTAGAAAGTTTCATGGCTGTTATACTTTTGGAGTTACTGGTCTATGTACAGACAGCGTGACAGAAGGACAGCATGGCAGCGGGATGGATGGACAAGGGCAAACCTATATGCCCCCCTTATAAAGTGGTGGGGGCATAAAAATCACAGTCATGATTTTGTTTTCAAAGCAAAGTTTTCACACTTTTTGATATCAGATTACAAAGCAGATATTGAAGGTACCTGAAAGTTCTCATGTCAATTTATGTAACGCCATGATAATTATGAGACTAAAGGCCCATTGATTATTTAGTGAGGCAAATCAGGAGAAAATAATATTTTTGGAGATACTAAATGTGATTAATACCCCTACAATATCACCTTGTCAGAGGCAAAATGGGAAAATATACTTTCATGCATGACAAACTTAAAGCAACTGACTCACAAATTTTGCTGATTCTTTTTTGTTTTTTATTATTATTATTTTTGCTTTTTTGATCATGAGCACAACAGATTAATATCTGTAAATACCATACCAATAAACCAGTTTTCAAAGAAGTACATTGTCTGACAACAAATGAGAGATTCAAAAATGTCATAAGAAATTCAATGAAGTCAAACCTATTGTAATTACCGATTAAGAAGTATATTTTTCGAGCAAAATTAAATTTAAAATTGCTTTACTGAAGTGTTCATTACAAAAATAATATCAGACAAAGTCCATTTTGTGTTAACTTCTGTACATTTTAAATTTATCCATAACTTTATATCATTCCAAAAAGAACAACGCCACCGCAAGTGGGGGCCACACTTGACTTTTTTCTATTTCCAAAGGCAAACACATCAGAGGAAGCACATTGTGGTGAAGAGATTTCAAATGAAACATCATTTGGAAATATAATTATACATAACAAAGTTATGGCCAATTTTAGCAACATTCAGAAATTTGACCTTAAAGGTCTAGGTCAAGTTCAGTTTAACCTTCTCTGGAGGTATTGTCTAAAAAGTAGTTATGTCCAAGCATGAAGACACTACATCCATTAACAACAAAGATATAGCCAAGTTAAGCTCCAAAAACAAAAAGGAGGTCAGTAGGTCAAAATATAGGTCATGAGATGACATTTTTGAAATCCGAACGAAAAGCTGACACACAGTCCAAATTTCATTGCCATAGCAAAAAAATGTAAAAGTATGTCAGTATGTCAAAAATATAGGTCATGCTATGACGAGAAAAAACTGTATACAAGGTCCAAATTTCATTGCCATAGCTCCAAAAACAAAAAGTAGGTCAGTAGGTCAAAAATATAGGTCATACCATGACATTTTTGAAATCCAAATAAAAAACTGTGCACACAGTCCAAATTACATTGCTGTAGCTCAAAACCAGAAAGTAGGTCAGTAGGTCAAAAATATAGGTCATGCGATGACATTTTTGCAATCGAAACGAAAAAGTGTTGTTTTGTCTAAGTCTGATTCAAATCCAACCATATATTACATAATTATGTCCAGTTTTAACAAAATTTAATGATTTGACCTTGACCGTCAAGGTCATTTAAAAGTCAAGGTCAAATTTGAAATAATCATAATGTCGGATTTGTCACAACTGTTGTTTAGTCCAAGTTTGAATTAAATCTATAAATAAATGAGAAAGGTATGACAATTTAAGCAAAATTCAATCATCTGACCTTGACAGTCAAGGTAATTTTAAGGTCATGGTCAAATCTGAGTTATTCAACATGTCGGTTTTGTCATAAGTGTTGTTTTGTCCAAGTATAAATCAAATCCAACCATAAATACTAATGTTATGGTCAATTTTAGCAAATTTCAATAATTTGACCTTGAAGGTGAAGGTCATTTATGAGTCAAGGTCAAGTTTAGTCTGGTCACCTTGAAGGTCTTGTCAAAAGGGTTGTTGTGTCCAAGCATAAAGAGAATCCACCTATTAATAATAAAGTTATGGCCAATTAAAGCAAAATTCAGTATTTTGACCTTGAATATGAAGGTCATTTATGAGTCAAGGTCAAGTTTAGTCTGGTCAGCTTGAAGGTCTTCTCCAAAGGGTTGTTGTGTCTAAGAATTAAGAGAAACCACCTACTAATAATAAAGTTATGGCCAATTTTAGCAAAATTCAATATTTTGACCTTGAATATGAAGGTCATTTAAGAGTCAAGGTCAAGTTTAGTCTGGTCATCTTGAAGGTCTTGTCCAAAGGGTTGTTGTGTCCAAGTATGAAGATAATCCATCAAGGAATAAAAAAATTATGATCAATGTTAAAGTTTTCGGACGGGAACGGCAACGGCAACGACACCATGGCTATGACAATAACTCGATTTTTTTTTCAAAAAATGTCGAGCTAAAAACTTAAATGACAGTCCCAAAAAAGATGTTTAATAGTTTCTATCTGGTTGTTACAAAAAGAACAGGTACTTGTGACTTTTATTCCCATTTTATGTAATTTTAGGTGATTTGTTGTAAATATCCTGTAGTTAACTTTGTACTGAAACCATTGTAAATTAGGATCCTTTGTAATAATGAATGGAAGCCTATAAATGTTATTCCAGTTAAAATTATCATTCAAATTAAATTCATTATTCCATTTTCTTTTAGAAGTGCATGAAAGGGATGTTTTTTCTCTAAGAAAGGAATCTGTATTTGTCTACATCCTTTCTTTTGACTGTTAATTATTTTAACAATTAAAGGGATACACAGGCAAATGAATGCCCCAAAAATTAAAACTGATATTATTTGCTCAAATCACGTTCAATATGAAGAACTTTAAATTCCCAGTATGTTTGTAGTGAAATGCGGGCTTGAATGTAAATATCTGAATGTTTTTTAACAGAAAGTAAAATGTGAACGAAATCACTGAGTTATTTTCAAATAGGTCACGTGACAAATACAACCAATCATCATTTCTCTTGGGTTGCTTTTTGACGGAGATCACGTGACAGGTTCTTCAACCGTCCGATCATTCACTGCGGAATTTAGCGCGAAATCTAAATTTTCTATCTAGACCCACTTGGGTCAAGTTAGGCAACCACCCGGTTATTCATTTAAAAAGAGGAAATCTTTGTTACTGGGACTGATCATTGTATGTATTTCGATCACATTTATAGAATATTGATTGAAGAAATGAGAAAAAAAGCAAAAAATTTTGCCTGTATATCCCTTTCAAGGTTGAACCGGATTTTCTTCCTTCTTAGCTATGTGCCTAAATGTCATCTTATTTAAATATCCTTTGATAGACTCTTTTAATATTTTGGTAGTACTGTAAAAAATTTATATCATACTTTATTAAAAAGTCCTCAAAAGATAGCATACTGCCTTTTAAGTCTAAAAAATCATTTACTAAAATAGCACCACAATTTACATATCTTGGGAAGCAGACAGTGGAACCCCCTATTTTAAACATTGAGTTATGCCAAACAGACAGGGAAAATAAATTCACTCCAGTTTCTTGGATTTTGTTTATGTAAATGGATAAGACCATCCAAAAACATCCTTCCAGAATTGGTTGTGCACTATTTGAATTTTATTCTTCAACAATTGATCTCCATATTTAATGATATTAGATAACAAGAGGGCCAATGGCCCTAAAGCGCTCACCTGGGTTCAAAGATGAAAGAAATTTTTATGAATGTAATGATGAATATCACAGAAATGACCAATGCAATTTCATTGCCATAGCTCCAAAAACAAAAAGAAGGTCAGTAGGTCAAAATATAGGTCATAAGACGACATTTTTGAAATCAGAACGAAAAGCTGTACACACAGTCCAAATTTCATTGCCGTAGCTTTAAAACAAAAAAAGTAGGTCAGTAGGTCAAAAATATAGGTCATGCTATGATGTTTTTGAAATTGGAACAAAAAACTGTACACATGGTCCAAATTTCATTGCGACAGCTCCAAAAACAAAATGTAGGTCATTAGGTCAAAATATAGGTCATGTGATGACATTTTTGAAATCGAAACAAAAAACTGTGCACATGGTGCAAATTTCATTGCTGAAGCTAAAAAACAAAAAAAGTAGGTCAGTAGGTCAAAAATATAGGTCAAGGGATAATGTTTTTGAAATCATCTTGAAAAACTGTAAAAAATGGTCAAAATTTTATTGCCATAGCGAAAAACTTAAAAAATGAGAAAAAAAAAAATTTTTTTGGGGTGGGGGGGTGGGGGAAAGTGACCCCCAGGGGAGGGGGGATGACCCCACTGTGGTCACAGTGCATACTACCAAATATCTAAGCTCAAGGCCTTGCAGTTTGTGACAAGAAGATTTTTTAAGTTTTTTGCTGTATAACTCTATGTAAAACACGAGACCGCTTGGGCTGGGCCAGTTTTGACCCAGGGGCCATGATTTGAACAATCTTGGTAGAGGTCTACTAGACAATGCTCAACACCCAATATCTAAGCTCCATGCCTTGTAGTTTCTTTCAAGAAGATTTTTAAAGTTTTCCCTATATAACTCGATGTAAATCAAGTAAGCCCTAGGCGGGGTCAGTTCTGACCCCAGGGTCATAATTTGAACAATCTTTGTAGAGGTCCACTAGATGATGCCTCATACCAAATATCTAAGCTCCAGGCCTTGCAATTTCTGACAAGAAGATTTTTAAAGAATTAACTATATAACTTGTGACCCCATGGGCGAAGCCAATTTTGACCAAGGGGCCATGATTTGAACAATCATGGTAGAGGTCTACTAGACAATGCTCAACATCAAATACATAAGCTCAAGGCCTTGTGGTTCCTGACAAGAAGATTTTTTAAGTTTTCCCTATATAACTCTTTGTAAATCAGATAGACCCCGGGCGGGGTCAGTTCTAACCCCAGGGTCATAATTTGAACAATCTTTGTAGAGGTCCACTAGATGATGCCTCATACCAAATAACTCAGCTCAAGGCCTTGTGGTTTCAGACAAGAAGATTTTTACAAAATTAACTATATAACTCTATGTAAAACATGTGACCCCTTGGGTGAAGCCAATTTTGAACCAAGGGCCATGATTTGAAAAATCTTGGTAGAGGTCTACTAGACAATGCTGAACACCAAATACCTAAGCTCCAGGCCTTGTGGTTTCTGACAAGAAGATTTTAAAGTTTTTTCCTATATAACTCTATGTAAAACATATGACCCCTGAGGCGGGGTTAGTTTTGACCCAGGGGCCATGATTTTAACAATCTTGGTTGAGGTCTACTAGACAATGCTGCATACCAAATACCTAAGCTCCATGTGTTGTGGTTTCTGACAAGAAGATTTTTGAAGTTTTCTGTATGTAACTCTATGTAAAATCAAGTGACTCCCAGGGTGGGGCCAGTCCTGACCCCAGGGTCATAATTTGAACAATCTTGGTAGAGGTCCACTAGATGATGCCTCATACCAAATATCTAAGCATTGTGGTTTTTGAGGAAAAAAAAATTAAGTTTTTTCTTTTTGTTACCATGGCAACCAGAGTTCTGCATGGAATTGAATTCTTTGAACAACTTTGGAAGAGCTTCATGCAAGGAACGTCCCATGCAAGTTTTATTGAATTTGGCCCAGTGGTTTCAGAGAAGATGTCGTTTGAATGAAATTGTTGACGCATCACGACGCACTATGCACACCGGACATTGGGGTATGACAAAAGCTCATTCTGTCACTTTGTGCCAGGTGAGCTAATTAAGCCAGAGTTATAGTTCTTGGTATAAGAGATCAGTTTGTGGTAAAAAAGAAATATGTCAAATATTAAAGCTTCTAGTAATTACTTCCAAGAAAATTCCCATGGACATACAGACAAAGTGATTCCAATAATAAGCCCCTCCCCCCAAGTGGTAGAGGAGGTATTATAAAATGATGTTATATAAATCAGGGCACACACTTGACATGAAAAAATGAAAATGCTTAACCCTCACAAACACTCAGAACTCAGATCTAAAGAAATTTAACTTTAAAACTAAGTGTCACATGAATTCATTTGAACCTTGGTTACAATAACATGTATTCAGAATTTCAGAGTACAGACTCTCCAGTGACGATATGAAAATAACTTGTTAAAAAAGTGTCATCAGTCTAGACAAATATAATTGCTCCTTGTACTTCAAGGTTTGCACTCTTACCTCAGTACAAAAATCACTAGTGACATAATACTCAGTCACACAGGAACTTCTTTCGATCCTAAATTTTACATGGACGAATAACATGTACTCATGTACTCAAGAGGCAAAGTATGACTCATTAGCTGAATCATAGCTTTACAAGAAATCTTATTTTTTTAAGCTTTCTTTCCACATAACTTTGATTTTTCTAAAACATTACTCAAAACTTCAAAACGTCACTGGATCCCTTTTTGTTTGATGTAAGTGGTGCTTCCCCCTCCCACTCCCCACCCTCCCACACCCCACAAAAAAAAAACGGTCTTACAATGTTAGTTATTTGTGAATGAAATTGATTACTTTTTAATTTTTTAATTGCAGATGAGAATTACATTACAGTTTTTCCATAAAAATGTTCACTAAATTAATGTTGCTTAAAAAAAAAGCTATAATCCCATTTTTGTCTTTAAAGCCGTGCTTGCTCAAATGGTCTAACCACCATTAAAACATATCTTGTCTGTATATTTGAGAATACTAAAAAATGACAAACCATTCCTGCCTGTTATTTTTGAATGAATCGCTCAGCAAAAGATAAAAGCAACATAACCATTTTAGTAACTGTACAAAAACTATCAATGCCCCAGTTAGCCACATATCAATAAGAAGCATTCTCTCCTCACAAAGAATACCGGTACTTGAGGTAGTCATGCTAGTTGGAATAACAGAGTTCAGATTCTACTGGGAAAAAAAATCAACAACAACTCACCTTGAGGCATTTTAGGGCATTCCTCCTGCATAAATGTCTTAGTGTCATCGAATGAAACGACCCCATAGGCATCTGGCATACTTATTTTCAAGGCATTTTCAAACTCAGCCTCCACCTGGCTCTTGACTGAGTCGGGGCAGTGATCTAAGGCTTCTAACATACATGTCATTTGTTCTTTCTTTTCTCTATAATAAGAAAAACAACACGTCACATAATAACATTTTAGTACAAGGCACAAATATAAACTGACTTTTTGTTCCCTTTAAATGCAACAGACATTGTATATTTATATGGATAAGATCAGTTTGTTCATCAGTTTAATGGGGAAGAGAGTCCTATTCAATAATTTACTTCTTCTTCTTAATACCTTAATTGTGTTTATTAACAAGAAATCGGTAGAATTGGTGGATGCTCCCAAAATAAATGCCAATTCCAAAAGGGCTAATGTTTAATATGTATTTTTTTTAAAGTCTGAAAAATAACAAAGAGCAATAACTCCTAAATTATGCAAAATAGAGTTACAGTTCTTGCACGCTGCACTTCTCCGCATAGATATCTATCTACCAACAAAGTTTCATGTTAATATCTCTTATACTTTGTGAGATATGCCCCAGACAAAAAATAAGTATGAGAAATTTCAAAAGGCAATAACTCAAAAATTAATAAAGCAAGAGTAATGGTTCTTGTGCACTGCACTGCTCATCAATGAGATCTATCTACTTATAAAGTTTCAAGTTGATAACTCCTATACTTTGTGAGATATGTCCCGGACAAAAAATAAGTGTGAGAAATTTCAAATGGCAATAACTCAAAAATCAATAAAGAAAGAGTTATGGTTCTTATGCACTGCACTGCTCCTTAATGAGATCTAACTACCTATGAAGTTTGGTTTAGATATCTCTCATAGTTTTTGTGTTATGCTTTGGACAAAATTATGATGGATGGATGGACAAACAGACGAACGGACGGACGGACAAAGCGGCAACTATATGCTTGCCCTTTCAGAAGCATAAAAATGAACAATTGTTTTTTGAAGAATATCACCTGTGTTCGAAATGTAAATCATTCAAAAATACATGTTTGTCTATATTGCATATTTTTTTGAGTATATGATAAAAAAAAAAAAGTTTGTATGTTCACGTACCATACAAATAATTTCTTTAGTCCATAAAAAGAATGCTACCTACCATGTTTCTTTTTACTGCAAAATCTAGAGCTTAGATGAAGATTATTTGGACACATCCTGTCCTTCACAATAGATATTAATTCATTTACTACTTAACTTCACTTGTACATGCTATAATATTATGCTACAAATGCTGAAAACACAACTAAAATGTTGAATAAGTCAGTGTTAATAGCATGATATTCTGAGTTTCTTCATTAGAATTGTCTCCAAAAGAAAGTATTTGTTTCTACAAGCTCTCTGCACAAATAAATAAGATATATGCAATTCTGCAAGGCTAACTGGCCTTGCAAAAGATATGTATGAATGTCTCTAACCTTGCAAAGGATATATGAATGTCTCTGGGCCTTTCCAATGATAAATGATAAATGGATGTCTCTGAATCTTGCCAAGGACATATTTATGTCTCTGGAACTTGCCAAGGATGTTATAAATACCTTAGGACCTTTCAAAGGATATATAAATGTCCCTGGACCTTTCAAAGGATATATGAATGTCTCTGGAGCAGGCAAGGATAATTATATAAATGTCTCTGGATGACCTTCCCAAGGGTATATATGAATGTCTCTTGACCTTGCCAATGATATATCTGAATATCTCTTGTACTTGCCAAGGATGTTATGAATACTTTTGGACCTTTCACAGGATATATGAATGTCTTTGGACTTTGCCAAGGATGTTATGAATACCCATTGACTTTGCCAAGGATATATGAATGTCTCTGGACCTTTCACAGGATAGGAATGTCTCTGGACCTTGCCAATGATATACTGATGTCTCTGGATTTTGCCAATGATATAACAGTGTTTCTGACCTTGCTAAGTATATAAAAGTAAAGTAAAGTACTTGTTTATTATAGTGTCACCCCTACTGAAAGGGCCAGTCTCCCACACTTATGAGACATCTCTATTAGTGTACACATTTACTCCCTGATCACTTATCCTATGTGCCAGGTGCCAGGTGGACAGACAATCAGTAACCATTCTTTAACTAGCTGGTGGCTCACCAACCGGCCACATCAGAACAGGCCCCTGACCGGACTTGAACCTTCGACCTCCCGCTCCGTAAGCGGACGCTTTAACCACTAGGCCACAGAGACTGTTAAATATGAATACCTCTGAACTCTCCCAACGATATATTAATGTTTACAAAACTTACCCACACATCTGCGAAGACTCAGCGTGGAACATAATATAGTAACTTGTGGAAGCCATTGTTTCACGCTTGACTTTAACAGCTTGAGGTGTGAAGATGCAGTCCTTTACCTTGCTGCATGGACCTTCAGAATAAATGGACAGTTATTTATATGTACATTGTACTTTCATGGTATTTTTTATCTTGAAAAGAAAATTGTTGTGATCATGAACATTGTTTAAAAACAAGACCTACTGGCAGATAGCACGCTCCACTTTTCTCAGTGCTGGATAATAAATACATGTAATAAGGTAAGTCAAACAAGAGGCAGAAGTGAAAAAAAATTTGAGGGAGTGTGAGTGCAAGTAACTACTCAATTTTTTTTGGTCGGTGGGGGAGGGGGATGAATGTGTGTGTGTGTGTGCGTGCGTGCGTGCGTGCGTGCGTGCGTGTGTGTGTGTGTGTGTGTGTGTAGAGTGGAGTAATCATGCAAAAACATTGTGCAGGGTGGGGGTTACTCATGCAAGAAATTTGTTTAGAGGAGTACCTACCTATCCCACGTAAGTAAATTGTTCAGTTCAAGCCTTTGTGCTTCGCCTTATAAGAAGTTTTTTCCTATATAAGCCTAATCAAAATCAAGTAACCCCTAGGGTTGGGCTAATTTTGACCCCAGGGACATTCTTGGTAGGGATCTTGATGGTGATCAAGTATTCAAAGTTTGAAGGGAATATCTTTGACACTTTTGAGAAACGCACCTTAACAAAAAAGGTTAACCAAGAAATTCTTATTCGAAAAAGGGACATAACTTTGCAAAAATAAATTTGTAGGTTATTTTGCCCTTTAAAAATGGAGTCACATTTTGATAGTGAACAAAAATTCCAAATTTGAAGTTAATAGCTTTGATAGTGTCTGAGGAAATGGACCTTCACAAAAAGGTTTACAAATGCTGCCACTGACACGGACAAGAGGGTAATGACAATAGCTCCATATTTTTTCTTCAAAAAGTGAAGCTAAAGATAAAAACAGCGGAAAGTGAATTGTGGATCAGTAAAGAATTTGTGAATAAGCAAATAAAGGTATATAGTTAAACCTGAAATACACTTCTTCAGAAAAATTTGAAATTTTACAATGGGAATTCATAAGAAATGCATTTTGTATTAAATATAAAGTTTACAGAGTGTTTTCTATCTGGAGATCACAGCAGAGGTAAACCCGATGCTATATTATAACCAATGTTATTTATCAAGGACAACTTTTCAACTGCTATACCTGTTACAACACGTAAGGATATTTTATCTTTACCAGATCTCTATTTGAAATTATCTAAAATTCAAGCGTTATTGAAGAATTAAGATAAAAGTGATTGTAATCTCACCCTGACTGCCAAAGATAAATTTGAAAAATAAACTTCGAGTACAGTGCATAGACTCTATTTCCTTGGTTTTATGCAAAAAAGAAACACATAACATATTCTAGATACTTGGAATTTGGCTCCCTCGACAACAATCTTCATTGTTAGTTTTAGTTTCTGCACCTAAACAAATGATTCCCTGATGTTCAGTTCCTGTCATCTGATTCTTGCAAAAAAAATAGAATAATAATAGGCATTTGGCCAGAATACTTGCCGACCAACATGGCGCAAACACCTGCCATTCCACCCTCTTTCATAAACATCTCAATATCAAAGCCAGGAATATTTTGAAGGCCGGCCATTGGGTTCTCGGTCCCATTTCCTGCACTCATAATCTCAGGACATTTCTTCATGAAGCCTAGCATACACTGAAAGGCTGCCTGCCCTTCATCACTGAAAAAAACAAGTGTTTAAACTCTAGCACAAAACACTTGACCAGTAAGCCAAGCTTTATTTTTCTTACATTTTTAATCAAAGAAAATTTTAACCAGTGTTATCAGATTTTAGGAACATGGCTATTCTCAGTCACATATAACAAAAATTACAACATAATAAGCAAATGGCATATACATGTGCTCTACAAAAATGAGATATTAAGACCATTGTCTTAAAAATAGCATGTCCATTTGTCACAACATTTGATTCTAATTTCATATTCATGCTATTCCCTATAGCAAGATCCCATGTGCTTGTGATTGAAACAACTGACAATTTAGTACTTAATAACACAAAATAATATAGACCAAAAGATGTCCTAGTTTACGACATACAAAAGATCAGTGAAAAAGGTGGGGAATCCTGATTGACTTCAATGGTCTCAGATCTAAAAAAAAAAACTGAGAATCGAAGACTATTGTTAAGTATATACTCAGAATAATTATCAAACTGATATACATGCAGCACTGTTAAACCTCAACTTGACATCCATGTGCACTTGAAGCAGAAATTTACTTCATAAATAATGAATAAATTCCAGTATTTTATCAGTGGATAAAATATAGGAGGTGCTGGAATGCATAGGAATTTTAAATGATTAGTGAAAAGTAGTTATATATACAATCTTGGTAAAGAGGTCTGCTAGACAATGCATTACACAAAACTTCAGAACCCTAGGCCATGTGGTTCAATGGAAGAAGAATTTTAAAGATTTACCTTCATCCTCTTATAAGCTAATAGTGACTGAAGGGAATTTGAAAAAAAAATGGTATAGGTCCACTAGACACTGCTTCACCCAATATTTCAGATCTCTTGGTCTGGTGGTTTTAAACAACAAGATTTTTTAAGATTTCCATTCTTGTTGCTATAGCAACTACAGTTCTAAATAATATGGAACTCTTTGAACAACTTTGGTAAAGCTTCATGCAAGAAACATCCGTGCCATTTTGTGTCAACTTTAACCAAGTGATTTAGAAGAAAATATTGTTAAGAGTTAAAAGTTGAGGAGGCCTGACAGACACAGGGTTTGAGAGTCTCCAGTCCAAACTGTCTAAGACTGTGGATTTTTTACTGAGACTGGCTTTGACTATTCTTGTCAACAGAGTCTGATAAGGCAATACATTTAGTAAAACCATACAGTTAGTAAGACTGCCATACAAACAAATGCTCTTTATGTTGAAAGAATTTTACTTATCATACCTGCAAATAACTTCAAAGATGCTATCTGGGTTGCTTAGGTCTCCACCACTGGAGCCCAGGTTTTGGAAGAAGACCATAAAATTCATAATACACTCCTGGAAATCATTATCTTGCTGGAGCTGTTCCTGGCATCCTGCATTAACTATGGGCAATAACCCCAGCACTGAAAAATATTAGAAAAGATTTTAAAATAATTTTGTTAAAAACAAAAAAGACCTTCACAGTCTGGTATCTAGTAAGCATTGGTTCGAAACTCAGCCAAAATATGGGTTAATAATTCTACATCACCATGTTACACAACATGCAGCCATGATTTTTTTAACAAGCCATTTCCAAGTAATTTTACATTTTTATCTGTTCACTAAAACGGCTTTGTTACACAGGTTGTGAACAATTTCTCTACAGTTAAAACAACTTTATGCTACGCTCACCATCTCACACATTCCAAATTACTAAAGGTATTTTATGTCTTTGCCCAAACTTATCTAACCAGTCCCTAGTATACAGTATTCTAGAGTTTTCATTACGACACAATAAATAATTTACAAATTCAGCCACAGGTATTACAAATTCACAGTTTTGACCTTTAATAACAATCATGTAAATGAAGAATAACAATATTTAACTACTTATTTTCTATCTACATGTATTTGAGTTTATCTATACATCGTTGGTACCGGTTGCCCTTATGACCAAAGCCCCATAAAGAGATTAGTTAATTTATGTTGTAAAGGACAGAAAGCATCCCATTCCAGAAACAACCCTGGTTCCTTTACATGCCTGGTGTACAGAACTGATACATGGGACCTTGGTTTAATGTCTTATCAGAAAGACAATTTAATAGTTGTGGAGGAGCATGGGACTGAACTGTTGAACTTGTGAACCCTAGACTTCTGATCTGCTCCTACTTATTTTCAAACCATATAACTAAATCTTTAGAAAACAAAGTAGTGAATAAAAAACATTGGAACTCCATTAAAACACCTCCAAAACAACTCCATTCATTTAGAAAAATCATTGAAAGACCACTTGTCTTGGCTGATTTAATGTTTTTTTTTCTCCATTAAAACACCATTATATATATATAAAATGAAAAACAATTTTCGGACTCAATGGTTCAAGTGGCTATTTTCCATTAAAACATCATTGTGTTTCATTGCAGAATAAACTTGCTTAGTTCATGAACATTTTGTTCTAATATTTCCATTGAAACACTGTTTTTCACGACACAATATTCCTAGTGTGTTTACACCAGCGTGCAATTAGTTGATAAAGAATGATTTACCATTGCTAAATACAATGTACTCTTTTTCATCGTTTTGATCCTTTGTTTTCCATTAAAGAATAAACACAATTTACCATTTCTGGATGTATTTACCCCTTCTCATCAATTGCCTTCATTTTTTATGATAAAGTGTACCCAGCAGAAGGGATACGGAATTGATACAAAATACTGAATTCAAAATACCAGCGGAGGGTTTGCTTTTTGTCATGGTGAAATTAAAAAAAATCTAGTAGGACTCAACAGGGCCAACAGTGAGCTAATTATAAAAAATATTATAAATTATAAAGAAATGAATATTCATTGTTTGGACATCACTTGCCTTCAACAAATTTGAATAGCACCAAAACAATTGTAATTCAGGTGACAAGAAATAGTCCTACGGGGGTACATATTAATGTTTTGCTAGCAATAAGATAGCATTCTATTTGTAAAACTTCATAGATGACTCTGAAAAATTCCAAAAAAACTATCAACAAATACATCCAATCTTCTTTTTCCACCAAAAAAGAAACATAATGGATGACTTGCTTCAGGAAATTGACCAACAGAAACTGGGCCATTTTTTATTGAAGCTATTTTGTAATGATTCACAACTCACCAATCAAAACCAAGGTTACTTTTTGGACAGTTATGGCACTCAATCACTTCTCTACCTGTTTCAAATGTACATGAAAGAAGCAAAGGTGTTCTATGACATGAAAAAAGAAAAAAGAACACAGCTGTGGTTGCTTCATTTATTGCATATCAGCGTCAATGACAGTTAAGGTCAGAGTTGAAAATTTGCATGCAAAATTGCAAGTATAGTTCAAACTTCCATAATAGAAGCAAAAAAGGCTGAGATAAAGGTCAAGGACAAAGTTAAATACGTGTGCATGAAGATTCCTTATAAATATTTAGGATTTTTTTCTATATTCATTTATATATAATGAGTTACCCATTGGGCAGGGTCAATTTTGATCCTAGCAGAATGATTTGAACAATCGTAGAGGTCAATTATCCAATAAATCTATTCAAATTTTATCTACACAGTCTGTTTTTGCCTTTAGCAAATATTTAATCTAAAGGAATTATAATTTTCTGAACAAGGCAACAATCAATCTTTGCAACTATGAATTCATATGATATATAAATTTCATTATATATATATATATATATTATATATATGATATTGTATATGGAGCTTTGTCAGAAAAAAAATCTTGATAACATTTCAGGTAATTTTTGTTATAGGAGTATTATTCTGTTCATTTTATGAATTTAAGGACTCTAGTGCCAGTGGAAGTCAGCTGAAGAACTAGAGCTATCACAGTTGAGATTAATACCACTGCATTCTGCCTTGTTGTAATGGAGAAATCATTTGAAAAGAGGGGACAGGATGTAAGACATTAGACTGCAAACCATCGAAAAACAATGGGTACTAAAATGTAACAAAGGTGCATTTGTAAGAGGGTCATTAAGTCAGCTTTGTTTTGAGGGTACAAAACAATAAATTTGTTGCCTATGTGCATAACTAACTTATGGTGCAGCTGATGTAGTTGAAGTCCATATGTAACTTTTCATGAAGTTAGATTATAAGTAATACTAGAGACATGAATGCCCCCACATTCTGCTGTATTGTCACAAAAAATCCTGTACAATTACAGGTGCATATAAACATTATCCGTAACTTTAAGGAGTCTAAAAATGCTGTTTTTGCTTGATCAGGGGGCATAATATCTGTAAATCTCTAAATTTGCATCAAAATACTCAGGTGCATAAGTTTACATGCCGACAACTATTTTTGGTTATTTCATGGCTCTAGCAGTTATAGGATTGGAGTTACACACAATACAAGTCTAAAAATGCTATTTTTTCCAGAATGAGGGAGCATAACTCTGCTAATATCCAATAAATTTATGTCAAAATACCCAGCTGCTTAAGTTTAACAATTGCTGACACCTATTCTTAGAAAGTTTCATGGCTCTAGCAGTTATACATTTGGAGTAACATGCAACACAAGTCTAACAAGAGCCACCGCAAGCGGGGGCCACGCTCGACTTTTTTCTATTTCCAAAGGCAAACACATCAGAGGAAGCACATTGTGGTGAAGGGATTTCAAATGAAACATCATTTGGAAATATAATTATACATAACAAAGTTATGGCCAATTTTAGCAACATTCAGAAATTTGACCTTAAAGGTCTAGGTCAAGTTCAGTTTAACCTTCTCTGGAGGTATTGTCTAAAAAGTAGTTATGTCCAAGCATGAAGACACTACATCCATTAACAACAAAGATATAGCCAAGTTAAGTAATTTCAAGGTCATTTAAAGATCAAGGTAATGCTTGAATTGTTTAACATGTTTCTTTTATTCTCAGTGTTGTTTTGTCCCTGTATAGATCGAATCCGTCCATAAAACCAGAAGTTTGGCTATTTTAGCAAAATGCAATAATTAGAAATTTGACTGTAAAGGTCATTTAAAGGTTAAGGTCATACTTAAATAATTTAACATGTAGGTTTTGTCATAAGCCTTGTTTTCTCCAAGTATTAATAAACAAGAGGGCCAATGGCCCTAAAGCACTAACCTGGGTTCAAAGATGAAAGAAATTTTTATGAATGTAATGATGCATATCACAGAAATGGACCAATGCAATTTCATTGCCATAGCTCCAAAAACAAAAAGGAGGTCAGTAGGTCAAAAAATAGGTCATGAGATGACATTTTTGAAATCCGAACGAAAAGCTGTACACACAGTCCAAATTTCATTGCCATAGCTTTAAAACAAAAAAAGTAGGTCAGTAGGTCAAAAATATGGGTCATGCTATAACGTTTTTGAAATCTGAACAAAAATTGTATACATGTCCAAATTTCATTGCCATAGCTCCAAAAACAAAAAGTAGGTCAGTAGGTCAAAAATATAAGTCATGCGATGAATTTTTGAAATTGGAAGGAAAAACTGCACACGGTCCAAATTTCATTGCTGTAGCTTAAAAACAAAAAATTAGGTCAGTAGGTCGAAAATATATGTCATGCTATGACGTTTTTGAAATTGGAAAAAAAACTGTTAACATGGTCCAAATTTCACTGCCATAGCTCCAAACACAAAAAGTAGGTCAGTAGGTCAAAAATATAGGTCATGCCATGACATTTTTGAAATCGAAATAAAAAACTGTGCACACAGTCCAAATTTCATTGCTGTAGCTCAAAACCAGAAAGTAGGTCAGTAGGTCAAAAATATAGGTCATGCTATGACATTTTTGAAATCAAAACGAAAAAGTGTTGTTTTGTCTAAGTCTGATTCAAATCCAACCATAAATTACATAATTATGGCCAGTTTTAACAAAATTCAATGATTTGACCTTGACCGTCAAGGTCATTTAAAGGTCAAGGTCAAACTTGAAATAATCATAATGTCAGATTTGTCACAACTGTTGTTAAGTCCAAGTTTGAATTAAATCTATAAATAAATGAGAAAGTTATGACAATTTAAGCAAAATTCAATCATCTGACCTTGACGGTCAAGGTAATTTTAAGGTCATGGTCAAATCTGAGTTATTCAACATGTCGGTTTTGTCATAAGTGTTATTTTGTCCAAGTATAAATCAAATCCAACCATAAATACTAATGTTATGGTCAATTTTAGCAAAATTCAATAATTTGACCTTGAAGGTGAAGGTCATTTATGAGTCAAGGTCAAGTTTAGTCTGGTCACCTTGAAGGTCTTGTCAAAAGGGTTGTTGTGTCCAAGCATAAAGAGAATCCACCTATTAATAATAAAGTTATGGCCAACTTTAGCAAAATTCAATACTTTGACCTTGAATATGGAGGTCATTTATGAGTCAAGGTCAAGTTTAGTCTGGTCAGCTTGAAGGTCTTCTCCAAAGGGTTGTTGTGTCCAAGAATTAAGAGAAACCAGCTACTAATAATAAAGTTATGGCCAATTTTAGCAAAATTCAATATTTTGACCTTGAATATGAAGGTCATTTAAAAGTCAAGGTCAAGTTTAGTCTGGTCATCTTGAAGGTCTTGTCCAAAGGGTTGTTGTGTCCAAGTATGAAGATAATCCATCAAGGAATAAAAAAATTATGATCAATGTTAAAGTTTTCGGACGGGAACGGCAACGTCAATGGCAATGGCAACGGCAACGGCAATGACACCATGACTATGACAATAACTCGATTTTTTTTTAAAAAAAAGTCGAGCTAAAAATGCTTTTTTTTTGCTTAATCAGGGGGCATTACTCTGCCAATCACCAATAAATTTTCAACAAGATACAAAGATGTGTAAGTTCAAAGTTTCAAGCCTCTAGCAGTCATACGTTTGGAGTTACACGTGACACAAGTCCAAAAATGCTATTTTTTTTTAATCAGGGGCCATTAGTCGCCGATCTCCAATATATTTGTGTCAAAATACCAAAGTGCATTAGTTCACATGCTGACAATTATTTTCAGAAAGTTTCATGGCTCTAGCAGTTATATGTTTGGACTTACACGCGACACAAGTCCAAAAATGCTTTTTTTTTGCTTAATCAGTGGTCTCAAATAAATCTGTGTCAAAATACCCAGGTGTGTAAGTTCACACACTGACAACTGTTTTTAGAAAGTTTCATGGCTCTAGCAGTCATGCGTTTGAAGTTACATGCAACATGAGTCTAAAATCACTATTCTTTTTGCTGAATCAGGGGGAATAACTGCTGATCACTAATAAATTTGTGTCAAAATACCCATGTAGATAACGAAATCAATTTATTGTCCGGATACTATTAATTTATGTTGAATCATTATTACCTTAACCTTTGACCATTTGACTCTAAAATTGATAGGGATCACCCTTCATATGGTTGAAGTCCATATATATTAGTTTTCAGAAAAGTAGATGATATGAAAAGCAAGTAATGGCTTGGAAAGTTTTTTCTTATTTCAAACTACTGTGACCAAGACTTTTGGTGGTACACTCCAAATTTCAAAAGGGATCATCCTTCATGTGGTAAAAGTCCATGTGTCCAGAGGTGTCGTGCCTGGGGCGGCAGCCACCACCCCAATATTTTCACTACTAACGACAATTTTTGAAATAATAAAAATACTTTTTAAATGAAATGTTCAAGTTCTTAACCTTAAAGGTTATCTGCATTTTGGAGCAGCAGAAGGTTGCCGGTTTCCTAGGCAATTTTGGATGGTTAGAGCTGCTAGCTTGGAAAATTTGTTACTGAACTATCCTGTGCTTCAGTCTCTGTGGGAAGAGTACTACGATAGTGTTAAGGACAGCGAGATACGGGTATGTGTGACAGGTGTTGAAACTAAAATGGGGACTTTTGATTTCTTGTTTGGTGTATGCCTTGGTTATAAGATTCTTCGCCACATGGACAACTTGAGCCAAACCCTACAACAGAAAGAGATGCCTGCAGCTGAGGGACAGTCACTCTCTGCCAAAACAGTCAACATGTTAAGGTAACTTCGTTCTGAATTGGCGTACGGTTCCTTTTGGACATGTGTCAGTGCCTACCTGGGCAGGTTTGATGTTAATGAACCATCTCTGCCACATCGACGTAAGATGCCAAAATGGTTTGAGTTAGGCTGCGCCCCTCATGATTATCCAGAAACAGTGAAGGACATGTACCGAGAGAAGAACTACGAAGTCCTTGATCTAACTACCTCGAGCATTACTGAGCGTTTTGACCAACAGGGCTACAAGACCTACCGACATCTGGAAGACATGTTATTGAAGTGAGTCGCAGGGGACCAAAGCTACATAGATGTCACGCAGCATGTTGTGGACTTCTACTGATCAGACATCGACAAGACATCTCTATCAACACAGCTTGAGACACTTAGATGCCAAGGTTACGATGGTGAATGATATTGCGTGTGTTATGAATTCCATGATGCCAGTTATGAAGCAGATTTCAGTGAAATTGTGATTGTTCTGAAGCTTATTTTAGTGATGCTTACCACGAATGCAACAGGTAAACGCTCATTTTCCGCACTTCGTGGCGTTAAAATGTACCCAAGAGTCAACATGACACAAGAACGCCTGAACCATCTGATGTTCACAAAGAAGCCAGCGATGGACTTGAACTCTGTTGCTCAGGACTTCATCAGTGCTAAAGAATCACCCTCGTGTGTTTGGACTTAACTTAATTCTAACGATAAACTGTGTGATGTCATGTAAGCTAGGGACGTTAGAACGATTTCGAGAGAGACAGTACAGTATTAAGAGTGCTCAGATATCATGTTTGGAAGTTCTTAGTATTTCTACTCAGCTACCATAAATCACAGCATAAAATTGCACCATTTGCTTATTAATTTGTCAAAAATTTTCTAAGTGCAACAGAGAGGGGACATCTCTACCTGGCCGACCCTTTCATTGACTCCGCCGCCCAAATCCTTGCAAGCGTGTGACGTGCCTGTATGTACATTTTCAGGCAGGTAGATGAAACAGAAAGCAATTTATTGTACGGCAACCGTTTTCTCTTTTTGAAGAACTGTGACCTTGACCTTTGGCAGTTCCATCTCAGTAAACACGATGGAAACAGGGTCTTTGAAAGACCCTGATTAGCCGCGGATTCAGCCACGGGCTTCAGGGCTGCAGCCCCCCAATCTGGGCCCAAAAGTACGTTTTCCAGCTGTGCTGGTATATTTTAATGCATTTATGGTCCACAGTGTATTCAGTTATCAAAGCAGTTAATTGCTATCATCTAATTGTTAATCTCTTGCCTGGGGGCTTGATTATCGACCAGTATTCTGTACACGCCTGAATGAAATGACCGTTGGAACGGTGTATTTGATTGGCTGATCATTTTACAATCATCCAATGAAAATAACAGTAACAAAAAGTGGCGAAGCTTTGATAAATTAAGCAGTTTGTTTGTGAAGACAAGACTAAGATCAACCATGGAACAAGACAGACTGTCATCCCTTTGCTTAATAAGCAAACATAGAGACATACACATAGATGTTGCCAAGGTGGTTGGTCTCTTTGCCAAAAGGAACCCCAGAAGTATGGCTCTACCCAACATATTTATGGACAGTTAAATACAGATAAGAAGTGCAGTGTGAACCACTAAGAGTAAGACTGTAATGGTGCTTTATGTGATAGGAACCTCATGCTTCAAAATGCTAATACTCCAATTTCTTAATGAGCCTTTAAGAAAATTTACTTTCAGGTTACATTGTATGAAAAAAGTGTACATTTTGTACACGTGTTTAATAAAATGTGTATGTTATATGAATAAGAATATTACATTGAAACAAGCAAAAAATTACTGAACTACTGACTTGTCCATTTTTTTGTTCAAAATACTGAAAAAAAAAAAAGAAAAAAGGGCAATTGGTCTTATATTTTTGTTGTCAATATTTTTTGAACTCTATGTATTAGAAGAATTATGAATTTTAAACTTGAATATAAGCATGCTTTATGTGAAATTTCATAGGGACTGTTTGTCAATTTGTAATTTTTAGTTCTCAGCAGATGAATTAATTATCTTGATTTTTTTTAGCATTAATATCTAAGTATTAAAGATTAATAAAGTTGTGTATCATCTTGTTGTCTGTTGTTTGGTAATCTGTGCTATAATGAATGCAACAAAAGGCCCAAAAATGCACCAGAATGCACCATTTTAGACCTTCATTTTTCAAATTTTCCAGGGGAAGACCCCCGTACCCCCACCAACGGGAGAGGACACCCCTTTCGCACCCACCCTAATGTTGTTCTACCCTTCATATCAGCCCCCCAGGCTGCCCTATTCTGTATCCGCCCCTGCTGATGGACACAAAAGCTGGCGTTCAGGTCAGATAAAACTGAAATTGTGTTTTTATTAATTTAAGATTCGAAACTGTATTTCTAGCTTCTATTCTGTATACAGTTTCAACTTTTGAATGACTAAAATTACAATTTCAAGCTCCTGTGAATAAACAGACTGACAAAGATTAAAACTGCTACACCCGTGTCAGTTTCATGGATATTTTCAGGAAGTATCAGATGCCTAAGTATATATACAGTATCAAACTATCCTGAATTTTACTGATACTTGTTCTTCTACAGTAATTGAAATATTTATATTTGGGTGATAAATTTTTTTCCACTTGCTTAAATGTTAACAAGAGGTCCAAGATATATCGCTCACCTGAGAATCATTGCACAGAAACATCAAAAATCAGGATGTAAGTTAGTAGGTCAAGGCCAAGATCATCCACGGTCAAAGATTTAATCTGCATGCAAAATTATCTAATGTTTCATTGTTGTAGCTGAACAGAATGTCTTCTATTGACCTTGGATGACCCATTGACAATCCCATCCTAGATATCATCAAGACAAACATTCTGAACAAATATTAGGAAAATCGGAAGAACAATACAGCTTCTATGGGATAAACAAGTTTTTTCTATGATTTGACCCTGTGACCAAGTTTTTGATGACCCCAGATGATCCATATACAACCTCAACCTAGATTTCATCAGGACAAACATTCTGACCATGTTTCATAAAGATCTAATGAAAAATACAGCCTCTATCGCATACAAAAGGTTTATCTAAGATTTGACCATGTGACCTAGTTTTAGACCCCAGATTACCCATATTCAATCCTAACCTAGAACCCATCAAGACAAACATTCTGACAAAATATTAGGAAAATCGCATGGAAAATACAGCTTCGATTTTATACACAAGGTTTTTCTAAGATTTGACCCCATGACCTAGTTTTTGACCCCAGATGACCCATATACAATCCCAAACTAGATACCATAGAGACAAAAATTCTGACCAAATATTAGGATAATCGGATAAAAAATACAGCTTCTATCGCATACACAAGCTTTTTCTAAAATTTGACCCCTTGATCTAGTTTATGACCCAGATGACCCATAAACAATCCCAATCTAGATCTGATCAAGACAAACATTCTGACTAAATATTAGAAAAATCCAATGGAAAAAAAAGCCTCTATCACATACACAAGGTTTTTCTAAGATTTGACCCTGTGACCTAGTTTTTGACCGAGGGCGACCCATATACAATCCAAACGTAGATACCATAGAGGCAAACATTCTGACTAAATATTAGGAAAATCGGATGAAAAAAACAGCTTCTATCGCATACACAAGGTTTTTCTTAGATTGGACCCCGTGACCTAGTTTTTGATCCCAGATGACCCATATACAATCCCAACCAATATTTCATCAAGACAAACATTCTGACCAAATATTAGGAAAGTCGGATGAAAAAAACAGCTTCTATCGCATACACAAGGTTTTTCTTAGATTGGACCCCGTGACCTAGTTTTTGATCCCAGATGACCCATATACAATCCCAACCTAGATTTTACCAAGACAAACATTCTGACCAAGTTTCATAAAGATCCAATGAAAAATACAGCCTCTATCGCATACACAAGGCAAATGTGATTGACAGACGACAGACAGACGACAGACGACGGACATCCAGCGATCACAATAGCTCACCCTGAGCATTCGCTCAGGTGAGCTGAAAATTGAAAAGAAAAGGAAAACAATATCGATACCTTTCCAGGAAACTGTCTACTGATTCGGATAGAACGATGTTCGTACTACAGGAGGCTTCCTGTGACAGAGTGCAGTCAAGGTGCTTGTGCTGGGGCGAAAACATAAAAAACAACAACAAAAAAAGGAAAGGAGAAAAGTTTTTATTCCGCTTGGAAACAAAGCAATATTTCGGACCTACAAAATAGGCCTGCCTACCTGTCATCAGGGCTTAAGGCCCTGCTGTCAACAGGCAAAGCTTTTGCTTTATTTACTTATACAATAAAGTTCCCGAATCTACCGATTTTCTTTCGATAAAGATAAAAAAGAAGCATGTTAAAACATAAGTACGCGTTCTGACATTTTGATTCATGGGAAATCATGCGCACTAAATATCACGAATGCGACAGGTTAAAATACAATATGCCTTTTTTACCTTATGACTTGCTATAAAATGAAACCGTCTGCTTTGTTTTTCATTTATTTATTTTTTATCATTGAACAAAGAATACAAACATTGTGCGCCAGTTCCGACACGCGAAGTTTTTTTTTCGGCGAGGCTTTCCCGTCTCGCTAGGTAAGTTTATCTGCATTTCAATGCTTAACTTATTCGCAAATCGCAGAATGAGTTTTATTCAACAAAGAAGACGTTATTAATGTTTACACTAGGATAGTAGAAGAAAAAAAAGGTGCACGATAAAGAAAACATTCCATTCCAGAGACACTACTTTTTTTTGCATGCTCAGTGCAGAGGCGGGTGCGTCTGTTTACGGACGTCACCAGAGTCTATTTAACAATTAAATCACAGACCGCCCAGTGAAACAGAAGTTCCATCATCAATCAATGCGGAAGTGACTGATCCCGTCACCGGAAGTCTTTCTCGAGTGACGAATAAATGAGAGTTGTACTGAAAGTTCTGGTTTTGTTTGTACTTCTTCATTTCATCGCGTTTATTCAATGATGCTGGGAGAAATTTCGAACCATATTCTTTGTAAACAGTCAATTCTTTCTCATTACAGCGCAACATTGAGATGTTTATGAAAATAAGATAATTCAAATTGTATGCGATAAAAAAACTTTTCACGTAAGAAGAATGAGAATTATTCAGGTCAACAACAGAACTGTAAAATCACTGAATAATTCATGGTAAGTAAAGCAATGTAAGTAAAGTGCTTGTTTATTAAAGTGTCACCCCTACTGAAAGGGCCCGCCTCATGTGCTTATGAGACACCTCTTTCAGTGTACACATTTACTTCCCGATTCCTTATCCCATGTGCCAGGCGCCACAAGGACAGGCAATCGGTAACCATTCTTTAACTAGCTGGCGGCTCACCAACCGGCCGCATCAGAACAAGCCTCTGACACGACTCTAACCTTCGACCTTCCGCTCCGTAAGCGTACGCCTTATATGCAACTGATCACAATTTAAATAAAGTCGTTAGGAAAAAGCTACTGCCTTTCACATTGTATGACTTCCTTTGGATTTTTTATATGACTATTAATCAGTTGTTGTTGCTAAGATTTCACACTTTCTGCACTTTCAGCGCTATGATTTTGTAATCTGTAGCCATGTCAAGGTTTCAGTTTGACCGAGTTCTGATGTGTAAATTAAATTGTGTATATAATTTCCCCCATTACAGTTTTCAAAAAACATGGTAAATTGCCTTACAAATGTGAAGGATAATAGTTACACGAACATTACTCACATGCTGTATGAAAAGACAATTTTTATATGCGATAGTAACGAGACAACAAAATGGTGTCAAATTAGTGCCGCTAGTATTTATACTTTATAGACAATACTTTATGGGACGACACAGCAGTCTGATGTTGCGAAGCAACACTGGGGCTTTCAGTAGCTTGATATTATAGGCAATGTAGCATTTCTTATTAATTGTGATAAGTTTGTAACTAGATATATACCAAAGAGCGATACATTCTAACTGCGTTGTCATGTCTTAACACATCAGTACTGTAGGAATTGTTTTCTCTTTACTTCATGTGTGTTCTGTAGTGAAACATGTCGAACAGGAAACTTAATAATGTGTATGACTACACTTCAATCAAGCGAGACTAAAAGGTTATAACGACGGTATACGCGTTCCATAAAATATTTGTGTGAGTCGTTTCTTATTGAACGAATTACTGATCAACAGAGCCATAAATTAAGAAACGCCTTCAGTTTTTTTGTTGAAGTTGATTCGACCAAAAAGAGTAAACGTTAAAGGAAATCAAGAGATGTGTTTTTTTAATATGTACTCCAATACGGGTATCGAATTTTTCATTCATTTTAGACACTCTGAGTCGGTCTATATATGAACGTCAATAATAACTTGGAATGAAAGTAATACTAGTTTGACCATACCACGTTGACGTTGTCTTTGTTACATACTGCTGGAGGCAATCATATCTGTGATCAGTGCAGACAAAGGTCAGCCTTGCAGTCTGATCATGGCCTGCACTATTCGCCATTCGGCCATTAAATTTTTAATAAACAATTAATGTATTTGTCTAAACTGAAAGATGAACAAGTCCATTTTAGATATTCAGCATGAAAATTAATGGGCGGGACAATTTTAATTTTAGGAGGCCCTCAACAACAATAACAAAAATCTGACTAACTTTGTCTTCAAACATGCACTGTATCGTTTTGTTTCTTTCCGTTCCGTGAAATACAGTGATATCAGCAGCGGTGTCAGTATAATAAAAGAATTCTGGCCTAATAAATTTGCAAGTGCATGACAGTACAAGTAATACTGGAATCGTTTTCTAAATTTACGATAATTAAATAGTGGACGCCATTATTCGCTGCATGTTTCGCTTATCTCCTTTCCATGTACTACAGCGCATATATAATATATACGGTAGTAAATCATTCTTCTTCGCAGAACATTGCAGCGAGACCTGCCAAGTGCATATAATCGATGAAACCAAATGTGAAACGCAATGTGAAACGTGTTAAGTATAAACCTATTTATTTTAAATCGAGGTTGAGAAGCAAGTTAAATAATATCACAGCTTCCTTAGTTCAAATCAGTTCTTGGGCAGAAAGTGTGGAACTATCCCTCGTGTGATTCTAACAAACAACCTCCAAATCTGGAGTCCTGTGCTCTACCCTTCGACCACTGTTCATTAGACTGGTTTGAGACCCAGTAATGCTATTCCCTTGTAATGTTAAGCTAAATGACTACTAAGTCCCTTTCTAACTGTAATTACTGCTATATGATTGCTAGCAGAGGAAAAACTGTTGCTATTAGAGAGATTAAACATTTAATGTATCAATGCAATAAC
This sequence comes from Cyclina sinensis, assembly GCA_012932295.1. NCBI lineage: Eukaryota > Metazoa > Mollusca > Bivalvia > Venerida > Veneridae > Cyclina > Cyclina sinensis. The sequence continues at coordinate 19,467,649 of JAAONU010000007.1, read as the reverse complement.
GTAAATAAAAACGATCACACGTTCATCTACATCAGCTTTTTTTCTTTGCGTCATCAGAGTTTTTTTCGGCCGAAACATTCGGCGATATTCGACCCCTTTCCCCACCTGTCCGGGTATATACTCCCCCCAACCCCCCCAAAAAAAATGGCAAAATTCCCCACCGGCAAGAGAAAAAACCCCAAATTTTGAACTGCTTATGCACTCTATTATGCTTCACGATATTTCCTTTACATTTTACAAATACTTAGTTCGTCAAACATGAAGCAGCGAGTGAAAATCTCAGATAAATTCCGCGTGTCATATATTTTCGCGACCCCGTCGTATTTTAGTATTTATAGAAAACAGTGTCTTGGAGAGTCTTTACGTGGCAAACTTACAACATTCAGTTGATTTATTAAGATGAGTGGTCGTAATTTGATTATAAGTACCACCTTGTATCTTAGTATATATAAGCACACAAAGTCTTAACTCAGCATAATGTTTAACCTGCCTAGAATAGTCAGTATTGATTTTTGGCAGTAATAAGTTGAAGTTAAAACCTAAATAAGGGGAAAAGGACTAGCGCATGGTTCACATGCAATAACAATTTTTTTTTGTGAGGAAAACGAGTGACAGTCAAAATGATATTAATGTAACTGCGAGTGAAAGTAAAGTATGTTCTGTTGTTGTGAGTAATTCTAGTGATGTGATTCAGCCATCTTCTGTGCACTGAAGCAGGGGACAGATGTTGTAATGACAAATTGTGATACATAATGCTTTAATATTTTAAAGTTAAGAAACTATTATTCTGTGAAAAACTTATTTGCGTTAAAATACCTTAAAAACAACCCACAGGGCTGCATTTTAACCCAAAATTGCACACACAAAAATCCACATGCGGAAGAGGGATACAACCTCCTGCACCCCGGCTGTCCGGATGATTAGCACTTGAAAAAGTTTCTGGGGGAAAATCCCTGTTTATTTGTTTAATGTATATTTTGCGTAATGATCACAATAAACGCTGGAAAATATATTTATGTGTTGTTGCATGTGTGTTCTAGTTAATAAGGAGACCCATACTTATAGCTTTTTGACTGCATTTCAACCAAACAAAAAATTCCCCCTTTTAGACGTTTACGCGCTATTTTTCCCCACCAAATGGACACTGAGCCCTTTCCCCAAAAACTGAAAAAAAAAAACATTTGTCATCCCTATTGAAAAGGGCCAAACATCTAAAATACCTAGTCGAACTGATGGTGAGTCGACATGTTGTATAACTGTGTGTTTAGGCCAGCCTTATAGCGAGATTATGATCCAAAACAAAAACATCTCAAAATACGCTTAAGACGTCCATCCTCTGCCCCAGAACAACGGGCAATTGACTGCCATTTCTTTCGTTAACTGGTACTTTGCTATTGCAACGGCAGGCAGATGTGTCAATGTTTTGATTAAGGCAAAATCCATTACAGTTAATAATCGCGTAGACCAAATCAATGGTGGGAATCCCATAACAACTGTTACTGATTTTTTAATTTTATTTTTGCAAATAATTTAACTTGTTTTCACTGAAGCAACCTGATTCCATCATGGGTTCCAGAGTTATGGCCCCTTAGCAATTACATTCAGGTGAGTGATTTAGGGCTATTATGGTCCTCTTGTTATGAAACATGACCAGAATACTGTTAGGGAATGGACGCAATGCATGTTTTATTGGCAAATAGCTTTTTCCTGAATTCCACCGAGTACTCTATTTTTACAGTTTTGCTCGATGTATATTCCATGTTAAATACAAACCTTGTTGTCACACTAGTAAACCTTGATATTTAAGTGACTGATTACAGAAAAACATTTTAAGCATAATAAAGTTTTGTTTTTCATATATTTCCTATGTTTCTTTTATTTCATTTGTGCTGATAATAACTCTGATTAGCTCAAAGATTGCTGTCCATTTGATTATCCTAAAAGCTTTATAAATCTGGTGAAGCATCAAATTTCCTTAACTTGAACTTAACTTTGGCACATAGAAACCAATAAAAAGGGTTATCTCTCTAGAGAGTTTTTTTTTCATTTTATCCTGTGTAAGTCGTACTTTGTTTCAGCTACAGAGCCGTATTTCTAAGTAACAGCTTTCAACTTAAAAAAATGTTGAACGTTATGAGTAGATTGCTTTTATTGTTTTGTTGAATTTTACTTGAAGTTCAAAGTGCATCCACCCGTTTGACCAATTGTCTTTAACCTTCTAATTTTAACTGGTTTAAATGGTAAAATGATTGTTTCAGTCCTTTAACCGTATGTCTAAATAAGCTACAGCTTTCAACTTAATAGAATTGTTGATGACCGCTTTTATTTTGTGGGCTTTTACTCAAAGCTGAAGGTGGCCGATCTGACCAATACCTCAAACACTCTTTGATCAAGGGCCTTTAACCTTCAGAAATGATTTCGCTACAATTGTAAAATGATTGGTTTTGAAGTCAGTCAATTTGATTAACAAATGTTTCTTCAAGGACTGTTTAGTCTTTAAACCTTATGTCTGAGATCACTACGGAACAACTTCAGGGCTTGCAGCGCTTTGATTCACACGGCGTGTTCAGCGTATACATGTGTACTACAACCTTACTAAGTTTAAAAAGTCAACAGAAAACTAAAATGCTACTGGTATTTTAGGTCTTTGAGAAAAAGATTTTTTACAAGATTCACTCGAATTTTACATACTTTGAATATATTTTATATCAAGTTGTTATTATTTTTTAAATACTCTTCGCGAAAAAGTAGCAGCAACAACCCTCCACAATGCATTTTCGTTTTCCGAATGATTACTTCACTAGCTTGTGTTTGGCGTAATTTCTTTGTCATACAACGCTTGTGGGTACATACCAAAGATTAGTAGCATGGCTTCGTTCATTTGAACCGATGAATAACTATTTTGCTACATGCACCAAAGCCGTACACATTAAGCACATAAACAACTTGAACTACCCTGTAACCTTAAGTAAATCGTATTCAGCCCGGTTGAATATTAATATCAACCAGCGAAAAAGTCGTATTTATTTTATTGCCCAGTAGCTATGCAGCGCAGTTCGCAAACGATGTTTGTTATTGTTTTTGCACAACTGGCACATTTGAGTCATCCAACAAACATGAAATGGTGATTTATTGGTGTTAGAAGACACAAGATATCTAACACATTTACCTGTATGGCATATACGTACTCATGTACAAGTCACGTAATGGGGAACTAATTATGCATACCAATATACTGTTGTAAGAGGTACTAGGCTGTTGTGCAGCTGTCTGTTTTTTTAATATTCAAATACACAGTTCTATAGGTATAGCATTGTCAGAAATCACTATTCCTTTATTCAAATATGTGAATCAAGTCATCCAGTTGTATACACGATCTTATCGATTTTAGAGCTATTTACATATTCTTTGTAAATTATTGTTTATTAAAAAACTGTTTGAAGTACAAGTTTTAAAATCTTACCTGTTACGTACACGATAACTTTTCCGCTGAATTCCATCATTCTCATTTACCGAGCAAAGTGAACTTGATCAAAGCAACTGATGCATAGCAAGTACTTCTTTAATGTATGGAACGCCATAGCCGCCTTCCATGTCTTTGCTTAAAGGGGAAATATGAAATACATAATTGATGTTTTTTCATCACTTTGAATGTAATCTTTGTTGTTTGTTTAACATAAAAATCCAAATAATTTGTTTGATAAGCCTTCTTATATTGTTTTGTTTTACCTTCTCTTTTGTGTTAAATTTTTAGGTCATATTTCTTGTGAATAACTTGTAATTATTATAACGTCTTTTTTGTTTGAAACTAGTTAAAGGTTTAAACAGAACTTCCGTGTAATTATTTGTCTAAAAAATAAGTATGAGTTAAAAGTAAGCTTATATCAAATACGATATAGTATATTTTACATCAACACTGTCGACGGAAGGGCAGGGGTGGAGGCTATTTATTGTTTATAAAAATGGCATTGAATATTCATGTTTAGCTTTCAGAAAAATTAGGACCTTTCAGCTATGTGTTACTTACATTCCTAATGGAGATAGTTAAAAGTGAAACGGCGCATTACAACGTACCTGCATAGAAATATTTATCTACCAGAACTACCAAACACTGCCTGCTGAAATACTAAATCGACTTATTTTCAAATGCACAGGAATTGTACTTATTGTTTTTCTCCACCATAATGGAACTCATAAGCTGAGACCGGGTCCTAATATGGTATTTTAGCACCCAGACTAGATTATGTATAATTTCAACAGTAAAGCGAAAAGACAAAGGTTTAAACTTACGGACGATAAAACTGTCGTCATATTTGGTTTTTAAGATTTTGAGGTTCGGTACAACTAGACACTGTATCGTTCTTCGTATTCAAAAATGCTAGAATTGGTGAGCCTACGAGTGAAATTTAAATGAATTTAAAATTGCAGCAAATGAAAATAGCACTGGAGCTGCATACTAGTAGCTAACTTACAGAAAAGTACATTTTGTTTCCAGTATGCATTTAAAACATATGAAATTGTTATAACTGTACTTCAATATTTACCTCTGAATATTTTGTGATTTTGGAAAAAAGGACCATAAAAACTGCGAATTATAAAATCAATAAGTTAATAAACGTCTAAGAAACGGAATGTCTTTGAAGAAGTAATCGATCTTTAAGTGTGCAACTCGTTCAACCTTTTTCAACGTAGCTGGTGAGACTCGATTTTTTTTCTTTTGGGGACATAATGAGGGTTGGGCAGAAATGTTGATCGCAAAGGTTTCTTTTTTTATTTCTTTGTGAAATAATTTACTGTGTTTGTTGAAGATTTTTATATTTATATTTAGAAATTTATAAAAAATATTTAACATTAAAAGGGTTTGATAATTGCCATGACAAAAAAAAATCACATTCAATATGTTTTTGAAAAAAAAAAACTTTCGTGTTCAGTAAATGCAACTCAGTGTGCAGAACTATATAACAAAATACCAATAGTGACGCTTCAATATAGCAGGGTCTTGTATCCTTTGAAATTGAGACTATTTCTTCTGATTTTGAAGCAACAGATGTTGCATTGTAAACATAAGGTGTAGACGCATGGATACATTTGTTTATAAAATATCTTACGAAGTTTCAACAACCACTCTGTCGGTATAGAAATGCTGTCGTTTGTAAATTGCGTTCAGTATAGAGCAATGCCGATTTGACTTATTTGGGGACGATTCGACTTATAAAATATATGCAATGGGGCCGATTTGACTTTTCTGGGGCCGATCTGACTTATTGTGGGGCCAATTCGACTTGGGGCCGATTTGACTTGCTTCCATTATCAAGAGTGCTTCTACTTCTACTTGATACTCCCAAGCAATCAATAATGACTATAACTGGGAGGCGCTTTGTCAGGAAAACTGTGTTGAAAAAGTATTAGCTGCACTGTTAAAAGTTTAAAAGATAAAAAGTTCACAGAGTAAGAGAGTGCACGATTAAAAACAAGAAGGGCGGGGCTAGATGGTGACGGTCGCCAGCCTATCTTTAAAGATATCTAGGCTGGGACTGGATTTGACCTGGTATGGTAAGCTATTTTAATACCTTAAAGTTCTGGGAAAGTAGGAGCTGAGGTGATACTTGGTACGAGACTGGGGGATCAGGAAGTTCAAGTTTCTAGTTGGACTAAGGTGACTATGGTCGACATTATCAAGATTTTACTGGATCTTATAGAGAAAAAGTAGGGACGATTGGAGTCTGCGGCTTTCTAGGATGGGCCAGCTAATTTCATTTAACATATTTGTTACACTACTTTGAAATTCATAGTTATTACAAACATATCTAGCCGCATCTCTTAGTACACTTTCAATTTTGTAGGTAAGATGTTTCTGCCAAGGGTGCCATATTATTGAACAATAGTTGAGGTCTGACATAGGTGGTATAGGCTTGAGTTTTTATTTGCTTATTTTGAGTTTTGATGTTTCTCAGAATAAATCTTAGGGATTTTTTTTGCCTTGGAGTTGATGTTTTTAATATGATTGGCCCAGCTCAAGTCTTTAGAGATGGTAACTCCAAGGTACTAAGCAGATTCAGTTGATTTGAGAGTTTTATTGTGTAGAGTGTATAGGAAGATGGTGGGGTTCTTTTTTCGGGTGATCCTTGTACACTGAAATATACAGGTGTATTTGATAGCCTTGTGAAAGAAGTTTTATAACAATAATAATAATAATAATGTAAAAATTTTACAACTTATACGTGAGGATAGCAGCCGCAAGAGAATTTTATACCCGCACCGCTCCCAAGATTCTTGCTCATTTCCGGGTTATCCGAAATTCGCTTGATAAAGTGATACTGAAACATTATTCATCAGTGTAACAAGACAGAAAATATCTAATCATAATTCATTTTGAGCATACAAGAAGGATATTTTTTAATTCATTGAAGGTGAGACAATATTGCAATTAGTTGACATAATCATGTTATCTTCCTCTTAAGCCTCCCGTGGATCTCCGACTACTATACTGGTCTAGTTTGGTTTAATCATATTTTATTACTTTTGCAATACATATATCAATACAAATATTTACATAGCATGCAGATTAATAAGCAAATATTACAGTATAGTATAATGGGTTAAATGCATGTAAAATATTTATAATGTCAAAAGTAAACGGGTTGGGCCACAAGTTATGGCAACATTAGAGATTGGCCCGTCCCAAGATTGGTCTAGTTTCACACTGAAATTCAGTGACTGACGACTAGCCAAACTGTGAGCGCCTCACAAACTATCCCAATAAACCAACCTGAAAAGAGTATTACAATTATTCTTACAGGAGTGAAGACAATCTTTAAGTTACAAAAACATAAATTTCAGATGAACTTCTCTTAAGGTAGCACTCCACAGTAAATTTCTAATTTCTTCCTTCCCAGTACACAAACAATATCTCTGAAGTTCCTGGTACAAAAGTAAAAAACCAGAAAAATAAGAATCATTTTATCAACAACATATTAAACATAACATTGTAAATCAACAACTAAATAGTCACAAGTATTGTGGTAGAACTATACATGGAGCTGTGATTCATTCAGTAATAGCCGAAAATCAACTGTGGTTTGAGACCTAAAACACCACTTTCTGTCTCTCTGCCAAAAAATACCTGCAAATAAAGCATCTATAGAAACACTGTTTCTGTCTTGGCAACTCCCTATACATGCAAAATATCACAAAGAAACTGGTGCGTCGCCTAGCAGATTTTTTGCTACTGATGAAAGTATGAACCCCCTTGAAAAATGTCTTGATTCTTCCGAGCCTGCAGTTGAAATGCACTGTTAACAGAAAAATTGTGTTCTTGACACCATCTGCCTGAACAATTTGTTACTAGCCCTATTTTCGAATTTGCTAGAGTTCATTTTAGATGTTACAAAACCAAATCTGATGCTGAAAATGCATTTTGAACTCAAACATTCATTTGACTCCAGAATATTTACACTTTCAAAGAAATCCTCCCTGGCCTTTCGAAACTGCGGCTACAATTGCTGTGGTGTGCTACCAAACAGTTTTAAAACATCAGCTGCAAGACTGCCCCATAACCCCCTCAACCCGTGGCCAAGGCAGTTTCTATAAGTTGCCTGATATTCAGAGGCACACCATAGAGTAGTAACACTAGATGCTTATTGTTCGTCTACTTTTGCACACTCATATCAGCTAGTGCTAGATACCTGTCAACCCTACACTTTTTTCAGTATCAAGCTCATATGGCATCCTACTCATCTATAGCCAAAACCAGTGACATAACCAGCTTTCATTACTTTTGAATTTCAAGCTCCTGCATCATACTGAATGCACTTAAGTACTCACAGTTCAATAATGAAAACCACAAGAAAACCTCATCTTGAACACTTTGAATACTCATATCCTCATAAGTTAATTTAGACTTTCAACAATACTCAGATTAATCCATCCTCCCCTATAATTAATAATTTCTACATGGCCAATTTGAATGTGTGGCTAAAAAACTGGTATGTGCTATGTACACACTTGTCAAATTTAGTAAACTCAAAATGATGATATGATTTCATTGTGAGTTTTTCCTGTTCATATTTTATTTAAACCATTATCAAGCCATTTAATGAACCAGAGTGACAACTCTTTCAAAGATTACTAATTCACGCCGAGAGGGAGAAACTCTCTGGTGTATGTTCAAGAGGGGGTTACAGGGTTCTAGCTAGCCTATTATCGCTTGTCCTGTGCTACATGCCTTCAGGCTTGGAGCTGTGTTTCCGACATGCTTTGAAGTCACCGACATCCCTTAATTGCCAAAGCGACATGTCTTAGATAAACAACAATTACATCAGATAGTTATCAATACAACACCACATGCTCTCCGTTAATTGATATCAATCAAATGAAGAGACTGGGAGCGATCAACCAGTGACAGCTTACTATACGGAACATGTGAGGTAAAACATTCGGCAGCATTATTAAGCTCGCCCTCATTTTTTTGACGGGTATTTTCTTTGATGTGTCGATAGAAGCAACATGCCAACTCATAATTACAAGAACTTGTATTGATCAAAATATTTCCACAGGTTTTCATTTTTAATCATTGGCTGAATTAAAGATTAGACAATACAAGACTTTTGAAGATTCAATGTAAAAATGTTTTTCGCAAAAGACAGTGCCGGCTGCTAAGTTGAAAATTATGTATCAGTTAAATTTGACCAACAAACATTATCGCTGCAATGTTGTTCACATGTATATGTCTTGTTTTCATGAGTGGATCAACAAATTCAGAGTAATATTTCACTGGTGTCACTTTAAAGTTATTATACTGCCCAAAATCGTCATTATATAAACCAAATAAGAACTCTAGAATGCTTAAAAATATATTCAACACCCTATCTCCATGGTTATTTTTCATGGATGGCAGGATGCCCTTGAGATACATCAGGTTTAAATTGTCAAAATTATTTTATCACCGGCATGTCATAAATTGCTTCGGAAAATGCCGAACACACTTCGCTAATATACATGAAACAAGTTGTCGAAGTCACATGACCAATTTTGAAAATGTGATTTAAACAACAAAAGTAGGTCATTCGAAGTGTATATTTATTCAAAAAGATATAAAGACAAAAAACATATTCAAAAGCCTTAACAATACGGAGAGAAAGCTTTAAAGATTACAGAGGATGAAGTACCATCAGTCGAAAATACTTATCGGCACTAAATTTGTCAGGTCCTGTAAATAAGATGTTGTTTCTAAAAATAACTTATGTATGCAAATAAGCATCTTTCGACTAAATCTGGCAATGGTGGAGAGTATTCAGAAAATGAAAGTAGGTGTTTTTATATCCACTGACATCCACAAATTGAGTTAAGTTATAAGTGAAAATAAACAGCAGAATTTCTTTTGTCTGTGCATTAGTGTGAATATTTGCATAATTTGACGATAATGCTATCTTTTTGTTAATGGGCAGTATTATAACTTTAAAGAACTTTACAATATAGAGAAAACTTTAAAATTCTTTGTGCCGGGGAGAGTGGGACATTATTAAACATGAACTTTTTAAAGAAAATTAGGTTTGATGATAGTGTTAGTGAGACATTATGTGAGGAGACGGTATGTTATAATATTGATTCATTTGTTCATTATTATTTGTTGCATGTTACTCTTACCCAATAAAATATTGAAAACACTTTTTATGTCCCCACAAAGTGGGGTGCATATAGCGTTGCACTTGTCCGTCCGTCCGTACGTCTGTCCGTACGTCCCGATGTCTTTTGAACGCAACTCCTCATAAACCGGATGGCAGATTTTGCTTAAACTTCCAGGGATGATAAACCTTAATCTGTAGATGGTAGTAAAGGAAGGAATTTTCACTGCGACCAAATTTAACAGATATATGGCCCTTTGTTGATTTTTTCACTAGAAATTTTGTGAACGCAACTCCTCTTAAACCGAATGGCAGATTTTGCTTAAACTTCCAGGGATGAACAGCTTTAATGTGTAGATGGTAGTAAAGGAAGGAATTTTTGCTGTGACCATATTTAACAGAGTTATGGCCCTTTGTTGATTTTTTCACTATATACCATATAAATAATTGAACATATAAATTTTACATTTGTAATTTAATCTAACATGTACATAAGGTTACCTGTAGATCATTTTAGGTATATGTACAGAAAAAATCTTACATACAGGATATACATGCTCTTGTTTATGAGCACTTATGCATAGTGGGGGCATCCGTGTCCTATGGACACAGTTCTAGTTTACTCTAAAATGAAATGCACCAGAATGCATTAGATAAGTTGTTAAAATTTTTTTCTTTTCCTGATTTTCCGGGGGAGGCCTTCCTTACCCCACCCCTCCTGCAACCTCCCCTTTGCCACCCCTGGTCATTTTTAACATGCCTTCAGAAATCTCAGAGAACCCTGAGTTACAAAAACTGAGATGTTTGTGACTTCGAGCTAGCCTAATTCATTATGCATAAAGAGTTGAACTGCTTTTATGGATCTGATATGTTTTCAAGTGTTTAACATTTAATAGGTGAACAAACTTAAAATATCAGCCAGTAAAATTGGTTCACCTTTGGAGGCAAAATAGTGAGACTAACCCTGAACAGGATGTGTTTATGTAACACTTTATTGTTGAGTAATAAACAAATAATCCCAAGTCTTTTTTTATACCCCCAAAAACAAAGTTTGAGGGGGTATATAGGAGTGAGCTTGGCGGTCGGTCGGTCTGTCGGTCCGTCATGGTTTCTGGACGATAACTCATGAAAGGCTAGACAGATTTAAACAATCTTTGGTACACAACTGTAACATCATAAGATACAGGTCAAGTTCGATATTGGGGCTGGTGAGGCCAAGGTCAAAGTCACTGTTACTAAAATTAGAAAAATGGTTTCTGGACGATAACTCATGAAAGGCTTGACAGATTTAAACAATTTTTGGTACACAGGTGTAACATCACAAGATACAGGTCAGGTTCGATATTGGGGCTGGTGGGGCCAAGGTCAAAGTCACTGTTTCTAAAAATAGAAAAATGGTTTGCGGACGATAACTCATGAAAGGCTTGACAGATTTGAAGAAATTTGGGTACACAGTTGTAACATCACAAGATACAGGTCAGGTTTGATATTGGGGCTTGTGGGGCCAAGGTCAAGGTCACTGTTACTAAAATTAATTAAATGGTTGAAAAATGGTTTCCGGATGATAACTCATGAAATCTTGACAGATTTTAACAATTATCGGTACACAGGTGTTACATCACAGGATACAGGTCAAGTTTTATATTGGGACTGGTGGGGCCAAGGTCAAGGTCACTGTTATTGAAAATGAAAATAAATGATTTCTGCTCAATAACTTGAGTTAGGAAAGAGATATTGTGATGAAATTTCCTGTAAAGGTAGCTTCTATGAATACGACGCTCTGGATTGAAAATTTTGCCAGTTGGGTCAAGGTCACTGTTCGCTTAAACTTAAAATAGAAAAACTGGTTTCCGGATAATAATTCAGGAAAGGTTTGACAGATTTAAACCATTTTTGGTACACAGGTGTAACATCATAAAATACAGGTCAAGTTGGACTTTTGGGCTGCTGAGGTCAATGTCAAGGTTACTGAAAATAAAAAAAGATTTCTGCTCAATAACTTGAGTTACAAATGAGATATTTTGATGAAACTTTCTTTAAAGATAGTTTCTATAAAGACGACGCTATGGATTGAAAATTGGGCCAGTTGGATCAAGGTCACTGTTCACTTTAACTAGAATAGAAAAACAGTTTCTGGATGATACCTCATGAGTTACAGGAATAGTCAGGGATTTATTCCAAGATGGATAAGAATGCATTCAAACCCAAATATGTACTTGTAAAATTTGATGATGATCATGTTTGAAGTAAAGCTCGTGAATGCTCTAGATGTCTTATACCAGAAGAGATCAGCTAGAGCATCAGCTAGTTCTACATGTACTTGAAAATATACAGTTCATTGTTCTACCGGTAATTGTTTTCTCTATATACAATATTATTAAATATAAAATATATACATATTTCCATGTTTCTTACATGTAAGTCACTTTATGCCATTGATTCTAAGCTTTCCAGTTCCAGTATCAAGCACCCATGTGAGGGTATTAATCACCTTTAGTGATAGTTCTAGTTACATATAAAGTCAGCTAAAGACAATGAAATTGCAGAGCAAGGGAGAAAAGTGTGGCTGATGTGGGACTCCAAACATTGACAGTGTAGCTTTGGGGTCATTCTGCTTGAAATCCCCTCAGCATTTCTCCCTTGTTACCTCAACGGGCTGAACCAAAAGTCCTACTAATTGAGCTGAGACTGTGTAAGGTTTTGAATTGGTCACAATCTCTTCTTCCACAGTGACAGACTGACCAAAATAAAAGAATGGTAGAATATGCTCAAGATGTCACTTGATTATTTTGACCAGCTGAACCAAGTGCTTCTGTCTATTACCCTTGACACCATTAATTAAAGAAAATCAAGGGAGAAAAGTGCACTCAGAGTCAGACTAAGACCAGGGCAGGTTGTTGCTAAGAAATAACAGTGGTAGAATTCTGAATTCTCTCAAAAGTACATGTCATTTAAAAATATTCTTACTAGAAGTCACAAAAATAAATGTCATTTTTCGAGTTATTCCAGAAATACATATTAATCTTGAGCATGGTGATGAATGGTTGCTGATTGAGGGCTACTCAGAATAACAGTGTTACTTTTGCGTGTTTTTGTAGGTATGGCAGAGGAGGAGATTCTGTTTGACGATGTGTATGACTTGCAGGATGTGATTGGAAAGTAAGTTTGTACAATTTTGTATTCAATGAATACATGACATGTAATCCTCAACAAAAACACTGTCAAGTTGTGTTGTCCTCTGACAAGCAGAAGAAGTTCCAAATAGATATTCTTACCTGATGATTACCTCCCCTAAATATCTCCCCATCTGCCGTTATGGTTCTGCATATCACATGACTTTCATAATGGTGGCAATGAAATTATCATTTCTGGAAATTTCTCTATCTAGGGTAGGATCATGAAGTGCTGTTTAAACTTGCATTTCAGTTTTTGTTTTTGAGAACTTTAAGTCCTGAGAATTGAAATGCCATTATAGTACTATGAATGCTATTTTCAGAAGAGATTGTTCTCAGATGGCCAGTACATATACCTTGGACATTAATCTGATGCAAACATACTCAAAAAGATAATTATTTATTGTAACTTCTGTCGTGCAGTACTTAATAAAAATCTTTCTTGAAAAGCTCTAAATTTCTAAACTATTGTATGAAATCAAATTAAATGCAATATTGGGAACTATTTCAAGAAATTTTATGAAGGTTAAACTACAAATAAAAATACTCATTCGAAATAATTATTAAGACAGAACATAATTCTTTGATGTTAAACAATTCCTTCCCGTACACTTGAAATTTTCCAATTTTACAAGGAATCTGATTGGCGAAAATGAAGAATTTATTACTGTTACTCATAGATGATTTGTCATGAAAGAATCTTAGGATGATGCATGGGGTTAAACTGTGTAATTTAAGAATGTTTACATGCATTTCTTCCACATTGTGAGAGGAGTTTCCTTTGCCCTGAGCACTTTAGTGAAGGAAGGTAGACAACTCTTGTCACATGATAATTATTTTATTACCATGAGTTACCTCCAGTTTTCTGTCAGTTGTGCCATGAAATTGGTTAGTTACTGTAGACTTGGATGCATGTCAGTGAGAAAGGAAAGAAGTCAAGAATAGGAGAAGGTATTTTTCAAACATACTGCCATTAGTGCTAATGTTTTTGTTTATGTTTGTATATACTGGATACAACATTTGTCAATATTTTGATGATTGATAGTGGATAATAAAGGGCAGAGACATACTCTCATAATTCTTCTTTATATTTTTTTAGCTCACCTGAGCACAAAGTGCTCAGGGTGAGCTTTTCTGATCGGTCTTTGTCCGTCGTCCGTCGTCCGTCCGTCCGTCCGTCCGTCCGTCGTCAACTTTTCATTCAAACGACATCTCCTCTGAAACCAATGGGGCAAATTAAATGAAACTTGCCTGGGATGTTCCTTGCATGAAGCTCTACCAAGATTGTTCAAATGGTTCTGGTCCATTGCATTTCTGGTTCACTGGAGCTAAAAATAGATTTTATAAGTTGGATCTTTAAAAATCTTCTTCTCCGAAACCACAAGGCCTGGAGCTTTGATATTTGGTATGAAGCATCATCTAGTGGACCTCTACCAAGTTTGTTCAAATTATGTCTCTGGGGACAAAACTGACCCCACCCCAGGGGTCAGTTGATTTTACATAGAGTTATATAGGGAAAACTTGAAAATCTTCTTGTCAGAAACCACAAGGCCTAGAGTTAAGATATTTGGTATGTAGCATTGTCTAGTGGACCTCTACCAAGTTTGTTCAAATCATGGCCTCTGGGTCAAAAATGGCCCCGCCCCGGGGGTCACTTATTTTACATAGAGTTATATAGGAAAATCTTAAAAAAATCTTCTTGTCAGAAACCGTAAGTTATACAGCTTAGATATTTGGTGTGTAGCATTGTCTAGTGGACCTCTACCAAGTTTGTTCAAATCCTGTCCTCTGAGTCAAAAATGGCCCCGCCCCAGGGGCCACTAGTTTTACATAGAGTTATATAAGAAAATCTAAAAAAAATCTTCTTGTCAGAAACCGTAAGTTATAGAGCTTAGATATTTGGTGTGTAGCATTGTCTAGTGGACATCTACCAAGTTTGTTCAAATCCTGGCCTCTGGGTCAAAAATGGCCCCGCCCCGGGGGTCACTTATTTTACATAGAGTTATATAGGAAAATCTTAAAAAAATCTTCTTGTCAGAAACTGTAAGTTATAGAGCTTAGATATTTGGTGTGTAGCATTGTCTAGTGGACCTCTACCAAGTTTGTTCAAATCCTGTCCTCTGGGTCAAAAATGGCCCCGCCCCAGGGGCCACTAGTTTTACATAGAGTTATATAAGAAAATCTAAAAAAAATCTTCTTGTCAGAAACCGTAAGTTATAGAGCTTAGATATTTGGTGTGTAGCATTGTCTAGTGGACCTCTACCAAGTTTGTTCAAATCCTGGCCTCTGGGTCAAAAATGACCCCGCCCAAGGGGCAACTAGTTTTACATAGAGTTATATCGGAAAATCTTAAAAAATCTTCTTGTCAGAAACCGTAAGTTATAGAGCTTAGATATTTGGTGTGTAGCATTGTCTAGTGAACCTCTACCAAGTTTGTTCAAATCCTGTCCTCTGGGTCAAAAATGGCCCCGCCCCAGGGGCCACTAGTTTTACATAGAGTTATATAGGAAAATCTTAAAACATCTTCTTGTCAGAAACCGTAAGTTATAGAGCTTAGATATTTGGTGTGAAGCATTGTCTTGTGGACCTCTACCAAGTTTGTTCAAATCCTGGCCTCTGGGTCAAAAATGGCCCCGCCCCAGGGGCCACTAGTTTTACATAGAGTTATATAAGAAAATCTTAAAAATTCTTCTTGTCAGAAACCGTAAGTTATAGAGCTTAGATATTTGGTGTGAAGCATTGTCTAGTGGACCTCTACCAGATTTGTTCAAATCCTGGCCTCTGGGTCAAAAATGGCCCCGCCCCGGGGGTCACTTGTTTTACATAGAGTTATATAGGAAAAACTAAAAAATCTTCTTGTCAGAAACAAGAAGGCCTACAGTTAAGATATTTGGTATGTAGCATTGTCTAGTGGACCTCTACCAAGTTTTTTTCAAATCCTGGCCTCTGGGTCAAAAATGGCCCCGCCCCGGGGGTCACTTGTTTTACATAGAGTTATATAGGAAAATCTTAAAAAAATCTTCTTATCAGAAACCGTAAGTTATAGAGCTTAGATATTTGGTGTGTAGCATTGTCTAGTGGACCTCTACCAAGTTTGTTCAAATCCTGGCCTCTGAGTCAAAAATGGCCCCGCCCCAGGGGTCACTAGTTTTACATAGAGTTATATAAGAAAATCTAAAAAAATCTTCTTGTCAGAAACCGTAAATTATAGAGCTTAGATATTTGGTGTGTAGCATTGTCTAGTGGACCTCTACCAAGTTTGTTAGAAAAATGTCCCAAGGGTCACTATTGGCCCCGCCCGAGGGGTCACAAGTTTTAAATAACAATATAGAAGAAAATCTTAAAAAACTCTTGTCTGAAACCACAAGACCTAGAATTTTAAAATTTGGCATGAAGCAAGCTTTATCAAGCTTTTTCAAATTATTGGATTAGGTTAAAGGTCACGGAGGCTAAAAGTAGATTTATCTACTGTACCTCATAGAGCCTTCATTTATAGACCAATATCTTTGATATTCAGTATAGAGGTTCCTTGCATGGACCTCTACCCATGGGTAGGGTTTGAGGTCACTGGGTCAAGGTCAAGGTCACCATAGCTTATAATAGATATTTCTACTTTCTGTCATAGAGCCTTTATTTATTGACTGATATTTTACATATTATGTTTGTAGGCACTTACATATTTTCAATTAAAAAATGAAATACTGCTTAACAGCAAACCTAAGTACTCAGGTGAGCGATCCAGGGCCATCATGGCCCTCTTGTTTAACTTATTGTATCTTGCCTATAGAACTTGGAGTTGATAACAAGTAATGAAATTGAACTTTTTTTTGGCTACAGGTTTTCTAGAATTTCAAGTTTTGTGGCATTTGATATCAGCTTTTTCTTGTATTATTGAAAATATGGCTAGGTCTCTGGTTTAGGTGACAAAAATGACATAAAGTTGCTTTGTTGCTATATACCTTGTGATTTATTTGTTAGCTTTCATCCTGTTAAGCTAAAATTTCAAAATTCAATTTCCCTGTTCTTTTGATACCAAAATACTAAAATAGGATAGGTATGTGGGTTGGCAGAACTTTAGAAGGTTGGAAAAAAAATATGGGCTTTTCCATGAGCTGAAGTCATTTTCAAAATTTTATGCTGTTCTTTGCAGAGTTTTGATGTAAACACTTATCAGGTGGTTTAGAATCCAGTACCTTAAGATTTGTAACATTGCAATTATTTTATCCGTAGACATTCTAGGGTATGGCTTGAGTCCCTTGCCAGTCATGGTAAAGATACAATGTATTGATCCTTTCCTGCATCAGTGGTTCATTTTTTGGACTACGAGACCTGTAGACAATGTTGTGCTTGTAGAGAAAAAAATATTAATGAAGTATAGATGATTATCAGTATAATTCTTAGCTCATTTATCACCAGAGTAGCAATAACAGAAAATACCATAATTGCAAATTGTACCAAATGACTTGTCATTAAAAGAATCAATTAGCAAGCAACTTTGAACTATTGAAGTAGTTATTTATCACACAGCTTTGAACAGATAGTTCTAATTATCTTTAGGAAAAGTCCACATTGAGTACCGGCGCTCTAGTCAGTTGAGATCTTGTAGATTCCATAGACCCAGACATTTATGTAGAAAACAGTATCAGTACAAATGCTTATACGTGAAGCTGTGTCACATGATTGTCTCTTGTGCTAACAAACTGATGTTGGAGATGAGTTCAAGATATATTTTCCAATAATTAATTAGTGACTTCATGAAAGAAAAAATGAACAGATTTAATTCATTGATTACTGTGTAAAGAAATAAAATACACCAAATATTTGTGTAAAACGTAGAAATGGCTGAATAGAATCAGATTTTAGGAGTGCAAAACTTCTCTTTTTTACAATACTAGTGACTGTAGCTTGCACTGAACCCTTCTTTCAGTTTCTGAGCTTTGAGACATTTTTTCTAGAGCACAAGTTACATGCCCTTTCAGTTTGTTGTTACTGTGTACATTTTTGAAGAATCTTGATGTTTATGTTATGGGGTTAAATCACCTTCACTGATTGATGGTCATGGGTTCACAGTGGCCCCTCTGCCGACAGTTACCACTTATGTGAGAAAGTCGGCAATTTCTTATGGAGAATGGGTGGCTGGTACTGGTTAAGTAAACTGCCCATTTTGTTGCATTAGACTATAGTATAAGGTCTGTCTTCTAGGGAGTACTTGATGAAATATATCTTTCTGCCAAATACTGACAGTAAACCTTAATATCTAAAATTGATTGTCTGCACTGATGATGGGTTGTCAATTAAATTGTCAGCATTTTCACAATAAAATTTGTTGGCAAATTGGCTTCACCAATGGTTTGTTCAAGCTGGCTTGTGACAGATCATTGACAGAGGATTTGGTTACCAGTAATCCAGAGAAAATGTAGGCCTGATTAATTCCTTTCTGATGACCTTTTTTTCTCTCCCTATATATGGCAGTGGATCTAATACTTAATGAGCATATTCTAGAATTCCCAGATAATGAGAAGCATTGCAGCTTGATGGTCAGATGTATAAACCTATCAGTTTTGTGTGATCCTTGCAATACATGTCACAAATACCACAATGTTTCATTTACCTGCCGACATGACTATATGAGCTACATAATTATATTTTTTATTGCCAGGATTACTTGAATGCTTGAATCAGAGTTGTGAAATCTTTACAAAATTTGATTTCAGCTCTACATACATAATATTGTTTTATACCGTTCAGTGTTTGGAAAACCTCCAGTTAGGAGTATTTTACTCTCACAAATTGAAAAGATTTGTTAAATACTCAGGAATGCACTGATATACATAGAAACACCATTTTCATGCCTAAATTCAGAAACAGTTTGTAACACTTAAGTGTTGCCTATATCTTGTACTACATGTTAGGTTTCTAAAAATGACAATTTTTGTTTGTGATTGTGTCATGATTATAAGTTACATGTTTCAACATAAGGAGGACCTGAGTTCAAATAACGCTATGGGAGGTCATTTTCAAGATGTATTGCATCTTTCTTTAACAAACTTCCATATTTGTATTATACAAGAATAAGAAATAGAAGGATCAGGACATAAAGAATAGAAAAATTTAAGAGTTACAAAGACATTCTTTCAATGGGGTACAAATATGTTTCCTACTTATAGTTAAAACTGTTTCCTTACGATTTGGTTCAATCTAGAATAACTTTAGTAGCACAAGATTATAATGAATGAAGTAACTGTTTGTCTTTATTTATTTCTTATGAGTCCAGAAACAACTTGAAATAATTTATTGATGTTCTTTGTAGTCCTGATGAAATTACAGTTTCCAGTGGAAATACAAATTTCATGAAATTGCCCTAGCACTCTGAAATCCTGCTAAAGGGCTTTTTTTTAAAGAACCAGGAAGACCCAGTCCACTGGTTATTAGATAAGAGATTTTGTGCAGACAATTTTCTATAGTGAGAATATTGAAGGTTTCTGAACTTGTTTCTTTTTTCGCCATAAACATATCTGGCTCTGAGAGAAAAGTAAGTCTTGCTTATTGTAAGTGGCTTAGGTATTCATGTCATTGTCAGGTTGACATTGCTGTAAGGGAAGTACAGAAACTTCAATAAATTTATAAAGAAATACATCTTTAGACCTTCTGTAAGTAGGTCGTAGGGCAAGGCCTGAAGATACACTGTTCTTGTCTTTGTTAAGTGTCTGTAGCTCTGCATTAGCTTGGGTGATTTGATATAACACATCACTATGTTTATCACCTTGAGACAACATGTCATGAAACATGATCTGGGATTCCAAGGTCAAGGTCCAAGTATCTGTTGTTGATCAGGAAATAGGTAACTGATTGCCTGGCTTATAACATAATAATAATTTGTCTTGGATCTCTAAATATTAGTTCATCAATAAAGCCCTAGTTAGCATTGACATGTGGTGTATCTTGTTAAAGAGTGATGGGGAAGTGTTAATGAGGGTTGTGGTAGATTATTGATAACTTTGAAATTCCAGATTAGCTTATTAAAGGAAATGATGAATGGAACCGAAAACTTGTTTTTCAGGTATCAGTATTTTTCATGTCATATTTTTTTTGTATCTTTGTTTTCTAGCTCACCTGAGCCTATACTAAGGATGAGCTATTGGGATCACCCTGTGTTCGTCATGTGTTGTCAACATTTTACTCCAAATGGCATCTTCTTAAAAACTACATGGCCATTTTCAACCAAACTGAAAAGAAATGTTCCTTAACATTTTGCCTTTTTCTTAAATTGCTCAAACCATTGCACAGAAGGGCTACAAAGATAAAAATAGAAAAATAACTCAAACAACATCTCCTAAACTGCAAGGTCATTTTTCACCAAATTTCACACAAAAATTCCTTACAGTCTTCAAATGGTTCTGCTTCATTGCACAAAATGGTCACCAGAGATAAAAATAGATGTTCTTTAATATTTGGCTTTAAATGACATTTCTTCGCAAACCACAAGGAGAATTTCAACCAAACTTAATAGAAATGCTTTTTACATTGCCCTTTTTTTAAATCGCTGAAACAGTTCTACTCCATCGCACATAAGGCTGCAAGAGCTAAAAAAAATAGTAAAAATTTCAAACAACATCACATAAACTGCAAGGTCTTTTCCACCGAATTTCACAGAAAAGTTTCCTCTATTGAAATTGCTGAAATGGTTCCAGTCCATTGCAAAAAATAGCAGCCATATCTAGATATAGATTTGCTTCAAATGACATCTCCTCACAAGCTGCTAACTCAAAAGTGGCTTGGCCCCATGGGTTACTACCGCTTGCAAAACTGATTAGAGTTTCACATATTTAGAAATTGGTAAAAAGTGACATTACGATGTTTATTCAGTAGCTTAAACTGTCAGCTTACTGATCATCCAATCACAGCAAGGCAGTTTTCTCAGGTATACCTATCAGTAAAACTATCCGCAGCTAGAAAAATGTGCCTGGGCGGTGCCAAAGTTGCTGTGTCGTAATTGTCGCTGCATTGCTACCGGAAATCTTCACTCAGTATTTTTTTTCCAAACCGCTTTTCCATTTCATACACAGAATGACACAAAAATGACACTTTTGGCAGGTAAAAGGGGGAGTTTGAAAGAAACACATTGGACTGCACTTGAATTGATTTTTGACAGGTGTACTGACAAGTCTCGTTCTTTACTAACAGCGTAAAAACTCTAATCAGTTTTGCAAGCGGTGGTATATTTGTATAAGATAATTATAAGATCTTTGAAAATCTTCAATTTAGAAAATTTTATATTGCCTCTGACCTTTGCTTAACAGCAGATTCATAGCCAAATTACTCATTTGAGCAATCCAGGGCCATGATGGCCCTCTTTTTAATTAGCCTATAGAAATGGAAGTTGCCTTGCATGGTGAATTTAGGTATCAAAAATTGGAGTCTGTTGTTTCAAATCACTTTATAATGAAAATATAAGAAATGATGTAACATGCACATAAGAAACATTATAAGTTCTTCACAGTAAAGTTTCAAGGGATGAATGCAAAAAGTTGTAAGAGCTATGCAGATCTAGCACTTATTGCATTCATCCCTTAATTTGTTTTAGTTATTTTGTCTGGTCATTTATCTGAAGAACTTATTTCAACAATTTTAAAATTACCCATTTAGGCTTTGGCATTCCTCTTCATTTTGCGTAGATTTTAAAGTTTAATGCTTCTGGCAAAAATATTTTCCATCCTGCCGAATACTGGCTGTATAAGCATTAAAATCTGAAGATGATCCCCTACAACAGTGATAAATTAAGGTGAATTAAACTGTTTGTATATCAATTCTCGATAAAATATGTTGGTAAATTGGTTTCTTATATTGAGTCATGATTAAAGATCCATAACTCTTCCTCATTTTGTTACTTATGATTTTCTCTGAAGAAAATACATGTATTCAGAAACAGTTTGGCAATATTTTCATTTTTTTACTATACCTTGTACAGTTCTGTTATCCTTACACAGATAAACCATCGTTCATATCAATTGAAGTATGATTTTTATAAACCAAATTTTGTTCCATTTGACCTTGACAATATGAGCAAATGCTGCCTGAGGTAGTTGGGTTTAAATACTGAAGAAAGAAACAATTGGAATTGTATTAGTGTCTTAGTTTTACATCTTAGGTGAAAAATGAATAGAACAAATTCTGAGCTTAAATAGGTTGAGAAGACTTGTGCAGTAATTGTGGGGAAAGTCCAAAATTCTGTTAGGATTGGTGAAGACTTTGTGAAGACTTTGTGAAAATAGATTTACCGGGTCAGGTTCATTGCAAACTTTGAGCAATCAAGTAAATTATGGGAGTCAAGGGTCTGTTGCGATAGAAGACCACTTCAAATCTGCGAAGCACCAGAATCTGGATACTAGCGCTTTAAGGAATTATACCATATAAGCATAAATATATTTGGAAAGTAAATTGATGACATAGTATCCAGAAAGTGAGTTCTACACCATCTAGATTTGCTAAAACCCAGGAGCTTCTGGGGGTGTCCCCCTAATGCAGCCCCCTTGAACCGCTGGTGAATTTTCCTCTTTTTTATTTTTTTGAAAATCTTTGTTAACAGCCCTGTATATATTATGGTGGCGTCAATATAACTTACAATAAACATAATGTAATTGTCAGATAATTTACGTAGGTGGTGTAAAGGAAAAGGAAATTTAAGTGGTAGAACAAAGCACAGTTCATAGAATCATTGATCTAACATAATAGAAGATTTTAATTAAACTGCAAAAAGTATTTATGTGAGAAGATAACTTTCAACTGAATTTAGCTTCAGATTAAGTCACACTGAAAATATCAAATGTTGCCAGCTTTAGAAACTCAGATAATTGTATTTTAGATTTTGCATGTTGTGGTATTTAGTCTATACTGGTTGGTCATTCTTCATAGTACAGTAGTTAAGATGGATAACCAACGACCTATCTCAAAGATAGAAGATTGTGAGTAGCAAAATATAAAAAAATTGGTCCCCAGCAGTTGATTGTAAGCTATTCAAGGCATAATTGGCATTTCTATTTGAGTCCAGAAGACCTTTGGAAAACATGCTTGCAAAACCAGTTGAAACCATAGGGCAAAACAAACACATTAGAAGCAGTATAAATGAGCTATTGTTACATTTCAAAAGTTACAATAAACTATGATGATACAGGTTTTCAAAATTGATATGGAAACTTCCCTTTTCATTTTTGTCAAGTTTACCATGATGGGATGGTGTGTTGCACACAAAACCCAGGTCCGCTGCTCAAAGGTCAAGGTCACACTTGGGGGTCAGCGCAAAACCCGTGTCTGGAGCGTAACTTCTACATGCATTGAGAGATTTTAATATAACTCAAAACAAATATTCTCCATAGTGAAGCGGAGTGTCACGCGAAAAATTCAGGTGTCTGTGGCAAAGGTCAAGGTCACACTTAGGGGTCAAAGGTCAAATAACAAAATAATACATTCTTTTGCGAGTATAAGTTTTCTTTATATGTGGATGGATTTTAATATAACTTAGCACAAATGTTCTCCATGTCTTGCGCTAAATGAAGGTCAAGGTCACCAGAGATCAAAGGTCAAATGAAAATATCAAAATTTGTTTGTCCGCACTGTATCTTGCTATGTATACATCTGAAGCTTATAGGTTCAGGTTTGAATTAAGACGAGAAAGGACATTCTGCCCGCTTGATTGTGTCTTTCCCCAAACTTTATTGTGCCTTTGCAAATGGATGCACCTTGTGCTGGCTTGTGTCTTTTCAAAATCTCATGTCCTTTGATGTATCTCATGCTCCAGCTAGGATTAGAATGTCAGACTTGGAAACAGTTACCATTGCATGCACTATCAAGGATTTTACATAAAGAACTGAAACACAGGAATTGTGGAATATAGAAGGAAAATCCTTCAAAAGGAATTAGATACGTTTGAGTTAAATATAATGCTCCTCCTCTGAAGCTTTGGTTCTTTCTATCTTAATGATGAATGAAATTACTATATGGTTACTTAGTTATACAGTCTCGAAACATCTTGATGTTTATTTGATTTTCTTTGTTACTAGAATGAAATTACGGTCTCTAGTGGAAATACAAAAATGAATGTAATCAAATTTAGATACACTCTGAAATTCTGCTGTTGACTATTAACCAGGATGAAACATACAAAAAGAGCAAGTCCAGAGGTTTTTGGATGACAGTTTTTGTGTAGACAATTTTCTGTAGTGAGAATATTGAAGGTTTCGAGACTTGTTTTCCCCCTTAAAGCTAGTCTCTTCACATTGTAAATAAAAGGCTTCTTGATATTAGTTTTGTCTGGTTCTGAGAAGAAGGATAAGATCTTGCCTATAGTAATAAACTCAGGCATTGTTGTCAGTAAGACCCTGTCTGTAAGTTATTTGATGATAGCCTTTGTGCAAACACTTCTGTGAGGAAGATGTTCGAGGTGACATGTTTCCTCTGGAACTGTTTTCTGCGCTGTCAATAAAAAACTTCTTTTTGTGAGTTAATTGTCTTGTTCTTTTTGAAAAGAGAATGGGAAGACTATAGCTTAACCCTTTACCACATGGTTAAGTGTTAAATCGCATATGCGACCAGTGCAGATCCAGATCAGCCTGCACATCCGTGCAGTCTGATCTGGATCTCCACTGTTCGCGTTTCAGTCAGAAATACTTTTATGGATATAAAAGCACAAATGTGCAGCCTGATCTGGATCTGCACTGGTCGCATATGCGTTAAAACACGTATCTATTGAGTAAAGGGTTAAAAGTTAGGTCATTTTTGTCGTCAATAGATGAGTGCTTTTACAAGAACTTTTATATATCTACAGTGGAAAGTCCTCTTGAGAACCTTGGTAACATAAGCAGTTTTTGCAACAATCAGTATTCTTCATTTTGCTGTCATAAGTTTATTAAATTTTCCTTCCTATGAAATACCAGTTAGTCCTGAGAATGTAATACTATGAAGCTATTCAGTCTTTTGACATTCTCACAATGATGACAACAGATAAAGAATTAGAAAAAGAAGGAAATGGAAAATGAGAAAAAAAAATGTAATAGTGTATAAGTAATGTATTTGAAACATTTTAAACTAGATTTTTGTTTTGACTTCAAAGCAAGTCTTTACTTAGATTACGGAAATATGTCGCATTATACGGATGCCACATAATTATAGCAAACCATTAATTTTCTTTCATAGAACTGTAGTTTATAAAGACAAAATTATATTCTTTTACACCAATTGTCTCTTGAGAATGTGGTAAAGAATGGTTTATAGCATGTTAACCTGCTTTCATAGATGTCAAGGAGCCTTAAAATTGACATATGATCTTGTCAGTAAGTCATAGTTTTCACACATGACATTGTGGTATATCTTGTTAAAGTGTGATGGGAACACTCTAAGAGGGTATTTGTCAGAATATTTATACTGGTAGCTGCTAGAATTACTTATTAATTTAAATTAAAATTTGAATTTAAAAAGACGTTACTGTATTACAAGTAAATTAAAGCATTATAATTGGAATACAAAATTATTGTTTGAATACTAGCTGTCACACTATTTAATATCCAGATAACTGTTCCCATCTCTAGTAAAATTGTTCTTTTCTGAGACTGGCATATTTTATGTCAGAGTTAATTAGTGTAAAGCACCAAGACAGCCCAGTCATAAAATTTGCATCCTTCAACTATTTAACAAAGACATTCAATATTAAGAACATTATAAGTTTATTAAATACCATAAATTTTTTAAAAGGTGGTAAATTGTCACAATTAATTGCTCTTAATATGTCATTAAAAAGTCATTACTGTGTATTAAACAAAAAACTACCAAGGTGATGGAACTGTTGTTCATGTTAGAAGTGCTAGTTGTGATTATCAGTTTTAATTCTTTCTATTCATGCTATCCTTCCCAGTTTAAAAGAAATTTACTTCTCACAGTGAAAGATGGAACTTTGTAATTTTGAGAGATCAGTGTAAAAAAGGAAGATACAATAGTTCTGTACTGACCCTTGAAATTATTTGTACAAACCCTTATTAGATTCTGTGTCAAAATACTGCCTCAAAGGCTTACAAACTGATGTTGGGGATGAATTCAGCATACATATTTCTATTAATTAATTAGCTGATTGAAAGAAAATCTGAGTGTAATTTGATGGGAAGAAAATGCATTTTTTTTATGAATAAAAAATGCTGGATCTAGTCACATTCGATCTTTTTACAATTTTTGAGTAAATACAGTACAGCTCCCATGATATGTACACATTTTGTGCTTCCTCCGGGATCGTGGTCAACGCGAACTTCTGAAAATCGCGGAGGTTCTCCTTGAAAAAATGCTCAGAATCTCCGCGATTAAAGTTCACGCACAATCTCCGCGATTCTCCGAGTGTTAGAGCGTTTCCGCGGAGATTCTCCGCGAATATTCTTGTGTTTCATCACCAGAGTTTTAACAAACTATTTCCCATTTAAAGGTGAAAAAAAAAAAAATTATAAAATTTATACACTTGAAATCCTTTCATCAAAAACAAAGTCACCAGTGTGTGATGAAATTACCATAATGTAACTGTACATTTTACACCTGTCAATCAAATACATTAATTTATGTGATTTTTTAAACGCTTGTTATTGTTTAGTAAATCGATAAATACTTTTTGCCAAGAGCTGAGACGATACAGATGCAGTTTCACACGTGTTGTTCAGAAATCAATCAACTCATTTTCTGAAAATAAGATCAGCTGTTTCTGACGCAACTGCTTTGAATTGTCATTCTTTTCATAAACAAATAGGAACATTCGT
Organism: Cyclina sinensis; assembly: GCA_012932295.1. Taxonomy (NCBI): domain Eukaryota; kingdom Metazoa; phylum Mollusca; class Bivalvia; order Venerida; family Veneridae; genus Cyclina; species Cyclina sinensis. Next base: position 19,441,069 of record JAAONU010000007.1, on the reverse strand, counting down.
ACACAAATGCATCAGAATAATAGCGTATTTGTTCGTATTTTCACTTTTTAAATTAGATATATTTATATTCGCAGTTTGATTATCATTAGTAATTTATTTGCACGGCACCGATTAAAGATTTAAAAATAAATAAATTGCAGCAATTAAAGTTGACATGATGTCAGGTAGGTGTGTAAATCTATTCATTATCGGTTGTCTTTCTTTTCTACCCTCGTTTCACGCATTCGGTATTAATGTTCGATTCTAACGAAACTAAACTTTCTGTTCAGTCAACAAAGCCATCATTGCCTAAATTTAAAAATATCCACATATCTGTTAAAGATATTAATTATCTGAATAAGAAAATGTAATCACGGGAAAAGCATGCTACATGACTGTATTTTCCGCTTTAAAGAGCACGTGGTGTCTGAAGCTTTTAAAGTGAGTTGAATATCATTTTCGGAAAATAACTGTCGCTCAGTGTTAAAGGTCAAAAGTTATATTTAGGAACCAATTGGCGGTTGAGACGCAATGTATCATGCGTGTACAGATCATAGGCCATGAGACCAACACATGATCTTGTGTTTTCAATAAATTAATGTGTCAAACATGTAACGAATCGAAATATTACTATTAGGCATCCTAAAACATGAAGATAAAAAGAGTAAGTAAGTAAATATAAAATTTCACTTGTCATATATACCTTTCAGTCAACTAAATGCATAAACAAATCGCGGAGATCCGCGGAGGATTGATAATCTGCAATTTCAGAGCAAATACAGTCACTAACCAGACAAAATTCATCTCTGCGACGCCTCCGCGATTTAGGGAGTTTCTCAGAGATTCTCCGCGATTTTCCTCCCAAGGTCCGCGGAGTTTAAGAGAAAAATGTACATATCGTGGGAGCTGTACTGTATTTCAGATTTGTTCTGTATTTTTCAGCATCTCCACTAGTTATTTACTGTTGTTGCTGTTGCTTTAAGCCTATGTTAACTTCAATTTGCCTGTCTGGCATTATAAAGTGTTTTATCAACTTTTTTAAAACTCCTTTAATAACTTTTGGTCATTAATCTAGCACATCATTTTAAACTTAAGTTGATGAGTTGAATTTGGAGATTCTGTCAGTCATATTGAGTCAGCCTCAGTATCTAAAATTGATTGTCTGCACCAATGTTGTGTTGTTTATTAAATTGTCAGATGGGTTTTCTCAGTTATGTTTGTTGGCAGATTGGCTGTTGGCAGATAACAGATGGATATCTTATTAGTAAACCATAGAAAATGATCTATTCCTTTCAGTGGACTATTTTTGTTTGTAAATTCCTTTCTGGTGATGAATGATGATAAGTGTTTGTGAATTCCTTTTTGATAACCATTATTGTTCCAAAATCCTATTCTGTTTACCATTATTCTTAATAGTCATTATTGTTTTTAAATTCCTTTCTGTGGACCGTCATGTTTTTCAGCTATGACCATTACGGTATTGTTTGTTGATTCCTTTCTGTGGGCTATTATTGTTTAAAATTTCTTTATGTTGACCATTATTGTTTGTAAATTTCTTTCTTATGATTTTTATTGTTTGTAAATTCCTTCCTGGTGGCCATTATTGTTTGTAAATTCCTTTCTTTTGGCCATTATTGTTTGTAAATTTATTTCTTGTGACAATTATTGATATGGTGTGCATGATTGTTTGTAAATTCCTGTCTGGTGACCATTGTTATTTGTAAATTCATTTCAGTCTGTGGACCATTATTGTTAATTCCTTTTTGTTGGCCGTTATTGTTTGTAAATTCCTTTCTTTTGGCCTTTATTGTTTCTAATTAATTTCTTGTGACAATTATTGTTCTGGTGACAATGAATGTTTGTAAATTCCTTTCTGTAGACCATGATTATATGTAAATTCCTTTCTGTTGACCATTATTGTTTGTAAATTCCTTTCTTAACGCATTTTTTTGTAAATTTGTTTTTGTTGACCATTATTAAAATTGTTTGTAAATTCCTTTCTGTTGGCCATTATTAATTGTAAATTCATTTCTGTTGACCATTATTATAAATTCCTGTCTGGTGTGCATTATTGTTTGTAGATTCCCCTCTGATGACCACTTTTGCTTGTAAATTCCTTTCTTATGACAATTATTGTTTGTAAATTTCTTTCTGGTGACCATTATTATTTGTAGATTCCTTTCTGCTGACCAATATTCTTTGTAGATTCCTTTCTGCTGACCAATATTCTTTGTAGATTCCTTTCTGATGACCATTATTGTTTAAAATTCCTTTCTTGTGACCATTATTGTTTAAAATTCCTTTTTTGTGACCATTATTGTTTGTAAATTCTTTTCTTATGACAATTATTGTTTGTAAATTCCTGTCTAGTGATCATCACCATTATTGTTTGTAGATTCTATTCTGAAGACCATTATTGTTTGCACTGTTTATGCAAGAAGACAGACAGCTTTTGATCAAATTGAGCATCAGATTGGGGTCCGCTGTTCATCTCTGATGTTGCCAGATTTAGAAAAAGATAATAATTAATTTTAAGTCTCGCATGTTGTGGAATAGGTCTCGCATGTTGTGGAATATTATTTGGTTTGGTTAAGTCATCCTTCAGCTCGAAATGGCAATACTGGAACCACTTAATCTGACAGACCAAAGACATGAGCAGAATATTTGTCTGATTGAATGTAAGAAAACAGCTTTGACATTAAAGGTATTGATTTGAATAAACATGCTTGACCATGGGGAAATACATGTAAGTTTGCAAAATCATAGGACAAAGCCCTTACCATCTCTGTGAAAAAGTCAAGATTGTTATAATTGTGAATGAAAATTTAAAAAATCTCCATAGATGAGCCAGTTGATCTTAAAGGTCATTAATGAACTACTTGAAAAAGATTTTGAATTAAAATTCAGATTGAGTGCTTGTGACCTATAAATCTTGAACCTAAATTGACTGCCTTAATGAATATTTAGGAATGGTGAAATTCTTTCAATGGGATTCAGACCTGTTGACTATTATAAACAATAACACTTCTGTAAACTGTCTTGTTTCCTTCCACAAAAATTTTAGAATAAAACAATTAAGTGCATGCCCCACTTTTTAATCCAATCACCAGCAGGGATTTTTTGGAAAATTTTATCATCCTTTTTTAGATAGAAAATCAGTTAATTGCACTCTTTGGGCCAAGTGTGGCTCTAAGAGCACATTCTTCGTCAAGAAATTATGGCTGCATTGCACAAGTGCAATAATCTCCACCCACATAATTAATATTCATGTTGTGTTATTACTGAACAGATTTGCATCTTTATTTGGAAGTGTACATATCGTTAGTAGTATGGTTAGATAAGTTGTTTTCAGTTCAACAATTCAAAACAAAATATGAAAAAATTGTAGAAAAAATGAATTGGTGCAAAATATTAAAATGAAAACATTTTTTCACAGGTACTAGTTGATATCAAGGCTCACATAGTTTGAGATAACAGGCATTTCGGCGAACTTTACTCTTAAAATATAGCAAATAAAGGTATAAAGCTCTCATTCTGATGCATTTGTTTACAAACTCTCCTATTTGTTTACGCAAAGAATGACAATTAAAAGCAATTGCTTCACTGGTTTTCGATCAGCACATGTTAAAATGCTTTCCTATTTTAAGAAAGCATAAACTCTACTGTGACATCTGTATCGTCTATTAGCGCTTGGCAATAATATTGATTGCTTTTGCTATATAATAACAATCTTTTTCAAAAGTTCAAAAAGGAAAGTACACAAAAAACCTACACAGCAAATGTATTTGAAATTTGGTTTAAATTTTACCAGAAGTCAAATAATTCAACAGTAATATACTATGTCATCGCGCACCTGTTTTATGCTCCCTCGTGGATCAGCAACCCGTCACTTGAAATGTAAAATTGTCTTTTTCAATAAGAAATCTGTAGAGTTACAAAAAATCACGTTGTGCACCCGACGATTGGCTGGTGTGCTTTGTATTTACACAAAGAATTTTTATATTGTAAAATTCTAGTCTAGACCTGAAAATGGGTGAAGGTTTTTTTTCTGAATGCATGCCCTGAGTATTCAGGGTAGATAATCCATTAATGTCCCCCATTGTACTGCAGTGAAATTACAGTTTAGTGGAAATACAAAATAAAGTATTCAAATTCACTGCCTCGATCTTCTCTAAAATTCTGCAGAGGACAATTAACATTGAGACCCAGTCTGTAAGTTATTTGGCGATAGCCTTTGTACAGACAGTTTGATAGGAATATAAATGGTTTCTAGACTTCATTTTTCCTATGGGGTCTTTCTTTATAATTTAGATAAAATGCCTTCTTTCAGTATTTAAAAGTTCAAATCATTTAGTTTTAAAAAGATCGAATTAAGGTTGTGCTGTATTTCTGTCACATTGTGGTACAAAAATACTAAATCTCTGTTGTCCTGTTTGAAGATTCTTATGGTATATTGGAATTATATCTCCTCATCTTTAGGAAATTTTATTAAATGCATGTGGCAGTTATTATGCTTTGCAGTACTTTGATTGTAATTATGTCAGAAACAATAAAGTTTCAAAAGAAGTCCCATTAAGCCTTGTTGTAGTAGAGAATCGATAGCTACTAAAATAAGTATGAACAAACTTGCTCAGTTGATTACAGTATGGTGAACAGAGTTAATTAGTGAAACAGTGGATGAATTTGTTCAACATCACACTTTCAAGGAAAATGCCTTTACTTATTTACCTCTAGAGTGGGCATTAACACCCTAAAGGTATAGAATAAGTTCGGTTGTTAATGTCAACTTTTTAGAGAACTACTGCAGGAAAAGTTGTAACAGTACAGGAGATGACTGTAATGGCCCTTTAATGATTTTTATTTATTCCCCCGCCAAAGGCGGAGGGGATATTAGGAATGCCCTTCGTCCGTCCGTGCGTCTGTGCGTCCGTCCGAAACAATTTTGTCCGGAGCATAACTCCAATCAGGCAACACATGTGATCACTGATCGCCCTTGTTAATATAATTGGGAAGCAATTTAAAGTTGTTGACAACAAAACAAGCTATTTAAAAAGTGAACTTTGGAAATATTTTAAGCTAAAATTAGATATTAAATTGAACAAAATGTTTGACGGGGTTGCTGTTTGTAAATTTTGCAATGTAACAGTGAGTAAAAAACAGTGGTGGAACAACAAATCTAAAAGCTCACATTGAAAGTCATCATCCCAGTCAATCTGAAGCAAAACAATATTTTCCACTTGAATCTACAGTAACCACACAACAAAAAGAAGTCTACAAACTCACACAGGTTTACCCTAAAACTGACTTTGCATGGACAAAATTTGTTCCCTTAACTCTAAATAATGGTCTATATTTTCCACACAATCAAAGGCTAATGTCCTCTACCTACTTAATCATCAGTTGATGAAAAAAAAAAACGTTAACATATTTGAAGACTGAGCAGTTAAATGGAAGTGTTTTAGACTTAAAGAATATACAGCCTTAACTTTGGTTCATAAGGCAATATATCGTTGTACAGTGCTAGTGGTGCTAGCGTATTGCTGGCGTATAGTGACAGCCCTATATTTACCTTACCTGAATGATGAGCTATTGTGATTGCTTGATGTCAGTTGTGTGTCTGATGTCGCCTGTCTGTCATTTGGCTTGTTTACACTCTAGATTAATTAAGACACATTTTGCATCCAGTGAACACTAAATTTGGTCAGGATGTTAATCTTGATGATTTCTAGGTCAAGTTCAGATATGGGTCATTTGGGTTAAAAAACCAGGTCATTGGTTTAAATAAAAAGAAAAAAATTGTTAATGTTCTAGAAGCAACCTTTTGAATTTAGTCATCATTAATTTTTACTCAGAATGTTTGTGTTGATGATTTCTAGGACATTTTGAATAAGGGTCATCTAGGATGAAAAGCAAGGCCACTGGCTTAATTTTAAGTCAAACAAAAACACTCTCTATGGCCATATTTCAAGTGTAGAAAATAGTTTGTAGGTGCTGTTTGCTTGAAGTAACTTTATTTTCAAGAGAAGCGGATGTTGACATGTTACAGTAAAACGTAAATAGAACTTGGTACTTTAAATGGAAACCAGAATGGCAGTACTTGAAATGTGTAATATTGTAAATGTTATTGTATTTAGGTGGTAGATGGAGTTGAACAGGAAACTTAAACAATTCTACAACACACAAAGCACAGACTCATTGATCCAGAATAATTGAATATTTTAATCATACCCTTTTTAAGTGAGAAATATAGCTTCCGATGGCATAGAGCCTCGGATTGAATGTCATTAAAAAACTCTTTTTTTTCAAGAAACGGATATAAATAACTATTAAAGACAGCAGTATAGTGTATTGAAGTCTGAAATTTTATTAAAGTGATTTATTTCACAGATGTAAAAAATCCTGAACTATATATTTACCACAGTAGTTCATAGATGTGAGATCATGGCCAAAAATGAGAGTTCATTGTACAATGCAAAACCATGATAGACAGTAGCAGAATATTGTCAGTAGGTCTCAGACAGTTTAAAGCCAGTTTTTTTTATCTTTGTGTTTCATTTATCCTCTGAATGAAACAACATTTGGTCACTGGGGACACATGTTTGCAAACCCAGTGGAAAACTTCTAGCCATTAACCCATTAGCAGTGAATAAACATTGATGAGCCAATTTACCTTAAATAGTATTTAGGTTATGGGAGAGAGACTTAATTTGAATGTTCACATTATTCTCTCTTCTGATTACGGATTTTCTCATGGTTGCTTTTTGGGGTTAAACTTATTTGTTTTACATTGATTCCCAGCATGGGAAACAAGATCTTACAACTTAAATTAATCCTGCCCAATGACTGCTTCATAGATTCAAACCAGAATGTGTGGGGATATGTGGAAAGTGTAATGTCGCAGGAAGATCTCACTTCTGGAGACATTCAAGCCAGCACCCTCTGTGTGGAGAGCCTGGTCCTCAGACACATTGTTTTCGATATTTTACATTGATTATAACTGTGGTGTCTTAGTTTACAGTAAGATGTTAAACAGCTTAAAATGAAGTGACTAGATGTTTAAAGCAGGAATAGCAGCTTCTTTTGAAGAATTAAGACCAGTCCTATCCTTAAACAATGGTCAATATCTAAATAGTATTCATTCCAAAAGGCTGAATTATTTATTATTTATTTAGGGTATAGTGTCTGAATACTCCTTCCAGCTTATTAAATTTCCTTTGTACTTTAATGAAATGACAGTTTCTAGAGCCCAATGAGGATACAATTGTGATGTAATCAAATTTGCTTCGACTAGCTGCTGAAGAATAGATGAAGCACAGTAATTAGAAGAATCCTGAAATGAAGTCCTGTAATATTTGATGACAGAATTGAATATAAAAGCTTAAATGTATAGACAACACTCCAAGGGTTTTTGTTCTGTTATCCTTTAAGCTTTTTTTCTGTCATCTGTAAATAAGCATGTTTCTTATTATTTCATCTGTTTGTACTTAAAAGAAGACAGGAATGAGAGTTGAGGATTTTATTTGCATCCCCTCCCCCCACCCCAACCCCCCCCCACCCCTAAAAAAAATATATTTCATTCAGTAGAATGTTTTACATCCATGATATTTATAGTTACTTAGTTACTTCATGTTTTCTTAACAGTTGCCCAATATTTAATTATGCAATATTTAATTATACCCTATTTAGTTCAAACTTAAAATCTGTTAATATGTCCTTGTTTCTGACAAATAAAACAGACAAGGTTTAGCATTGGTGCCGCTTAGTGGTACTCTTGTTACTAGTGAAACTTCGCAAAATGGTTGAAGTCATGCTGTTGGATTCTGAGAAATAGCCTGGAAAACAGTTACTACCCTGTGTTATAATTAAAGGGCCATAACCATGTAAAAAAAAAATCCGACCAGAACTTCAAGACAAGATGCTCATCTCTTTATTGCTAGTGAAGCTTCACACAAAGTTTGGTTGAATGCAAGTCATAGCTTTCTGGAAACAAAATTGCACAAAGGACCTTATACATGTTAACATTCATCAGACCACTTATTAATGAAGCTTAATTCTATCAAAGTTTGGTTGAATTCAGGGTATTGGTTCCCAAGAAACAAAATTGCTCTGTTTTATAACCAGGGGGCATAACCTTGTGAAAACAAGTAAGCCTCCTTAAAGAGAAGCATAAAAGAGGTTCATTGGCATACGCTGAAAAATCATTTCTACCTTATTCAGTATATCAGCTATTTTTAAATTGACAATTTATCTCTCTCATGAATGAAAACACATCAATAATTCAAGTAGTCATGTCATGCTTTCAAAATATTTTGAATGGTTTGCAGCTACTTTAATATGCAGATTGCAAAGGTTAAACAAGCAAAAGGTCATTTAGATGGAAATTTTGACAACATGTAATGATAATTTTTCATTTTCCTGAATTTGTATTTTCAAGCAGAGCATGCACACAAAGGTTATCGGAGTCTGGTTCTAATGATATGGACTTCAAATCTTGAGGGTTAACTTGATGCCCCTTGCAACTATCCCAAATACTGTGGAGAGATCTGATGATTGAAGAAATGAATCATCATTGTAAAAAATATTTTACCGTTATTTACCAAGATATATGTTAGTGTATAACTCTGTATCATATATCACTTACAACAGCATGACAACCAAGATGTCTTGGCATAGTTGCCATCATTATGCATTATTATGCCCCCCTTAAAAGAAGCGGGGATTTATTGCTTTGAACAGTCAGCGGTCAGTCCGTAGACCAGACCTTGTTAAATCAATAACTCAAGATCCATTTGGCCTACAGCCTTCAGTTTCCACAGATTGGTTGCTCTTATTGAGTAAAAGACCCCTATAGTTTTTGGGGTCAGTAGGTGAAAGATCAAGTTCACTGTCACCATGAATTTGAAAACTATGTCCACTCAATAACTTGAGTACAATTTGCCCCACAGCCTTCAAACTTAATAGAGTAGTTGCTCTTACAAAGTTAAAGATCTCAATCATTTTTGGGGTCAGTAGGTGAAAGGTCAAGGTCACTGTCACCTTGAATTTGAAAACCATGTCTGCTTAACAACTCGAGTACCATTTGACCCATAGCCTTCAAACTTCTGAACTTCCAGCGTCCATATTGGTGGAGAGGATGACCTCTGTTGATTGTTCTGTAGGTCTAAAGTCACTGTGACCTTGACCACAAAAAACTTGTCAGATCAATAACTTAAGAACACTTTTACCCACAGTCCTCAGATTTGGTACACAGGTAGAGGACCCATATTGATTTTGAGGTCAGTAGGTCAAAGGTCAAGATCACAGTGACCTCCATCACAAAAGCCAGTATACTTGCAATCTTCAGATATTGTAGTGTGATTGGTCATGACCTGTAGATGACTCATATTGAATTTGAGGTCAGTAGGTCAAAGGTCAAGGTCACATTAAGAAGTCCATATAACATGACTTATTGGTTGCCATTAGGGGGACATACATGTTTCACAAACATCCGATTAGGTTTTTGAATTTGGATTTGAAAATTGATCAGAAATCCCCATTTTCTTTAAGAAATTTTTTTATTATGAACACATTACTTTCATTATTCATAAAAGTTTGCAGTAGCCTGGCCAATTATGTTGGTTTCAGACACCCATCCAAGTACTAACCTGAGGGATGCCGTTGCTTAACTTGCAAATTTTCCAGACACTAACCATGACGCTAAAGACTTACCCAGACAGTGAGGCTGTTAGAAATGCCCTATCTATCAGGTGTCCACTACATTAATTAATGTGGACAAGTACTTGTTCATCTTGAACAGCAACTTCTATGTTTTTGTTGACAGGAAGAGAATACAGATTTTGAAAGTAAGGTCTAAAATATTTCTGCTTTTTCACCAGAGATGGTTATTGTATTTCTGGGCTCATTACATACATACAGTGTACCGCCTTGGTTTCACTAATGTCAAAAACATAAAATAGTGATGGAAGGATATTAGTTTATCAATAAAGGCCTGTTTTGTTTTTATTTTATTGATGTATGGTATAATATTGATGTAAAATGATGGTGAACCCTTGATGAGAGTTGTGTCCCAATATTTAGGGCTGATTTATTCTTATGGGGACTATAGGTTTCTTATTCAGAAGAATGTGTCTTTGAAAGGGTTTTTCACAGATCAGTATATAAATGTCACAGTTAATGTCTATTCTGATGTTTGAATGATCCTGTATCATTAAGAATTTATTATGTAGCATGTTTGTTAGTTTACAAAGTCAGCACTTCTGTTATATGCTGAGATATGCAGAATGAGTTATGAATATATATATGGTTAGCTGCTGCTTTGTTTGTCCATATATCACAGTTTCTTTTCTGCACCATTTATCCAAGAGCCTTGGGAAGTTGGGAACAGATTTAAATATCATATATATATAGATACATCTTATACTAGTGAAGCACAGTTTGAAGGAAACAAACATTTTCTTGACTATTTTTAATCACTTCCCGTTGTTAATTTTCATTTTTTGTCCGGACCATTTTTCTAAGACCCTTGATCACACTTTACTTGTGACTTTATATAAGATAAGTGTAAAAAAGTTGTAACTCTCTTATATTTTTGAGATGTTACCCTTTGTTAATTTCTTCATATTTTTTCGTTCTAATCCGACTTCTCCAAGCTTCATGAAGAAAGTCTTTAAATTCATGTATGTCTTTGTTTTTACTTTTTTTTGTCCACACAGTTTCTCCAGTTGGATCCCTTACATCCTTGAATCTCCATAATTATATATATAAACAACTTTATCATAAATTCAGATTGTGTAGTTAGTGTATCTCTGAGGAATATAACTTTACATGACCTATTTTTGAGTTATTGCCCTTTGTTAATTTTTCATTATTTTCATGAGGACCTAATTACTCCAAGACTCTTGAATAAAGATCTGAGACATGAATAGATCTTGTAAAGAAGTTCAGTTCACAAGTAAATGCATTGTTCAATTTCATATTCTAAATGACATTAGTTATGTGCACTAAGAATGTTACACTAGACTCAAACAAGCATCAGCCATTTCCTTTGATAGCATTGTTTCATTGATGTTGTTTATGAGAGGATAGGTTTACAGTTAAAAGTATTGATAATGGTCTATTGGAGGATGTATGAAAGATTTTTAGAACAATCCATATAAAAGTAATTTGAGGGGTTGATGTGCAAATGTTTTGAGTGCTATGAAATAAAGAAGACAAACTTTTTTGCATGCAGCCATCAGATTTGATTTTTTGTCTAGACAGAATCCTATATATTGAAGGAAATGCCTTTTTTGTAGTATTCTGATTTGTTTTGAACTTTCATGATTGAGAAATGTCTGAATCCGTACTTACATGCCATCTTGTATTTCTTCATAATCTTGCAGAAGAGCAAGGATATTCCATTTGCAGCCATTCAAAAATTTCTAAAAAAGAAACCACTCACAACCTGAATTTAATGTTATCTTCTGACATTTCTATTTCCCATGATCCTCTTTCACGTAGGCTGTTGGTTTATCATTCAGATCTTTTACAAAATGAATGCTTTTGTGGATGAATTTTCGCATTAACTTATTAAATATAAAAAAAGGATACTTTTTCCACCAGTAATTTCAAGCATCTCATGACAGAGAATAACTGCCCCCTGATTGGTATCTGTTTTCTTTTCTTTCTTTTTTTTTTGAGAGTGTGGGGGGTGTTGCGGGGGAGAGAGCAGGTTACACTTAGACACTTTGAAAATACACAAATCACCCAGCAGAACATCTCTTAATGAATCAGCACTTGCTTCACAGAAAAAGAACCTGAAAATTAAGTGAATTCTTCTTGATTGCATGGTCATTGATTTACAAATGCCAATATTAACCTGTGTCTGGAATCTTGTGCCTAGATTTAAGGGTCATGAAATTTGATGATTTTTGCCTAATTTGCCTTCTATTCAGAATGCAGTTAAAAAGCTTAGAAAAATACCTGATTGCAGAAGCCGGAACAAAATACATCTTTTAGGATCTGATCTTTTAAGAAATCAGCTATTTAGTCCTATACCTTGGAGGAGGCACCGTGGTCCAGGGTTAGAGCGCAGGGCTCCGGATCCGGAGGTGGCAGGTTCGAATCCTGTCAGAGGTGAGATTCTCTCACAATCTTCACATTCCTCACCGCTGCGCAAATACTGGTATGGAACCCAGGAAGCAGTCATCGAGCGTGGTGAATCTAAGTTGTAAGAACTTGTATCGCAATCAATGTAAAATAAATGAGTCTAAACTAAACTATACCTCACCGTGAACTTCACAAGTAGTGTCAAAGAACAGACAACATCTCCGAAACGGCTTGGCTTATTTCAACCTATCTTTACAAGAATGTTCATTGGATGGCCTCCTGTCAGACTATTAAATTTATTTAGTTCATGCAGTGTCCAGTTTGAAAGTAATTTAGGACAATTGTTTCTTGGATGGCGCTGTACATAAATTTTGAAATTTATTGTGATATATGAAAAAACGTGGCCTAGAGGCCAGGCAGGGCTTATTTTCTTTATATAGCATTTCAGGACCATCATGGTCCTCTTGTTTTTGAGGTTGACAAAATATTGTGATCTATCTTAGTAAGTTACATCAGATTCTGTTGAAACAATGAAGAATTCAAGTCAGACAAGGGCGTGTACCGTATATACTCGCTTATAAGACGCTCTCGCTTATAAGACGCACCCTAACTTTGAGTTGAAAATATGTACTTTTTGCGTTTACCCTCTTATTAGACGCGGTCACATTTTCATGAAATTTTGAACTTTCACTTGGAAACCCAACTGCTGTATTTGTTTTTGGTATTTTGAAAATATTTAAACAAAATTAATTTTAACATATTTTATTTAATTTTTGACAAGGTCTGAATTAATTTCATTTCTTAAACCCCAAAAAAACTTCCTACAAATACAGTGACATCCATTTATTAACAGCAACTGTATACATCCGGTACCGTATTTTAATTATTTTTTAATACTTAATTACCTAAAGGTATGATCATACAAGCCGTAGCACTAACAATTCATCACATTGCCATAATTACCAATTATAACAATGACAATTAATTGGTTTCACTATTTCACAGTTAAAATTTGGCAAGCAAAAATGCCCTTAATCGTATTGTAGCACAAGTAATGATCGGTCAACTATTTCTTGTATCATTTATCGAGTCTTTCACTTTTATTTCAACCGCGTCATTTTTTTTACCGACGACGCTATCACATTCATCAATTAACTCTGTTTGGATTGCCAGTCACGAACCATTTTCTCACTAACGCCAATGGCAGTATCAGCAATAAAACATACCCATATCGATATATTATCCAATCATGTTGCAGTCTGAGCAGGTAGTTATGATTGGTCAACTATTTCCCGTATCATTTACCGAGTCTTTCACTTCTAACTTCAACCGCGAATTTTTTTTTACCGACGGCGCTATCACATTCATCAATTAACTTTGTTTGGATTGCCAGTCATGAACCATTTTCTCACTAACGCCAACAGCAGTATCAGCAATAAAACATGCCCATATCAATATATTATCCAATCATGTTGCGGTCTGAGCAGGTAGTCATACATACTGAACTGTCAATCAGCAAATTCAAACCAATCAATAGAAGACACAATTAGGCAATCACAAGCTGGTTGTGTTTATACAACAATTACGTTCTTCGATAAGAAAGTGCTGAAAATTGGCATCTAATTGGCGTATAATTAATATACAATGCCAGACAATTCACAGTAAAAGGGTCTCAGCTATCAACTCCTGCGAATCATTGAAATAACAGTCTGTTCATTAGTGAGACCCCTTTACTAAATTTCACAGTTTTTTAAATTTGAGAATTTAACATGATTGTTAGCGTGACTTGAAGCAATAACTGCAATTTAAAGTTTTTAAAGAGATGTTTTAATTGAAAAAAGAATTAAATATTAACTTATTGCCAAACATTCTTTTATTTAAAAACATAAAATAATGTTAAAAAAACAAGAACGAGTAGTATACGCCAATTGAGCATAATTTAATACGGTGCGGTACGGCCCGGGATGCGCTTCATCACTCCTAGCGAAATGGCTGATGTTAAAATGAAAGTAACGCTGACGCTGTCTAAAAAGGGGGAAAAAAGCCTTTGTTAGACCAAAACAAGAACATCTAGCAATACTTTTCATACTAATTAAAAGTCGTTGATCAATTTCTACAGGAATGGTAATTTTTTGCCTTGTTATTTTTTGTTTAGCCCCGGTAAGTTACTGAACAGTTTGCAGCAGATAACGGTTGTTGGGATTTTTTTTCTCTTGAAGGACGCGCTTATAAGACGCTCCCCCCTCGACAACCTTATAATATGATTCCTAAAAATGCGTCTTATAAGCGAGTATATACGGTATGCTCTTCCAGCAGTTTCCTCTTTTGTATGAGAAAAATTTGCACCATATCCATATGATCATTTTTTCATTGATGTTCTGCTTAGAATTTTTTCTTTGTTGCAGATAATCTAGATTTTTGCTGGATAGAACAGTTAACTCAGTCTGTATTTGAGCATATTTGAGTTACTCTATAACTTTTAGATAATCAGACTCTTACCCCTTCCCATGCTAAATATCTAAAATATCTTTCAGTTTGGACAGATCCATTAATTGTTTATGGGTGTGCATATTGTAATATTTTAACTGAATGGTGCACAGATGTGCAGGCTGATCTTGGTCTGCACTGTTTGCAAAGGCAGGTTCAATTGCCTGCAGCAGGATGAGGGTTAAGTCAGTCTGGATTGCCTCTCATGCTAAGAAGCCATAGTTACAGAAATTCTGTGTGACAATATGTTTTTAATGCTATAATATGGTTGACACATGCTGCGCTACACTGGAATGGCAATAATGTAAATGAAACATCAGGATTCAGAATGTCATCAAGAATCAATACTATACGTATTATAACGTACAATACTATAATTTTCTGATAATGAATGTTAGGTGGTTTAAATGTTAATGAACACTTAACTTACATGGTGGAACAACATAATTCACAGAATCATTGATCCAGAATAATTGAAGATTTTAACTTTTTATCCCCACCTTACTGAGAAGGTTGTAGCAGGATTGAAGTCTGCTGAATGTCATAAATGTCAAAAAGTGATGTTTACAGTCAAGTATTTGAAATCTTTGAAGTTGTGAAGGGCAGTGGTCAAGTGGTCATTTGCTGGACTCCCTAAATCATGGTCACTGATTCGAATGCCCCGGGAATGAGAGTTTCCAGTTATAGATTTCGAATGTATAATCATTGTTGTAACAGTGATTAAATTAACAGTTTTCTCTTTCAAACATATTTGCTTAGACACACTGAAACATGTTGAAGTGAAAACTGAGGGATAATCCCTTGGTAATTTGATTGCCAGTGAGGGATAATCCCTTGGTAATTTGATGGCAGTCTCATTATAATAGCTTTATTTTGACACTTGCTTGGAGTCAGGCATTGTATGAAAAGTTTCTGTTGCTATTCTTCCAGAAGTGACTTCCTACTCGGTAAATAAAAGGATTCTTTTGTTGGTTTAGTCAAAGTCTGAGAGAAAACTAAGAGTTAGCTTCTAAGGTATAGAATTGTTTTTACTACTGGGACTTAGATAACACCCAGACACATTAATAATGACAAAAGTACTAAAAGCAGTTCAAAAATACCACTTTTGTGGGTGTTTCCATTGTCAAATTGATCTGTCAAAAAAATATCACAAAAAGAGGGTGTCTTAATTTCCCTAATGTTCTGTATTGAAAATCAGGATGCCAATCTTTAAGACTTAAGTCAAATTGTAGAACAGACAAGATGGCTCAGAAGTATGAAAATAAGGGGTGAAAAGAGAAAAGGTTTTGTTTGCTTCTATATCCAGTAGCTTTTTGAAGCCTTTAGCTCTCAGCCCTTGATTTGGTAACTGCATGCTGTGGTTATTTGACTGAAGGATTAACAAGAACAACATGACAGTCAAGTGTTTTTATGCTTGCACTTGGAAGATTAGGTACTGGTGAACACTTGGATGAAATGTCATCCTTGTCCAATCAACAACTAGCAAAGGCTTTGGCCTAGGTTCATGAAACTTCATAGGATGTTTTGGCATGACAAGTAGATGACCCTATTGAGTTTTAGATTGCAAGGTCATAGGTCAATTTCAGAATGACAGGCAGTCTAGCAATAACTAGAGAACATTCTGGCCTAGACTTTTGCAACATTGTAGGGACATTTGGCATGACCAGCAATTGATGCCTACAGATCAATTTGGAGGCCAGTAGGTCAAGATCACACTGATGACCTTTGTAAAATCCTTGTTTTTATATTAAGTAATTTTTCTGTCAAGTTTGTCATCTAGCTTTCTGCACCTTTACTTCACTGTTAAATGTGAGCTTCACTGTTAAATGTGAGCTTTTACTCACAGATAAATTTTCACCAAAACATACTCTCCATATAATCACTGTGGCTGCTTCTGTGACAGGCTTAAGT
The DNA here is from genome assembly GCA_012932295.1 of Cyclina sinensis. NCBI lineage: Eukaryota > Metazoa > Mollusca > Bivalvia > Venerida > Veneridae > Cyclina > Cyclina sinensis. The sequence continues at coordinate 19,424,605 of JAAONU010000007.1, read as the reverse complement.
AGTGGCAGCATCAGCTCTATAGACATATTTTTGGTTCCTCAGTTGCCGATGGGCATTTGTTTAGAAACCCTCTTCAGTAAGTTTGATACAGAAATAATTTTTCCAAACTATGATTTTCTGAGTTGATATTGGTGTAACTGATGATAGCTCAGTGAAACACTTCACCTTTTTTTACGCCAATAGAGATGTTTTATGTAAGTTCCCTGGTTGATCATCCATACATCCATAAGCAATTTTTGTGTCCACTCAGTATCTCTTGAACAAATTGAAGGTAATAGAAATTACTTAAAATGTGATGATTTGCAAAGCACATGTTCCAGCTTGCTTGGATCAAGGTCAAGGTCACACTTAGTCATTATGATTTAATATCTGATATTCTGTGCGCTCCAAATCTCTTGAACCGATCGACAGAAATTGAAAATATTTGGCAGACATGCTAACCATACTGAGATGATGTGCAGAGCATATATTTTGGCTGGTTCATCTTTAGGTCAAGGTCACACTGGTCATTTTAAGCTCACCTGAGCACAATGTGTTTATGGTGATTGGCGTCCAATTTTTCCTTTAAACAACATCTCCTCCTGAACCTCCAGGTCAATGTTGAATAAACTTTGCTGGGATGTTCCTTGCATGAAACTCTACCAAAGTTGTTCAAAAGAATTGAAATCCATCAAGATCTCTGGTTGCTATGGCAACAGAAAGAAAATCTTAGAAAATCTTCTTGTCTGAAACTTCTTGATGTAGATGTTAAATTCATTACATGGCACTTATGCCTTTGTTAGCTGTCATACTCAGGTGAGTGCTTAAGAACCATCATGGCTCCTTGTTTTAAAAAGATATTGTTGTATGTTCTTAATTTTCCAGTTTTTAACTGTGGCTAGTTACAAAGTGATGCAGAAATTTTGTGTGTGTTTTTTTCATTATAAACACTTTTTATTTTACAAAGTTGGCCGAAAGTGTTCTCATTTCATTATTTTCAAATGCAAAAGTAGGAAATTACACTAAAACATACGTCAAAATATTGCCAGTTTATTGGGTAAAACCTGTATGTGTAGCCCTGTTGTGGAATGAAATGTGGTTTCTGTAGTAAAGTCATCGGTGTCTACCTGGCCCAAATATTGGTCGTTTTTGATTAGAATGGTCTAAAATTAAAATTTCTCATATGCACAATTTTTAATGTACACTACATACACATATATTAATTGTGCTGATGTTTGCAATAACGCTCATGACGTCATTTTGATATATGAAGTCAGTAAAAAAATAAAGAAAGAATTATTCTGTGGACAGGTGCTGAAATGAGTGTTGAGCAAAGACCAGCTATCAAATTTTGTGTGAAGAATGGAATTTCGAAAAATAAAATGAAATGATATATATTGAAATGATATGCAGTGCCTTTGATGAAACTGCAGTGAAAAAAACCGTGATTTATAAATGGCACAAATGGTTTGAAGAGGCAGGGAAAACATCAGTAATGACAAGAACAGCAGCTGACCAGTATTGTCGACGTTGTCACACATCTGCACCATCAAGGAGTTACTTGCCAGAGATGGCCGCGTTACTATCAGTGAAATTGTGGATAGACAACTGTAGCTACAGGACTGTCTTCAATATCGTTCATGACCAGCTAAATATGCAACATCTATGTGCCTTTTGGATACCCAAAATGTTATGTGATGAGCAAAGAGATTGCAAATGGAGTCTTGTGTGTGGCTGTTGAAGAGGTTCACGCATGAAGGCGTTGAGCTGATAGAACAGAGCGTGACTCACAGTCAGTGAAACTTTGATCAGTTTGTACACACCAGAGACGAAGTCCCAATCTCTACATCCAGCTCTCTGCCCTCAAAGAAGTTCAGAAAGGCCCAGTTTGCCAAGAAGCAGATGTTTGTGGTTTTCTTTGATGCAAGAGGGGTAATTAAGGCACATGCCATGCCTTCTGGACAGAGAGTGGACGTATCATACTACATGAAGGTTAGTTCATTTTAAGTGATTTTACAAGTTCAAACTTGTATGTTCTTCACATGTACAACCACTGGTAATGTATCTCCAAAAGACTAACAGTTTTCCTTAATTTTCAGGTACTGAAACTAGATTTCTTGTGGTGGATGAGGAAGAGGAATGCTGAGCAGCTACGGTCTCTGATCTTCCACCATGATAACGCTCCATCTCATTGGGTCAGAAAGACACAGACAACCTTAATGCATCTGGGGTTCAAACTTCTGGACCACCCTGCCTATAGCCCTGACCTGTCATCTAGCAATTTCTTTAACCTTCCTGTCATCAAGAGTTACCTTTGAGAGACACATTTTGATTATATTGATGAACTTTCAGCGGCTGTGCAGGTGGCCATCTCAAATACAGAGACTTACAGGTTTAGGAAATGTTTGGAAGGCTTGTGGATAGAGCTATGCCAAAGTGTATCTGGTTCTGAGGAGAGTATTTTGAAAAGAATTGAGCAGTGTTCTTAGGACGTTGTGAATTTGTATGAATGTTGACATCATTATGTTTTGGGTGGGATTCATTTGGTGATGTTGCTATAGTTACAACCATTCAGAATGAATGCAAGTGAATCATATGAAATTATGTAATTCAACATTACTGCTTTTGTATCAAACTGTAATGGTCTGAATTTTTAGAAATTACATTCTTGTAATAAAGAAATGAGAACACTTAGAGAGAACTTATTGATCACCCCTCATATTTATTTATTATTTCTTTTTCTTTTTTTTATGTTTGTGTTTATGAGAGAAATGCATTTAAAAGATTTTGCAGACTTGTAGATTCTATTTTTTTAGCTCACCTGTCACGCAGTGACAGAGTGAGCTATTAGGATACCCTTGTGTCCGGCGTCCGTCGTCCGTCCGTCGTCCGTCGTCCGTCGTCAACATTTTCTTTAAATGACATCTCCTCCTAAACCCCTGGCCCAATTTTAAAATAACTTCATACTAATGGTCCTTAGATGTCCCTTTACCAAGTTTGCTCAAATGGTTCCGGTCTAATGCACAATATGGCTGTGAGGCCCTAAAAGGTGTTTTTAAAATGGAAATTTCAAAAATCTTCTTGTCTGAAATAACAAGGCCCAGAGCTTTCATATTTGGTATGAAGCATCATCTAGGGGACCTCTGTCAAGTTTGCTCAAATCATGACTTCCGGGGTCAAACTGGTTCAGCCCCGGGGGTAAATAGATTTTACTTAGAATTTATATAGGAAAAACTTCAAAAATCTTCTTCTCCAGAACCACAAAGCCTGGCGCTTAGATATTTTGCATGTAGCATTAACTAGTAGACTTCTACCAAGTTTGCTCAAATCATGATCCCCGGGGTCAAGTTGATCCCGCCCGGGGGTCAGTTAATTTTATATAGAGTTTATATAGGAAAAACTTCAAAAATCTTCTTCTCCAGAACCACAAAGGCTAGAGCTTAGATATTTTGCATGTAGCATAACCAAGTAGACCTTAACCAAGTTTGCTCAAATCATGATCCCTGGGGTCAGATTGACCCCGCCCCGGGGGTCAATTGATTTTATATAGAGTTTATATAGGAAAAACTTCAAAAATCTTCTTCTCCAGAACCACAAAGCCTGGAGCTTAGATATTTTGCATGTAGCATTACCTAGTAGACTTCTACCAAGTTTGCTCAAATCATGATCCCCGGGGTCAAGTTGACCCCGCCCAGGGGTCAATTGATTTTATATAGAGTTTATATAGGAAAAACTTCAAAAATCTTCTTCTCCAGAACCACAAAGCCTGGAGCTTAGATATTTTGCATGTAGCATTACCTAGTAGACCTTTACCAAGTTTGCTTAAATCATGATCCCCGGGGTCAAATTGACCCCGCCCCATAGTCAATTCATTTTATATATAGTTTATATAGGAAAAACTTCAAAAATCTTCTTCTCCAGAACTGCAGGCCTGGAGCTTAGATATTTTGCATGTAGCATTAACTAGTAGACTTCTACCAAGTTTGCTCAAATCATGATCCCCGGGGTCAAATTGACCCCGCCTGGGGGTCAGTTTATTTTATATAGAGTTTATATAGGAAAAACTTCAAAAAATCTTCTACTCCAGAACCAGAAAGCCTAGAGCTTAGAAATTTTGCATGTAGCATGACCTAGTAGACCTTAACCAAGTTTGCTCAAATCATGATCCCCGGGGTCAAATTGACCCCGCCCCATAGTCAATTCATTTTATATATAGTTTATATAGCCATCTGATCTTAGTCTGCAAAGTTTGCTTCGGTCTTCCCAACTGCTGAGTTCAGTACGTACAGTCCATGGTCTGTGGATCACCTATCTTGTGTGTCATAACGTGCTCTCAAATTCTGTACTGGTACAGAATTTACCAACACAGGTTAACTGCATACCATTATGTAACTTAAATACTGTCTCAAAATAGCATATACCCTAACACAAAAGTCACTTCTAGACTGTACATTTCTGAAGGAAACTACCTTCAGCCAAAATGAAAACATTACACCTGTTTCAGATATCCATATTTCAATTTGTACTTCATACAATAGTTTCATGTTAACTTACAAAGAAAAAAAAAATGTATCGAAAGTCTAATGACTTTGAAATGTTAACATTTTCCATGTATTTATCATCTAGACGAAATGAGGTAAACTGGAAATTATTAAAACAGTTCATGTAAAGTTAAAACTTCACCAATCAGCAAGTGTGGACACATGCCCTTCTTTCACCAATTCTCTCCTCATTATGTCTACAATATCGTTTCATGGTCTATCAGGTGAGCAATTCAGGGCCATCATGGCCCTCTTGTTTATGCATAAGATGTTGATGAAGGACTTGGTCAATGTTTCAAATTTTAAGAGTATATTAAAAGTAGCCTATAGTTTTCATATTGTATAATTGTATAATTATTCATGTGTAAGTTATTAGGTCTAGACAAAACCTAATGTTTTAAAGGAATGGCGTTTTAGTAATTTTCCATCTTGTCAGAGGTTCATGTGACTGTTACCCATGCTTATAAACAATTATATATAATTGTGTCATCTTATTGTATTTCCTCAATAAGGGTCTGGATGATACAGAGTATACCATTTGCAGCCATTATAAGGAACGCTGAATAATTTAACACAGTTAAGACTGGTAATTGCTTTGTAGCCTATAATGAGTATATTGTACACATTTATTCTAGGAGTGAATAGCAAAAAGTGCAGTCTGCTTTTGTGAACGTCCGGCATAGTGCGTCATCCGTCGTCAATAATTTCTTAAAATGACATCTCCTCTGAAACCACCGACTGCACATTAACCAAACTTCACAGGAATGATCCCTGGGTGATCCCCTTTCAAAGTTATTCAAATGGTTCCGGTCTTTAGCATAAGTAGGTCACAGGGCCAAAAAAGAAGTTTCAAAAATGCAAATTAAAAAAAATCTTCTTGTCAGAAAGTACAAGGCCCAGAGCTTTGATATTTGTTATTTAACATCTTCTCTAGGTCCTCTACCAAATTTGTTCAAATAATGCCCCTAGTGTCAAAATTGGCCCCACCAGGGGTGGGGGGGGGGGGTCATAGGTTTTTCTTATATGTATATAGTAAAATCTTAAAAAATCCTCTCCTCTGAAATGACAAAGGCTAGAGCTCAGATATATAGCATGAAACATTGTCTAGTGGACTTCTTTCAAAGTTGTTCAAATTATGCCTCTAGTATCAGAATTGGCCGCCTCGGGGATCATAATTTTCCTTATATGTATAAAGTAAAAACTTAAAAAATCTCTGAAATGACAAAGGCTTGAGCTTAGATATTTGCCATGAAACATTTTGTAGTGGACCTCTACCAAGTTTGTTCAAATTATAGTCCTGGGGTCAAAATTGGCCCTGTCCGGTGGGGGTCAGCATGGACATCATGCTCTTGTGTTATTGTAAACATGACCAGGGTTTTTTGTTTGTTTGTGAAAATACAGTGTTATAATTGGTATGCTGTTGTTCTATTTCTTTTAATTTTCTAATTTGATAAAATTTAAAGGTACATACAAATAGTTTTTGATTTCATGAAGACAGTCGTCTATTGACATGTTTGTTACTGATTGATTTAGCAACTTCCCAAGATTTCCCATGACTGTCTGATGGTATTGTCACTGAAGCTGAATTTTCACATGATGTGATTTGTTTCCTACATTTTTGTATTTCCTGGCAAATGTGATTATTAGTGGAATCAACTATTTAAGGAAAGTGGAATTTCTGTCGCTTGGCAAAGTTTACTGACAAGATATAATGGCAAATTCATTTCTGTTTAATGACACATGATTATTGTTAGCTATGAAAGCATTATTTTAGATGGCAACTGGATTTATTCTTTTCTTTGTGAATGTGTCTTTGACACTGTTAAACAATATAGGTCCTATTAGGGATTTGTAAAAATATTGAAAAGAATATTTTGGATGTTGGGAAAGTGATTTTAAGGAAAAGATGCATGGTAAATCTATGAAATAGGCCTTATTAGTAATTTGGTGAGACGTTCTGCTAAAAGACTTCTTTGTACATTCATAAGCTAGTAAACTTTTAAGAATAAATGATTATTATTGCTATTATTATTCTAAATTAGTTTTTTTAGCATGTTAAAAGAAAATTTCATATTAAAGGGACTCATTTAAATGAGTTTATTTTATCTTTATATTATTTTATTGACAGACCAGATAAGTGAAGTGGATACTGATTTATAGTTACAACAAAAAATCTTAAAAGATTTGTAATGCATTGTCATTGTGGAAATCTTTGTTAACTATTGTCTCCTTAATAGTGGTCATTCATCTTTTTAAAGAAATGTTTTTCAATTTTTGATATGGTAAAGCTTTTCGAGGAGAATGAAAATTGATTGTTCCTATAATTGAATGAATGATCAAATGATAGATTCGGGTATTGAAAGCTTTCAATCACCAATGATTGCAGCATCTATTTAAAAAAAAAAAATAAAACATCAAAAATAATTATATAATCAGATTCAGTTTTGTTATATGTCATAGTTTAATATAGATAAATCTTACTGTCCTCACGAAGTTTTTAATTCTTACAATTTATATGTTTGACAGACTTTAACAGCAATATGTAAGGAATGAATGTATCTATTACATTTCATAAATTAAATATTTGTTAGGAGGTAAACAGTGGCTCAAGAACTGTGTGCATACTAAAGAAAGCTTGTATAATTGATAATTCAAGTATATCATTTTATGGAAATCATGGCCTGAGGTTTTCATGAGATTTTCGTGCTTAAAATTATGTCAGTGATAAAGAAACTGTTCTTGATTCTTGAGTTTTTGGCTTCTGTTTGACATGGTCATATTTCCAGAAGGTCAGTCCATAGCAGAAGATTATAAGGCGTGAAGATAGCCAGAAGATAGGTCTGAAGGTAGCTGTTGATATTGTTGTGAGAAGATAACTGTTGAAACAGTTCCGCAATTACATGAATAGTTTGACAAGAAATTCTCTAATGCTTTAGGTCAAATAATTATATTACGAAGTATTTTTCCCTGGATGATTGAAACGTACAAGATTAATAATTGGTTTTCTATTATATAAAGATCGACTTCCATATGACAGTATCAGTTCAATAGCTTGATCAGATTGGCTCATGGTGAAGGCAGTGTCGTTGAACGCTTAATTTTCAGATTCTGTAATTTACTATCTACAATTGTCTTTATCATCAAGAAAGTGCTTATTAGGAAAATGAAAACCGTGGCAGTGAATCTGAATAATTATCTTTTCGTAGAGGTTGATTGACAAGATTTAATTGGAGATTTCATTTATTGTTTTGGAATTAATAAAGAATCATTTGTGTTTGATTTTTGTTGACAAGGTGCACATTCTCTCTGACTGCAGAAGCCAACCAGATAAAGATTGTCTTATTGTGGATGTTATTGTGATGGCGGCAGTAACAAGTGTGAAAAGGACATAAAAATTTGAAAAAAAAGTACTTAAAATGTGTAGAAAGAAATTGTGTGCATTCATTGTTCCTTTGAGAAAACTTGGTAGAAGTGAAGTTTTTGTTCATTTATCTAAAAAGCCTGTGAAGTAAATGGAAGATTTAAGTTTTTCGCCCACAAGAAATTTTTCATTGCTATGCTTAAATTTTGTTTGTGCTTTGGGAAAAGTAAAAGAAAGTCTAACATATGCAAGGATTAAAGTGAATGTTGAAGCTTAAAGAAGTTTGATTGACTTGGCAGAATATTTTGGATATAAGGACATGAGATCTAGAACTGACTTTATTGATATTTTTATTGATTGAAATAAAAATTTCCTAAGTGATTTAAAAAAGTAGTTAATGAATTGCTGTAGAGATTGGCTTCATAAAATCTCTTTGACAAATTCAGATTCCAGAAAGTGTCCCCATTTTTATGAATAACTGATGAAAATCTTCTAAAGTCTTATGAATAATTTAACAAAAGGTGTTAATGATTGCCCAGAAACTTTTAACTCAGAATTGTATTGCAAGCTTGACTCTCTTTAAAGATGCATTATTAATATTCTTGTTGTTTTGAGAAGAAAACACAGTCAACAATTTTGACTTTTTATTGTGAACAAGCAGAATTATCTTGTAGTATTTAAGCTGTTTTAGCCATATTGTGATTCAAAAAAGGCAGTCATGATTTTATGAATTCAGAAGTATTGTGGCTTAATGTAACTTGTATTAATATATGTTACTGCATGGTATTGCAGATGCAAAATTATTGATAATGATACATATATGATAAATTATCAGACATTAATTTCATAATGATTGACTTCCATGTGACAGAATCATTTGTATAGCTTGATCAGGTCGCTTCATTCAGATGGAAGTGTTGCTGGAACAAGTATTGTCATATTCAGTAATTGATTGCCTACATTTGTTTGTATCATTGCAGTAGTAGTAATAATATAATAGACTAAAGTGAAAAGAGGCGAGGAAATCTGAATTTCTGTTTCTGGTTTCAGCAGATGTTGATTGACAGGATTTAGTATCAGATTCATTTCAATTTAGAGGATAAAGATTGATTGAGAATTATCTGTGTTAAATTGAAATCAACTAGGCAATTATGAGTTCTGCTGGCAGTGGTGTCTAATTGATTGATACTGTTTTACCTTAATTGAGCGGGGATGTTAACATAAACAAGAAAAAACAAAACAAAACAGTAAACTGTTTTTTTTTGTAAAGTAGAAAACCAGGTAAACAAAAATAAAAATAAAAAAGTATTGAAGAAGTACTCGTAAAACCTAATGATTTGGAAAATTTACTTTCTGAAACTTGGTATAAAATTCAGTCCCAAACATTTGGAACAATATCAAAAGTTTATCAATGGCTCTTGTAATTTTGTGACAGCATTGTTATAAAGATATGATCCCAAATATTTGACAATTCATCTAGTTAATAAAAAAAAAACAAATAAAAGAAACAGCTAGATTTTGTAATCGGTCTTCTCTCTTACAGTATGTGGAAGAGAAAATACTGAGTAGTAAGGAATTATGGAGTTTTTCTCTCTGTATAGAAGTATGTTCACTTCATGTTGCCATTTGTCTGGGCACTTTAAGTGTTGTTAAATGGAAGCAGATCAGTGAATTGGATTTAATTTTAAAATGTAAACAAACAAAAAAGCCCCACAAAAACACACAAGAACAAACAGTATTTTCAATTACACAATTTATTTTTAGTTTTATCTCTTACAAAATTTGAAATAAGTATTTAATATGTAGTATTGCAACTGCTATTTAATTCTGTCCGTTGAAACTTTGTTTCTCTAATGTTAAATGTTAATACTCTTTTTGGAATGCGTTCTTGATTACTTACTTGTCATTTCTGTGTTTTACGCAATAGGAGACAGTTCTTAATGTGATTTGACCTGAAGTGTTCATTAGACAAACATGATGTGCATCAGCTGTCTTGTTGGTGTTAGAGAACTGCCAGTCTCTAAAGGAAAGCAAATTCCTAGAAATAGCACAAGTAACGTTATTCAGCAGTTTCATATAAGAGATCAAAGAATTTTTTTTTTCTGTAATTGAGACTTAATACCTTGTTATTACAGAAATTTACAAACATGGAAGATTAAAGTTGGCTTAAATTGCAAGGATTTCTTTTGGCTTTGAAAACTCTGGATTTTATTTTTCATCGGTGGGAATTATCCTCAGAATACAAATTTTAACTGATTGTAACTTCTACTTACTCCAAAAAAAGAAATCTATTGTTTTCAAATCATGTACGCTTCAAAAGAATAAACTAATATTCTCCATCGAAACACTTACCTTAAAGCAAGTAAAGGGACTTAAGGCATTTTCAGTAATGCACTTTTGAAATTGAAGACTTAAATTAATGACGGCCATTTAAGTCAGAGATTCAAAGACTTTAAGTGTCTCTTATTTCACATTGTATTTAAGAATAAATCATTTCAATTTAGAAGTGATATTTTTGTGTGTTTCTCATCTGTTGTGGTTCAAACGTCATCTATTAGGGTGTTGAGAATAAAGGATCGAGCCATATTAAAATTTTCATACTCTTATGATATAATTCATAAACAATTTATAAGTTTAAAGTAATTACAAAATTTCTGTGCAGCATCATTTCTTCACTTGTGAATGAATTAGAGGGCACTGTTGTTTCAGCTTGCGTTTGACCAAATTGTGAAAATATTCATGACACATAATTTATAAAGATGCTGGTTTCTGCAAAACTTAAAGAAATAAAAGAGTGCTTCCCACAGAAAGTGAACTACATTGATAATTGGAATTAATTGTGTGGATTAATTACATGCCAAGTAATTGTTAACAGTGAAAAGGTGTTATGGGTTATGTGGAGAATTGTGTAAATAATATGGAGTTAAATCCACATTTTTGGCAGCGCCCGATTTGCTCTTGCACAGAGTCCATTCATTTTGGACTTGGGTGAGTATGTCGTTTTGAGATAATAGTGTTATGACTTGTTATAAAATTTTTAGTTTAAAAACAAGTACTTCAAAATCATGATGATGACTTTGAGAGGAAGCACAGGTCCAGCTAGATAAGGTTGTATGTTTGACAGGATCGATACTCCCAAAATATACCATTATCTAACTCGTAAGTTTATGTATTAAACTTAATGATACTTTAGCATGACCAGTAGCCAAAATAAACAGTGGGTGCTAAAATTTCTTAAATTAACTGAAACTGAAACTTGTTTTTATAGACAATAAATTAATTAATCTTTATAACTTTGCCAGAACAGTCTTTGAAAATGTAAATTTAAATCAGTTTTTGAGTATGTATTAGTTCTCCTTGAACTTCAGTTATCATACATGCATATGGAAGCCATCTTTTTGTTTTCTGCTTACTGGAAAAAATGTCATGCTCTTTTACCAATCAATTGATTTTAATCCCCTTGAGGAGTTCAAATAGCTTGCAGTCTAATTAGTAACAATAAAAGTCATTTGATGCAGTGGTAGTCAATACAATTTATATAGAAAATGCATTTCTATACTTGAACACATACATTACAAGTAATGGATTTGCCACAAACTGAAGATTTAAATATAAAGCCATGGTAAATGTGTATCAAGCCCCATGTGGCTGTTTGACTCCTAATCTGCCTTGCTTTTACTTAAAATAGTAGCTGTTGAATTTAAAGATTTATTGACAGGACTTTTCTGTGAATAATATCTTTCTTGAAATTTCCTTCTTTTTTTTTTTGCCTGGAAAATATTCTTCTCTGCCAGACTAGGACAGTGACTCTGTTACAGCTAGATTACTGTTTTCATATGAGTCTGAAGATTTGAAAGATTATTTTAGCATAATATTATAAAGAAATCTTGACTCAAATGCATATACATGTATTACAATTACCTAGCCTAACAGCTAATTAACTTCATAATTTTGTTTTTGAGTGGCTAATATAATGGGGTAACAATTGTTATGTTTCATGCTGTTTCATTGGAGTATATAAGTTTTCATGTAATAATGCTTTCAGTATTGCAAGGCATTGCATGAGATTTTTTTCATGTAATTATGTTTCCAGTATTGTAAGACTAAATGAGATTGTTTCTCTGTGATTATACATCTAGTATTGTTAAAAATGAATAAGATTATTTTCATGTAATGACGCTTTAAGTATTGCAAGGTATGCAGGAGACTGTTTTAATGTAATGATGCTTCCAGTATTGCTAGGCATACATGAGCTTGTTATCATGTAATTAGTCTTCCAGTATTGCAAGGCATACATGAGCTTGTTATCATGTAATTAGTCTTCCAGTATTGCTAGGCATACATGAGCTTGTTATCATGTAATTAGTCTTCCAGTATTGCAAGGCATGGATGAGATTATTATTATCTAATTAGTCTTCCAATGATCAAGGCATCAATAAGATTCTTATTACATAATTAGGCTTCCAGTATTGCAAGGCATGAACAAGATTGTTGTTATGTTTTAAGTCTTTCAGTATTGCAAGGCATAAATGAGATTGCTATTATATATAATTAGGTTTCCAGTATTGCAAGGTATGAAAGAGATTGTTATGTAATTAACCTATGATGCAGCAGCATTGCAAAGCACAAATGAGAATGTTATCATGTAAATAGTATTTCAGTATTGCAAGGCATGAATGATATTTTTATCATGTAATTAGTCCTTCGGTATTTCAAGGGATGAATGAGATTGGTATCATGTAATTGGTCCTTTGGTATTGCAAGGCATGGATGAGATTGTTGTCTTGTGATTATGCTTATAAAAATGCAGTGCATTATTTTTGATGCTGTATAAGAGTATTACATGTTCTTTGTCCTTAGAAATAGATTTTTCATTTATGTTTTTTTTTTTGGTATTTTAGAGGCCCATTCAGTGTTGTAAGAAGATGTGTACACAAAGATACAGGGAAACAGTTTGCTGTGAAGATTGTAGATGTTGCCAAGTTCACATCCAGCCCTGGTCTTAGCACAGAAGGTATGCAGTAGTTTGTTGAAACTCAAATTTCCATTCATCTGTTGCACTTTGATTGAACTTCCTTTTAAGACATCAACAAGTTGCCACACACCCTAGTCATCTTTGTCTCCTAATCCATTCTTTTATTAAATGTTAGTGTTTGTAGGAATGGCAGAAGTTATTGTTATGTAGCATCTGATTGCAGGGTTGAAAGGCTGCCCCTTTGGTTGAAAGTTTTCAGGGTTGCCAGCAGCCGTGTAAAGTCAGGGAAAACTGATTTGTTTTTCAAGGTCAGTGAATTGTCACGGAGTTTTAAAAAATGGTCAGTGAAAAATACTAATGCAGAAAAGTCGGGGTAAAATAATTGCACAGCTTGATTCAATTGAAATAAAATGGCTATAGCAGTCTTCAGGTGTTAGAATTAACAACTCAAAAGTTTATACAGTTTTACACAGAAATTTGTTGTTGATACAGACATTTAGGTTCAACTTGTATAGTCTTTAATTTGCATGCACATAATATTTCATCCTGTTAAACTGTCCTGACTTGAAGACTGAAAGGCTTTGTTGGCTTTAGGGGAGGAGGTGGTCATAAAGGTAAGATGTTTTGGTCAGTGTAAAACTTTATTTGGTCAGTAAAAAGTAGGGGGATTTTTTAACCAGGTTTTCATCGAAAACCTGGTTATTGTAATGCTGAAGTGGGCGGGTGGGCGGGCGGGCGTCAACTTTTGGTTTCTGCTCATTAACTTGAGTTTACTTTGGCCTTTTGACGCCAAACTTGGTGTATGGGTAGCTTATATCAAGAGGCAGCTTGTGATTGCTACCCAGGTGTCTGTGATCAAGGCTAAGGTCACTGTTGCTAAAAATAGAAATTCAGTTTCCACTCAATAACTTGAGTATGCTTTGACATATTGACCCCAAACTCTGTATATGAGTAGCTGATATTAAGAGGCAGCTTGGGATTGCTTCCCAGGTGTCTGTGATCAAGGTCAAGGTCACTGTTGCTAAAAATAGAAATTCAGTTTCTGCTCAATAACTTGAGTTTGCTTTGACCTATTGACCCCAAACTTGGTATATGAGTAGCTTATATCAAGAGGCAGCTTGGGATTGCTACCCAGATGTCTGTGATCAAGGTCAAGGTCACTGTTGCTAAAAATAGAAATTCAGTTTCCGCTCAATAACTTGAGTTTGCTTTGACCTATTGACCCCAAACTTGATATATGGGTAGCTTATATCAAGAGGCAGCTTGTGATTGCTACCCAGGTGTCTGTGATCAAGGTCAAGGTCACTGTTGCTAAATATAGAAATTCAGTTTCCGCTCAATAAGTTGAGTTTGCTTTGACCTATTGACCCCAAACTTGGTGTATGGGTAGCTTATATCAAGAGGCAGCTTGTGATTGCTACCCAGGTGTCTGTGATCAAGGTCAAGGTCACTGTTGCTAAATATAGAAATTCAGTTTCCGCTCAATAAGTTGAGTTTGCTTTGACCTATTGACCCCAAACTTGGTGTATGGGTAGCTTATATCAAGGGGCAGCTTGATATTGCTACCCAGGTGTCTGTGATCAAGGTCAAGGTCACTGTTGCTAAAAATAGAAATTCAGTTTCTGCTCAATAACTCTAGTTTGCTTTGGTCTATTGATGCTAAACTTGGTATATGGGTAGCTTATATTTAGAGGCAGCTTGGGATTGCTACCCAGGTGTCTGTGGTCAAGGTCAAGGTCAATGTTGCTAAAAAAAGAAATTAAGTTTCTGCTGAATAACTTTAGTTTGCTTAGACCTATTGACACCAAATTTAGTATTTGGGTAGCTGATATCAAGATGCAACTTGGCATTGCTACCCAGGTGTCTGTGAACAAGGTCAAGGTCACTGTTGCGTTAAAAAAGAAATTCAGTTTTCACGTAATAATGTGATAATAATGAGTTTGCGTTGACCTGTTGACACCAAACTTGCTGTGTGGGTAGCTTATATTAAGATGCAGCTTGGGATTGCTATTATGATATCTGGGAGCAAGGTCAAGGTCACTTGTTTACAATAGAATTTTCAGCTTCTACTCAGTAACTTCAGCACACTTTGACCTATTGATACTCAACTTGGCATGTGTGTAGCTTACATAAAAATACAGCCTGGCATTGCTACTCAGGTATCTGATTTATTTTTATTTTGAACTATTGAAACCAACTTTCTGTGTTGGTACCAAAATAACAGCACCATTTTTACTTCACTGCCATATTTCTTCCTAATTCCTGTCACATCAATACTTGGTCGTTGAAAACCTGGTTTTCGTCGCATTGCGGCGCTTCTTGTTTTTATCTAAGATGCTGGCAAACCTTAATTTGTATGAATGAAAATCTCTTACTGCTTAAAGGTAATTTGTTTGAGACATGTCAGTCATTATGAATGTTGTATTTATGTGCTTTACAAGGTGTAGCAGTCTACTAGACTGGTACTAGGGCAGATGAAATGTTACATGAATTCTCTTCTCTCAAGCCAAAAATACTGTTTTAAGTTGAACCAGATAGTAGACAAAAAACACCTTCCAAAAATCCATTCAAATGTTTTTAACCTAATTTTAATCTGAAGCATTGAGGAAAAGAGTAAAATAGTACCATTTGTAAAATGGAATCGCATGTTGTTACAGTGTTTGCATTAATTCTGTTCAATGTATTGAACAAAGCTAGCTTCATTGTTTTCCATTAAGTCAATTGAAATGGAACTTTGTACTGTGTTTGATTACAATTACCTATAATGTGTAGAGCTGAGTATCTTTTAGAAGTTGTCAGTCTAGGTAATGGGTAACTTTTGTGTTTGACTTCATCTTTTCTTTCATGTTAAGATATCACAATACACATACTCCATTTATATCCAAAGACTCTTCAGTACCTTTTGAGTTAAACTTTTAAGCTTGATAGCAAAGCATGTCACCACTGCACAATCAGGCCCAGCACTAAAAATTTTGAAAGGGGTCAATGAGTTAGTGACTCTAATAATTAGCACTTTTTCCAAGTTACTGGCACTAAATTTTTTGCAAGGGATGAATGAGTTAGTGACTCTAATAGTGAGTACTTTTTCCAAGTCACTGGCACTAAAATTTTTGCAAGGGATGAATGAGTTAGTGACTCTAATAGTGAGTACAGTGGAACTTCCGAAAACCGAACACCCATGGGACCGGACAAAAATTTCGGATTTTGGAAGTTTCCGGAATTCAGAAGTACGAATGATCTGGAGAAGTACAGGTGCCAAACACAAGTAGTTCTTTATGATAGTGAATTCAGTCAGTATTGTTGAGCGTAACAGCGTTTGTAACATGGGAAACATAATGCAAAATTAAAATTAATGAAAACATTCTACACGTATATTTTATTATAAAATGTCAAATGTTTTCAAATACATATACATGTATACTGTATTATTTGCAAACACGTTTCTATATGTCAGAACAAAGCTACATATTGCATACCTTTAAAACAGTTTGAAAAAAAATCGCCAATTAGAATAACCAACACATTGGCCGACGTTGGCTAACTAATTACCCTTTTTTAACACCACAATTACAATTTAATCCTTAAAGTCGCTTGTAGCAAACACCTGTTATTAATCCATTAATCAGCGCTGTGTTTTATTTACCGCTGTCTAACTATCGATATATTCGGCTGCATGTCAATTTCAAATTGACAACTTGTTATTCTAACGCATGTCAAAATAAACGATCACCGCTAATTGGTAAACAGTAGATAGAGACGTGAAATTTTTGCCGCAGGGTTTGCGATCTTAGGTCTGTCTTTTTGCACTTTTTTATTTTTCCGGTATTTGGAAGTAAAATTGCATTGATTTAAACTAAATTTTACGGAAAAATCGTCCGGAATTCAGAATTCAGAAGTTCCGGATTTCAGAAGTATGATTTACATAGAAAACAGAAGGAGAAATTTCGGGACCGAGAAAATCGTTCAGTTTTCAGAAGTTTCCGGTTTTTAGAAGGTCCGGTTTTCGGAAGTTCCACTGTACTTTTTCCAAGTCACTGGCACTAAATTTTTTGCAAGGGATGAATGAGTTAGTGACTTACTAAATTTTTTGCAAGGGATGAATGAGTTAGTGACTCTAATAGTGAGTACTTTTTCCAAGTCAGTGGCACTAAAATTTTTGTGAGGGATGAATGAGTTAGTGACTCTAATAGTGAGTACTTTTTCCAAGTCAGTGGCACTAAATTTTTTACAAGGGATGAATGAGTTAGTGACTCTAATCATGTCCCAAATAATTGAACTATATGGTTTGTTGCATCAGTTGCATCTTCTAAGGTTACTTTGGATTGAGTTCTTTTCGGTTGTTCATGATGCTTAGTACTTGCCGTCTTGTCTTTGTTTTGGTTCCCTGGTTTTATGTGGTTCTTTTACTAAAGATCATGTGGCATTGGTTTTCTTTGCTTTTGACACTGTTTGTCTTAATTGATAAGGATTTTTGCCTATAGATATAATTGTTTATGAGACACATTGTAACAGCAGTATGAAGTCTACTTTTAGGAGACACATGATATCATTGTTACAAATTAAGTAAAGTCAAAATACTTCTGCCTAGAACATGTATAGCTCATAGCACAAAGTGTCTTTATTTTGGGATGTCTTTGCAGAGGACATTTGTGGGATCAGATGTCTTGCAGGAAGTATTATCAGCTGCTACCTTTGATATATATATATCTCAGAACACAGGTGGCTTCAGGGTACAAGGCATCAAATGTTATAATTAGGTATTTTGCAGCAGACGCCATTACTCAGGACAATTCTAGAGCCATTGTTAAAGACATATGTGTGATCAGTCTTTCTTGCCTATATTTCATTGGCATCAATGTTACATAAACATTTATAATTATTTGTATTTGCTTGGGGAACTAATGGCGTAAGGCTCTTTAAGTCAAGGTGTCTATGTTGTGCAAAATAACAGCTCTTGTGAGAGTTATTTTGTAAATTATTTTGTTCATTCTGCAACTCTTTTGTGGGTATAATACACTTAATGTCATGGTTGAACAGGAACAGTATGGCATTGAAAAGATAGACCTTTTACATTGATTGCAATGAACTGCTTTGCCATGTGCCTGTCTGACAGTAGAAATATTCACAAGAGGAAAAATTAATCCTTTCTGTTTATGAGCAGCTCCATTAATACTGGTATATATAAAAGATGAATTGTTCCCTGTCAAATTATATGTTGCTTTTGTGGTATTATTGATGTCTGGAACATAGTGATTTAAGAATGATGGAAAAAATGCCTGTCAAAAAAAAAGGGATAATTATTGCAGTATTCTGAATGTCTGAATGATTTCTGTGGGAGGTTTCAGTCAATACTTGTTACTTATATGGGAGCATTATCACTCCTAAGGGTGCTGTTTCTTTGGCAATCAATCTAAATTTATAAAACTATTACACAGGTCAATCACTGGTCATTTTTTCTCAGAATTCCTCCTTTGGTTTTATGACTGATTACCCTTTTTTGGCCAGTTGAGATAAATATGGTGTAAATCATGTGAAAATGGTTTATCCAGTTTCATAATAAATTAGCTTTGTCTGAAACAGTTCTCACTGAATGAAAGGATGGTGAACAACATAGTTCTGCATGGCTTGTAGACATAATAAAACTATTATAAGTTTGAAAAATCAGTAATGTGGTGTATCTTTGGTGGCATAGATATGACATTTGTAGTTTTCTATTTTGGTAAAGAGATATTAAGTCATGGTAACAAGATGATATGTCATGATAATGAGATAATTAAGTCATGGAAATGAGATATTAAGTCGTGGTAACAAGATAATATAACAAGATAATATGGCATTATGATAATCATGTCACGGTTACAAAATAATATGCCGTGGTAATGAGATATTAAGTTGTGGCAATAATTTGATTAAGTCGAGGGAACAAGTCATGGTAATGAGATAATATGTCATGGTAACAAGATAATTAAGTCAAGGGAATAGTTCATGCTTTCAGTGACTGAAATTTGATTTGGCCATGTTTAATTTCAAAATTTGCCCCTGGGGACATTATTTGCTCCATCACTGTGATCTGATGATTAAAATAGACTTCTTCAAACAAGCCAAGCTCTTACATATATTTCTTGTCTGAAAGAATATTATAAGATTTCTGAAATATTGTAAGAGCCTTGGCATAAATCTTTGTCTCACTTAAAGCACTTTGATTTTTTTAGCTTGACTATACAAAGTATATGGAGAGCTGTCATACTCACCCTGAAGTCAGTGTCAGCAGCCAGATTTCTGATTAAAGTTTTTGTGCAGTAAAATATTTTTACTGTTACTTTTTTATTTCTATACAGATTTACTTCAAACTTCAGTTATATGTTCGTTAACATCACCCTCATCATATGTGGTAAGGTTAATGAGTTTTAGCACCCATAGACATTGCAGAGTTATTTCCCCTTGAACTTATACTCTTCCTCATTTTTGACTAGTATATACCTTGAGGCCCAAAGTACTCTGGAAATGACACTTGGCAGAGATAAATACCTTAAAATTCAGTATGTTAAGGTTAATACTGTCTTACCTTCCAGTTATTCCAGTTTATTCTGAATTAAGGCAATCCCTCAATAGTGACCAAAACCAAAATTAAATAACCTGATTCGGTTTGATTGAACAGCATGAAAAATGCAGCACTCAACACAGACCCCAACAAAACCTTGAGCAGTATTTTCTTAATTACATGTGTTATAATTAAAGCTCCTACTATTGCTTCTGCTGTTGAGTCAGTGCACAGTTGCGGGGTATTTGTCATCATCAATGAGTGTTCTAGTTCTATATGAGAGCATTGCACAATATTAACATATGGAATTTTATTTGTCTTTATGTAACATAAAAAGTATTTCAAATATGGCTGCGACCTAAATAATTGGAAAAAAGAACTAGATCTCAGAATTGAAAGTTCTGTTATAAACAAGCATTTGTGTAAATCAGATTGAGAAATAACATATTCTGTTGTTCATTTGAGAAGATCTTGAAAGGTTTCTTAAATTTCATTATCCAATATCAGCAAGCGGGGAAATTTTCAGCATCAGTTTTCAGGTGATTTAATTTCCAAATATTCATTGTTGCAGATTGTCTGTCTGTCATCTGTACAACTAAATAATAATTTAAAGAGTATATAACTGCTCACTTGTTTGTGTGTGTTTGCTTCGTAACTTATTGTTGGTTTAAGATTTTCAAAATACTTGGTATAATGTTCACCATGTTATGGTACGGTGTTCACTGTGTTACTGTACAGTGTTCACCATGTTTCAGTACAGTGTTCACCATGTTTCAGTACACTGTTCACCATGTTATGGTACAGTGTCCACCATGTTACAGTAGTACATCACAAACTATCCTCTCTGTTTGTGGTTCTGTCTGTCCTTGGTTCATGCTGCCTACCTATATATTTTGTCCCAATAAGTGATTTCACACTAAATATCACTGCTTCAAGCATTTTTGTGGACAATACACTTTAGGGGACATAAATTTTGTCACTTATAGTGACAGCTCTTGTAGACATTGTATTGCATGTCTGTGGTGATATCTGTTGTACATATTTAGAAACATTTGATAGAAGAACAACGGTTTTTTAAACAGATTACATAGAACTTGGTCTAAAGGAATCAACTACACGCATCTAATCTAGGTTTTAGCGAATGAGAGGATTAACTCTAGCCAGGCATAGTTACTGCAAATTTTGTAGTCAGCAGAATGCAGGATTTTCAGATTGATTTTTTTTTTATAACAGGAAATTCAGATTGACTGCATCAATTTAATAAGAGGAGTAATAATCCCTGTTTTAAATTAAAGTATCATTTATAATTGACTGTAGCCAGATATTAAATGCTACAAGAAGGCTTACACATTGTGTTATTATGGAAGATTATATTGAACCTTCTACTAGTGAAGAGTGTAGAGTGACAGGTGATCATTATATTCTTTGTCTGATGTTTCCATATAGTATTTCTGTCTCTAAGTTGCATAGTCATTTGCCAGTTGTTGATAGGGTTTTGATTTTAGGTTGCTTGAAAATGAAATCACAGAAAACAGCCGAAGCTGTGAAGTTTTATGAAATGTTTTTGCTAACATTTTTTATACTAAATTTCCAATATGATATTTTTTGACGCTCTAATATGTTTCATTCTACATAGCTATATGCAGTCACTGAAAAAGAGAACGAGTTGGTTTTTATATACCCATTCTTGAGTTGCTGGATTACCAGTAAGGCTTCAGTGGTACCAAGTGCCTGTGCACAGTTTTGAAAAATAGATCAGAGGTCTTTGGTCATGTTTTATTTGTTCAGAAAATAAATTGACACTGAAATTTAAGATTCTAGGGACTTTCACTTTTTCAGGAAGCTGACTCCACTGACACCCTAATTCAAGACATAATATGTTTCAAGTATGTATATGCTAAAGACATTTTGGGATCATATGTCTTTTGCAACAAAAGTTGCAGCAGATGGCTTTGCTCCGTAAACATATGACATTATGTATCTTTTCTTAACGTATATGTAACAACAGCTGAGACTTAATATGCCCCTGAAGGGAGGCATAAAAAAAAGTTTTTGAACTGTCTGTCAGTCAGTCCGTCCGAAAACTTTAACATTGGCAATAACTTTCTTATTAGTAAGTGGATTTACTTCATACTTGGACACAACACCTCTTTGGACAAGACCTTCCCACTGACCTATATTTGTTTGACCTTGACCCCTGAATGACCTTTACCTTGAAGATCCAATTGTCCAAAAACTTTAACATTGCCCATAACTTCCTTATTAGTAAGTGGATTTACTTCATACCTGGACACAACACCCCTTTGAACAAGGTCTTCCCACTGACCTATATTTATTTCACCTTGACCCCTGAATGACTGTTTCTCAGCTCAAAGGTCAAAACACCACTTTCGGGGGCATTGTCATCTTACAGTGACAGCTCTTGTTTCTTTGAAGAACAGGTTTGGCTTAAAGATTTAAAAAAGTTTTACCTCTCTGTGTAAATATTTTGTCTCCATATTAACTAACAACTGTTAAATTGTGGTGATTTTAAGCAAAGGAACAGATAATTATATGTTGCCATATTAGAAATGATTTTAGTGTCATTTTTTTCAATATCTTCTCCTGCAGTCATGTGTAGAATTTATCCAGTAAAAGGCTAGTAATAGTATGTTGCCTCAAATGATAAATTTATGAAGAAAAAATAAAACGGAGGAAATTGATGAGACATTTTGAAAGAATTTTCTAGTAAGTAGTCTTATTTTGCCAAGCAAATATTTGCATTCACAGTGGATAGTAGATTGCAGATACTTTCTCTGTGCCTTTGGGAATTAAATAGTTCCACCACATAATTGACACAGAATATTTGCTTGCAACCTCCTTGCTCTAGGAAAATTGAAGAAATGTAATTTGCTGACCTTTATTACAGTGTTCTGACATGAGCAAGTGAATACTTAATAATAAGGAATTTTTCATGAGAGACAATCGTTTATTGATCCTCATGATTATGTGATTTTTTGAAAATCGAAGGAGAGTTTATAAGTATGTGAAGTGACAAATTCAACAGTCTAGTCAGTTCAACATGACATCAAGAAAATGATTTCAAAGTTTGATGTCATAATTAAACTAATTAAAGACTTCAGCAAACACACTTATGTTTTCTGCCTTCTCTGAACTACCATGATATGTGCTGTCTTTGAAAAATGTGAGTTAAGTGTTTGAAGGTTACTGAAACATGGATCTCACAACAACCTTGCAGCTATGTCACACGTTGCATGTAGTATGATGTCCCTAATGTGGAAATGATTATTCTAACACTATCCGCAATTTGCTGACAATAAAGAAAGAAGGAATTGAGCATGATATATCATATACATTATAGCAGCGCGCGACCGCTGACGTCACTACAAACTTCTTTAGGCTGTTCTTATTTGTCATTGTGAACCAAAAATTGTTTTAAAATATTTTTATAGTGAAATATTGTTACGGACTAAATTATCTTCTTTGATGTACATCTATGATAAAATTATAGATATTTGTTTGAATGTAAATCATTAACTGATAAACTAAAAATGACCTTTTTATTTTCCTTTTCACGTGAGAAATGAATAGCGGGGTAAACGGAATAGTCTGACAGGGCAGTTACTGTAAAAATGGCATGATAAGTATAGTAGTGCACATAATTATTTCCCTTGTAACTATACATATGTGTTAGAATGGAAATACATCTCGTTCAGATGTATAATTATTTAATCACTCAGGCTTCATGATTAAATTACTACGCATCTGAACTCGCCACCATTCTATATTTGACGGTAGATCACTCAAACTTAAAATCTATTTCCTAAATAGAAATGTTATCTATGCATTGTTTATTTAACTATTAGGGCACCTACTGGCAGTCAGAATGTGATAAAAAGTATACAAAAATGATTTCAAAGCTGTCTATTATCAATCTGTAAGTGAAAAAATCATAACATTTGACCACATTGTTTATAATCTCAAGACACGACCCATTTACCTGAGAAGTTTTGTTTAAAGTTATGACAGCATAGTACACACCTTTGTCAGGTTCTGTACTAAATTCTTCAAATTTATAGTTCTCATTTTTAGCTAGTCTGTTTCCAAGAAAAAGTCGAGCTATTATGATCGCTGTGTCATCGTCGTCCTGCAAAAACTTTAAGAAAGCCCATTACTCGAACAATTTAAAAGGTATCAATATGAAACTTAGACTGCTTGCTTATCATGACAAGAGGTAGTTGTAACACAAGGGGCATTATTCTGAAAGCTATAGTTTTGGAGTTATGTCCCTTTTTAACTTACAATTTTTGTCAAAATTGCTTATTAAGTTGAATGATTTCAAAACTATCGAAGGTATCAATATGAAACTTAGACTGCTTGCTTATCATGACAAGAGGCAGTTGTAACACAAGGGACATATTATTCTGAAAACTGTATTTTTGGAGTTATGTTCCTTTTTAACTTAAAATTTTTGTCAAAATTGCTTATTAAGTTGAATGATCAAAGGTATCAATATGAACAATATCAACATTTTAACATGAAACGTCAGAGGTATATAGACTTCCTTCAGGAGTAGTGCACCATAACTTATAATAAGATCCATAACTATGGCCAAGATTGTCGACATGTGAAACAGACGAGCGTTAGCGCCACTTCGTGTATTTCTTGTTATTCCTTGAAAACTTTTGCTTCAGTTATATATGAATCCTGCATTTGGCCTTGTACAGAGAAAAAATGTAGTAGATTATGTGTCTGTTTTAAGGACATTCATCTGATTTGGTTTTGCAATACCCTTTCTGTTTGATTCTGAGATGGAAGAACAGTATATTCTGATTTTTTTTTCAAATTCCAAAATAATTTCATGGTATTCAAACATTGGTATTAAAAGTTATAAATATTTTTATGTCAAATCACACCTGAATAATATCTTTAGTTCAAATTAATGAAGAATGGCTTTTGAATTCCACTTTGTTAGCAGATACCATTTAGAAATTTTCTGGCCTTTAAAAGCCAAAATATCCTTGAGAGGAAAAAAGCGGTATTTTCTGTTTAACAACAGCTATAAATTAGGGATGCAAACGGTAACTTTTCAATTTACCGGTTAACCTGACGCTGTTACCGGTAAATTTACCGGTTAACCGATAAACAATAAAATATTTTCGTGCCGACTAGTCACAGTTTATGGTATGTACACTTTTAAAGTGAAACCGGAAGTTGACGGGATAGTGTTTACTATTCGGATCTTTATTCAGGCGGAAAGAGTATTGTGATCGCTTAATAGATACATATGCATTCCCCTCGTATGTAATTTCGTACTGCTTTAAATTAATTTTATAAATGTATGCGATCTTTGTTGGTAATATTAACGTTTTTATCTTTCATTTCGTATAATGAAATGTAATGCATTACGTACATAGAATAAATAAAAAAAACACTGAAGAGTTTTGCCTTTTATTTAATTACACAGGCAAGTCTTACTGTTGAAAATCAAATTAATACATTAAGACATTACATAAATTGCCACTGCTTCGAAAAACAAACTTGATTTGACGTGTTAATTATTAAGAACGTGTTAAGAAATCATCAATGGCGATTGTCCTTTAATCTCAAGTTAAGTTTTTATTTAGCGAGTAGAAAACAAACAATAGTGTCAGTTAAACTCTTAATTGGCAGCCGCAAACAGGAGGCGCAATGTTTATATAATTGTTAATCATTACAATGGTAAAAGTGACAAATAAACGAGAGTCATCCTGTGTATAAGTGTGACATTGATCTATGCGCACCCGGGGTTTATCACCACGACGATCGATAAATACCGTTGTCAGTGCGGCGCGCTTGTTTGGTAGTTTTTACTTTTAATGTTTATATTTTTAACATTCTCTCTTCCTTTTGTCTCGGTTAACCTCACCGGAAAATTGTTACCGGTAAACCGATTATTAGGTAGGTTAACCGGTTAACCGGTTAACCTCTTGCATCCCTACTATAAATACATACATGAATGATGGATTGTTCCTATATAAAAGATAAAATGTCCCCTGTCAAATTATACATAGCATTTGTAGGACTTTTTTATGTCTGGAACATAGTGATTTGGTATAATGGAAAGTGGTCTGTCAAGAATATGATTATGTATATTGCAGTTTAGGTCTTTGGGTCTGTCTGAATGATTTTTAGGTTTGATGTAAATACTGGTTACTTGCGTAAGAACAATATTACACTTACATTAGTGCTGTTTTGTATATTAGGTCTTTACTTACACAGGTCAGTTGCAAATCACAGTGTCTTGCTGTTCTTCTGTAATTTTCTATCTTGAAATGTTTTTACTTGCTAAGATAAATGTATCATGAATTGTGTGGCAACTGCTTTCTGGTACATAATTATTTCTGTCTCAAGCAGTTTTCTCTGATGGCAAGTGATGGGTATTTCTTCATATACTTCTATTTTCTTTCATTATGTTTATAACTTGTTCAGATGGATTCAGTGCATTGCAGGTCTGGGTCACAGGAGCTAAAAATAGAGATTAAAATTGAAAACTCTGAAACCACAACTTAGATATTTGTTTTGTAGCATTGTCTAATGTCTTGACCTAATGACCTACTTTATATCTGCAGCTACAGTATGGAAATTTGAATACTTACTTAATTATTAACTTAATTATACGAATAATTTTACCTGTGGATTTCAACTTTGACCTTAGCCAACATTGACCTTGTTCTACTGATCTCCTCACTGTTTTTGAATCTGTGTCTGTGAAATTTGTACTAGATGTACTAATTTGCATGTAGTTTTCAGCTTCAGTATTTGATCAACTTGCCTTGATTCCTTCCTTGGTGTTGCTGTTTTAACTTGTGATACTCAGATGAACGATATAGGGCCATCATGGCCCTCTTGTTCAAATAAGGGCTTTGTACATGTAGTTACAGACAATCCTATAGAGCAGTTTGACCAATTAGCGTAATATATTATGTTTCAAAACAGGACTATGTGTTCAGAAACTAGAATTTATCTCTTCCAGAATGAAATCAAATTGTGTGCAATTTGGAACTAATTTCTGAATAAACCATTCATATGAACAAGAAGGAAGGGAATACAAACCAGAAACATAGATAGAACACACCTTGTTGTTGTTCATTTCCACAGATTGTTGTCAGATGAATAAATTCTTTTGGTCCTTTATCAGAAAACCCCAAATGAACAAATTTCCAGCGTCAATTATATAGCTGGAAATTTCAGTCCCAAAGGTGTGAACCATTGCATGTAAATGTACTCTGAATGTATAGATTTGTCTGGAAATGCTTCTTTACCTCTTTATGAAGCATTAGAAGGTTATATAATGCTGATGGGTGTTTTTTTTTGTTTCTTTTGCAACTGGTAGAAATAAGAGAAACCAGTTTTCAGATTTGGAAGGTATATGGGCAGTGTTGAAATTACAGACTTCTAACTTTCTATATCTCACAATAAGCAAGACAGTTAAATAAAATTATATAAAGTTTACCATTTTATCACAGTGTCAAGTTAATTTTTTTTTTGTCCAAATTAATCAAAGATCTTCTGAATTTGTTATTGTTTAGTAATTTGCTGATTTTTGTACTTCTGCAGCATGTCAAAGCTTTCCTGTCCAAATAAAAGACCAAAAAAATTACACTTCATTATCATCCGCAGATAAAATCAGAGGTGAGTATTGCATGCTGAAATGGAATTGTCCATCTGTCTGTGACCTTCCATCGGGATCCATAACTTAGAACTGTTTGATTAGATTGTAATGAAACTTGGCTTGGGTGTATATATTAATAAGGAAATGCTGAACGTCAAATACTATCCAAATCCACTTGTGCATTATTGAGTTATGGCCCTTTGTTACTTAAAAATTGGTATTTTTTGTAGGATCTGGTTAGAACTGGTTCGTTAAATTGTAATTTTGGCTTGAATGTATATATTAATTACAAAATGATGCATGTCAAATGTCATTAAATCTACCTGTGTGTTACTGAGTTTTAGCCCGTTGTTACTTAAGAATAGGCATTTTCTAAAGGAAAATTTGTGTTTGGCTTCATTATTTTAGAACTGGTTGGTAAAATTTTTTATATAAAACTTAGCATGAATGTTAATATGGATGAGAACATGATGCATGTGAAATACCATCAAAATTAACCCATCTGTTGTAGAGTTATGCCCTTTTTACATTTAAATAGATATCTTGTACAGGAAAGAAGGCCTCATTACACTAAAAACTGAAACGGACATTGTAATTCTGAGAAATGTACTTTTAACAAATGACACAAAGGCATTACACAACATCATATTAATGTTTGACATCATTTCTGTCAAAATGACATCATTTACTATAAGAGCTATATCTGCTTGGCACAGCTCTATTTTATGGGCATCGCTCTGGACATAAATCGTATCAAACCAAGTATGCTTTGCAAGAATTGCCACTTACAGAGAGATGTTTCAAATTTCACCCTCAAAGTAGCAAGTTTAATTATAACAGAAAGTCAGCTTTTAATGTGACCAGTCTTCTGGTTGCTATTTATAAAAGCGAGTTGCCCATGTTTTTGAGTTTTGAGGACATTGATTTATATAAGGGATCATTCGGTACTTGGGTTGCAATATTGAGTTGCCCACATTTTTGAGTTGTCCACATAATGAGTTTTTACTGTAATAACATTTTTTACTGCATAAATACTGGTATATTAAAAAAAATTGTTCTCGAATTATATGATGATTTTTGTGGTGATCTTGATGTCTGGAACATAGTTATTGGAGAATCATGGAAAATAGTCTGTCAGATTATATATGAAGATATAATTAGAGAAAGTTTTTCTGGGGGATCTGAATGAATTCTGTAGGAAGTAAGATTATATGAGAGCTGCAAATATTGTAGAAGTCAATTTACATCAGTTGAAATACTGACCATGTCAGTTGCTGACTTGAAATGTTTCCTACAATCTTTTTTTTTTTTTGCCTGAAATTTGTTTGCCTGTTACAGCAAGCTGAAATAAATGTTGCGCTATAAACAAGTAATATTTGTTCTGTCATTTTCCTTATGTGTTCTGAAGCAGGTTTTACTGACAAGCAAGCCCCAGACAGGTTTTACTGAAGAGCAAGCCCCTCAGAGAGAGGTTTTACTGACGAGCAAGCCCCTGGGACAGGTTTTACTGAAGAGCAAGCCCCAGACAGGTTTTACTGACGAGCAAGCCCCAGACAGGTTTTACTGAAGAGCAAGCCTCAGACAGGTTTTACTGAAGAGCAAGCCCCAGACAGGTTTTACTGAAGAGCAAGCCCCAATAAGGTTTTACTGATGAGCAAGCCCCAGACAGGTTTTACTGAAGAGCAAGCCCCAGACAGGTTTTACTGAAGAGCAAGCCCCGGGGACAGGTTTTACTGAAGAGCAAGCCCCAGACAGGTTTAACTGATGAGCAGGCCCCAGACAGGTTATACTGAAGAGCAAGCCCTAGACAGGTTTTACTGAAGAGCATGCCCCAGACAGGTTTTACTAAAATGCAAGCCCTAGACAAGTTTTACTGGAGAGCATGCCCCAGACAGGTTTTACTAAAATGCAAGCCCTAGACAAGTTTTACTGGAGAGCAAGCCCTAGACAGGTTTTACTGAAGAGCATGCCCCAGACAGGTTTTACTGAAGAGCAAGCCCCAGACAGGTTTTACTGACGAGCAAGCCTCAGACAGGTTTTACTGAAGTGCAAGCCCCAGACAGATTTTACTGACGAGCATGCCCCAGACAGGTTTTACTGAAGAGCAAGCCCCAGACAGGTTTTACTGAAGAGCAAGCCCCTCAGAGACAGGTTTTACTGACAAGCAAGCC
This sequence comes from Cyclina sinensis, assembly GCA_012932295.1. Classification (NCBI taxonomy): domain Eukaryota; kingdom Metazoa; phylum Mollusca; class Bivalvia; order Venerida; family Veneridae; genus Cyclina; species Cyclina sinensis. The sequence goes on along the minus strand of JAAONU010000007.1, from coordinate 19,395,383 downwards.
CCTGGAACAGGTTTTACTGAAGAGCAAGCCCCTGGGACAGGTTTTACTGAAGAGCAAGTCCCAGACAGGTTTAGAGAAGAGCAAGTCCTAGACAGATTTTACTGAAGAGCAAGCCCCAGACAGGTTTTACTGAGCCTTAGACAGGTTTTAATGAAGAGCAAGCCCCAGTCAGGTTTCACTGAAGAGCAAGCCTCAGACAGGTTTTACTGAAGAGCAAGCCCCAGACAGGTTTTACTGAAGAGCAAGCCTCTCAGAGACAGGTTTTACTGACAAGCAAGCCCCAGACAGGTTTAGAGAAGAGCAAGTCCTAGACAGGTTTTACTGAAGAGCAAGCCCCAGACAGGTTTTACTGAGCCTTAGACAGGTTTTACTGAAGAGCAAGCCCCAGACATGTTTCACTGAAGAGCAAGCCTCAGACAGGTTTTACTGAAGAGCAAGCCCCAGACAGGTTTTACTGACAAGCAAGCCCCAGACAGGTTTTACTGAAGAGCAAGCCCCAGACAGGTTTTACTGACGAGCACGCCCCAGACAGGTTTTACTGAAGAGCAAGCCTCAGACAGGTTTTACTGACGAGCATGCCCCAGACAGGTTTTACTGACGAGCAAGCCTCAGACAGGTTTTACTGAAGAGCAAGCCCCAGACAGGTTTTACTGACGAGCACGCCCCAGACAGGTTTTACTGAAGAGCAAGCCCCAGACAGGTTTTACTGAAGAGCAAGCCCCTCAGAGACAGGTTTTACTTACAAGCAAGCCCCTGGGACAGGTTTTACTGAAGAGCAAGCCCCAGACAGGTTTAACTGAAGAGCAAGTCCCAGACAGGTTTATAGAAGAGCAAGTCCTAGACAGGTTTTACTGAAGAGCAAGCCCCAGACAGGTTTCACTGAGCCCTAGACAGGTTTTACTGAAGAGCATGCCCCAGACAGGTTTCACTGAAATGCAAGCCTCAGACAGGTTTTACTGAAGAGCAAGCCCCAGACAGGTTTTACTGAAGAGCAACCCCCAGACAGGTTTTACTGAAGAGCAACCCCCAGACAGGTTTTACTGACAAGCACGCCCCAGACAGGTTTTACTGAAGAGCAAGCCCCAGACAGGTTTTACTGCAAGCACACCCCAGACAGGTTTTACTGACGAGCAAGCCGCAGACAGGTTTTACTGACGAGCACGCCCCAGACAGGTTTTACTGAAGAGCAAGCCCCTCAGAGACAGGTTTTACTGACGAGCACGCCCCAGACAGGTTTTACTGACGATCATGCCCCAGACAGGCTTTACTGAAGAGCAAGCCCCAGACAGGTTTTACTGCAAGCACACCCCTGACAGGTTTTACTGACGAGCACGCCCCAGACAGGTTTTACTGACGAGCACGCCCCTGACAGGTTTTACTGATGAGCACGCCCCAGACAGGTTTTACTGACGAGCACGCCCCAGACAGGTTTTACTGACGAGCACGCCCCAGACAGGTTTTACTGACGAGCACGCCCCAGAGAAAAAAATGAGGTGAAAGGGACTCAGAGCTTAGAATTATTGCAGCTGTAAACTCAGTTACCATATAGACATTGCTTTCTTATGATGCAGATCAACAAAAATTAAATTAATCGAAAAAAAAGATTAGAAATGAATGAATAATAAGTCAACCAATCAATAAAGAAATTAAGAAATTAAAAATGATTATTGATATAATGTTGATATACTTATGTCAGTACAGTGTTTTTATGACCTTGCACAAGATATTGTTTCACTTATCTAATGGATTTCTGATCAAGTTAGGAGTACCATAAACATTATTTTCTGGGAAACACAAGATTTATTGTACCATCATAAAAGAAATTATCCATATAAACCTATCTCATAAAATATCATTTATCACATTATTTGGATCTTGGATAGAATTTTCTTGCTATTATGCAATATGGAAAACTCCTGAAATTACTCTAATTAGAATGTATGCTCAGTTTCCAACCTTTAGAAGTATTTCTGCCACTGTTCTGAAGATAAATGAATCATAACAGAGCATTTTGGGCAAAATTATTAGCACAATATTTGTGATATAGAATTTTAAGACTGATGAAAATGTTTTTTTAAATTTTATTTATTTTATTATTTTTATTTTATTAAAAAGAGAAAAGAAAACATTTACATGTAAATTATTGTCTGTCAAATATATCTAAAATGCACAATACATGAACTAGAAAATGCCCTTAAACTTATTATTTAGCCTTTTGTATATATCTGCATGGTACCTTAACATTAGGAAAAGGTGATCATATTATCTTAGTGACATTGAAAAGAAAATGTGGGCTAAAGTTTCATTTGATTTCCTGAAACACATTTATAGCTTCAGGCCTCTTTGTGAAGAATGTGTAAACAAGATGTGTTCCTAATTGGGGAAACATTTTTCATAGGGCAGTTTTGCTCAGGACATATGTGGAAAAATCTTGTTTTTTTGTGGACAAATGTGGTGTCAGATAGCTTCACTCAAGACTTCTGGTTCATAAGCTGTTTTTGCTCAGAAGCCACATGACTTTAACTTCCTTTGTTCAATGCTTTTGTTATTACTGTTCCATTGCTGAGTCACATTTTGGGCATTATAACATTGTAGAGATCAGTATAATATAGCCTAGTTTTCCCTTTCGTGACATAAGACCTATTATCTATAAGCTTCAAGCTCATGTGACATCAGAATTAGCCTAAGGCAAATATGACATCAGAACTGTGATTTACCTTAAGGCAAATGTGACATCAGAATAGGGATTTAACCTAAGGCACATGTGACATCAGAACTGTGATTTAGCTTAAAGTACATGACATCAGAACTGTGATTTAGCCTTGGGCAGAATTATGGAGAATGCCTAAGAAGAGACATTTTTCCTTTGCTTTGTGAGAAATTTGCTTCTAATATTATGTCAGTCAAATATTCTTGAGCTGAGGAGGTTACAGTAGTCTTAATGTTTGAACAAGAGTACTATTAATGCTGATAATAAATATTTTTATTAAAGGTAAGCCTGTCAGATATGTTTCTTTTATGGTGTTATTAATATCTTGAGGTATGATGATGTTATTTAAAAAATCCTGTAAAGTACTCTGTCAAAAATATGGTGCTGTTTATTGTAATAGCTCTTGTGCCTGTCAATGTTGTCTTTAGGAGGTTCAAGTCAATACTTGCTGTTTGAGTAAGAGCTGACCGCTTCATTCTATAATGAATTAATTTTGTCTGCAGCAGATTGTGCACAAGTATGGGATCCAGATTAATTCATGTATAGTAGTTTTTGAAGCAAACTTCGTTAAAAGCATGAAGCTCTACAAAGCTGTTCTAAGTATCTATTCCATTCAGGACTGGTCGCTGTGGCAACAAGAATGAAAAACATTAAAGAAATCTTCTTGCCTAAAAGCACCTGGCCTAAGAGCTTTGAAATTTGGTGTATAATATTGGACCTGTACCAAAACTATTCAGACTATGTCCTTGTTGTCATTATGGGCCCTGCTTAAGAGGTCACATTTTTTACATGAAAATATATATAGTAAAGTATTTAAATCACTTCTTAGCTCAGAATTCTGACATCTTGCATGAAGCATTGTTTAGTGGACCTTTTCCAAGATTGATCAAAATAGCCCTTAGGTCGATTTTGGCTTCACTCCAGGGGATATTTGGTATGTAGTATTGTCTTGTGTGATTTGCTACAAATGTATGACAGAAGACTGCCTCTCTGTGACCAGAAATTAATAATGATGAAGAAAAGAGGTTTATATGTCAGTTAATTGAGTTAAGCCTTGTCAACAGACCAGCGGTTCAGTGAGTGTTCTGCTGGGTACTGTTAGTTGCACCACTGTGACTGTTCTGATTACAACATATTGGAATTTCCTAACATCTTCGTAGCAGAAATTTAAGAAATTTAATTTTGCAAATTCAGATTGATTGGAAGAGTACACCTTGAGGTATTAAAAGAGAAACATAAGTTGTCCTACATAGTTTTTTAGGGTTCTTGATTTACAAGTTACTTACTTATGCATACTGCAGAGCACAAGAAAACATCTTCAGTCAGTTAATGATGATACCAAGGGAATATTGAAATAGATTGCTGAAACAAGAGGTAAGGAAATTTTGGTCTTATTGACTGTAAATGGAGGGAGAACAAATATGTTTCTTTAAAGTGCCAAGTTGCTGGAGATTTGATACTGTTGCTAAGAGACAATTGTAACCTTCAGAAATCTTTCTCAGTAATGAGTTCTTGAAAAGCTGTATTTGTACTGGGGGGCAAAACTGGAAATTATTTGAAAATATTATGTTTTCACCTTTTGGTCATTTTTGCTAATAATTGCAAATTTTGTATCAGGTTTTCCAGTATCCATACAGATCTTTTAAAATGCTGACATTCGTTAAGGGTTATTATTAGGCAGAGAGCTTCTAGCTTAGCTCTAAGGGAAAAAAATGTTTTGTTTAAAAGGTTATATTCATAGCCTCTCCCCTAAAAAAAGATCAACACTGCTTTGCTCAGTAAGTAGACAACATTTACAATTTAAATGGATTGAGACTTTGAATAACTGGAATGGATGGAACCACATAAATGTTGAATATTTTCTGATTTTTTTTTTATTGCTTTTTTTAGGTCGAAATTAAGTCAGAATCGTCTCTGTTTTATCATGGCAGAACTAAATGTTTAGAGATTAGTGTGCTTTTTTTATACGCTCGTTGAAGACTGGATGTATTATAGGATCACGCATGGTGTGTGTGTGGGTGGGGGGGGGGGTGGGTCTGGAGCATAACTCCTACACTATCAAAGCTATTGACTTGAAACTTCATAGGTGGATAGATCTCATTGAGACGGAGTGCATTGCACAAGAAACATCACTCTACACTTCTTGATTTTGGATTTATTCCCCTTTGTTTCATTTTCTTTTCCGGAGCATAACTCCAACACTATCAAAGCTATTGACTTGAAACTTCATAGGTGGATAGATCTCATTGAAACAGAATGCAGTGCACAAGAACCATCACTCTGTACTTCGTGATTTTTGGAGTTATTCCCTTTTAATTTTCTTGTTTTGGGCATAACTCCAACACTATCAAAGCTATTGACTTGAAACTTCATAGGTGGATAGATCTCATTGAGTCGGAGTGCAGTGCACACGAACCATCACTCTGCACTTTATGATTTTGGAGTTATTCCTCTTTGTTTCATTTTTTTTCCGGAGCATAACTACTACATTATCATAGCTATTGACTTGAAACTTGATACATAGATAGGTCTTATTGAGACAAAGTGCAGTGCTCAAGAACCATCACTCTGCACTTCATGATTTTGGAGTTATGCACCTTTGTTTAATTTTCTTGTCTGGAACATAACCCTATGTTATCAAAGCTATTGACTTGAAACTTCACAGGTGGATAGATCTCATTGAGACGGAGTGCATTGCACAAGAATCATCACTGTACACTTCATGATTTTGGAATTATTCCCCCTAGTTTAATTTTCGTACTTGATGTTTGTCTGGACCATACTCCTACATTATCAAAGCTATTGACTTGAAACTTCATAAATGGATAGATGTTATTGAAACAAATTGCGCAATTGATGGGCATATTTTGTTCTGCCTTGCGGCACTCTTGTTTAATTTTAAAATCTCTTTGATATGTCAAGCCCTCTTGTGACTGTTTTACTTGACTTAAATCAACAAGCATGGTAGCTGTCTCTAAGATTGTTTTTTTGTTTTGTTTTTTCTAGCTGAGAAACTATTAAAATGAAAAACTGTTATTATATCACCCAAGTAATTTTCCCATAATTTGTATTCACTATGGGGTCAGAGCACCTGTGGTTAGCCCTATTTGAAAAGCTGCATCAGTTACATTGACTATAGACAGAAAATGATAGATCAGATGTATATAGGATTTCTCTGTAATTTTCTGTCTGGTATAAAAATTGGATATAATACATAAATTGCAGTGTATCATCTGCACTTACATAATGTCTGCTATTAGACATGCAGGGCATTAGTAATGATGTTCTATCTATGGAGATAATCATTTTTTTGCAGAACTTTTTTCCTTGCTGGCAGAATGAACATTGATAAGTGTTATAGATGATGTTGTCCGGCCATATATGGTATATAATTGCTGAATGTGAATAAGGAGATGGCATTTCGATACCCAGTCAATACCAACGTTGAGTCTGTCTCGATATAACCTTTAGTTGCATTCAGTAATTCAACACCTGAATCTTGTTTGTAATTTGACAGAAAATTGCAAATGGCATTCAGGGAAAGGTTATGACGGTTTTAACAGGTCAGAAACCTTGATGACATTTAAGCTGTTACTGTGCATGGTGTACCTCAAAAAAATTGTGACCACAGTGAGTACACCAATTGGTCCACAATCAGTTAAAGTCAAGGTATTCAATGGATGACATTATTTTATTTCACGGTTGATTGTGGACCATGGTGTACTCATGGCCTTGATAATGATAAATCTTTATGTCTATTTTGTATTTTACATTCATTTAACTTTGGTGCTCACTTCTGCTGAAATGTGATCTAGATCTCTCACTGAAATAATCAGCTATAATGTTCTGTGATATAATATAAGATACATAATAGTTCTTGGAAAACTTGATAATTTCTCAGCTCAGATAGGGTATACCTAAATTATAAGGAAAGAAATACAGTTAAGAACGCCTAATAAGGCTAGTCAATTAAATGTGGTCTTAGAAACAAATCAGTCTTTAAATAGCAGACCATAACTTTTCTTTACTTTAGACATAGGGTTTTTCAAGTTGCTGATTTGTGTGTGATTTTGTAATAACTGGTGTTAAAAGAGGACTTTAACTTTACCCGGCTGTATTTGAATGATGGGATTATTATAGGTAGAGTTGGAGTTATACAGTCGGTGGAAAGTTGAGAAACACAAAACTGAAAACTCCTTATTAAGACCTAAAACACAAATGCTCATGTTAATATGGTAAAGATCGACTGACTAATTTTAAGCTAATAGAATCTACCAGTGATCTCATGGAAACCTTACAGCAATTATAAGCCATAATGTGCTTAACCATGACTCGATCATACAAGTGTCAAACAGGAAAAACTCTAAAAATCTTAAAATTTCTTCATTGTGTTTGAATGATTAAAGTTAATAGGAGAAATTTGTTGTGGGCAGGGGTTACGGGAGCAGGAATTTGAAAGGCTTTTATGACAATTGTTCTTTGTCAGAAGAACATATTATCCAGTTCTTATATCCGAGTGTGTGATTACATTTTCAGGTGTAAAATCAGGGCTTTAATTATTCATGACAGGTTTATTTGTTTTCTCACCTTTTATACACTTAATTGAAACTAATTTTGGCCTGTAAGATTAATGGAAAATGCTGACAGTGTGTCCTGTTATATTTAGTTTGTCATTTATATGGAAACTTTCAGGGAAGCAGCAACAAAGGCAATTCTTCTAAACATATGATTGGTTAATGTAATCAGATTAAGTGACACTTCAATTGGACACTTTAGGGAGGCAATATTAAACTTTCATTAGTTTTGATTGGTTTGTTTTATTGGATGTTTTGATCTTCAAAAAAGTCCCCTCTCAAAGGAGAAACAAACAATACAGAATAAAATAAAGATGCATCAACCTGTAGCTTTTGTCTCTGTTTGTTTTGAAAAATGAGAAATGGTGTTATCACATTAATTTAAAGGAAGACAACCCTGGTCATACTTCATATGGGACCAGGCAAAAATGATTGGAATATTATCTACATGTAGTTTTAATGGCTGCTGAAGATGCTAAAAAGGCATATAATATTTAAAGCGACTGACTCACATAATTTTGCTGAATTTTTTTTTCTTTACAATCTAAGAGAATTTAATATACTACCGGAAAAACATAATATTATGCTTCTATACGCCATGAAAACTGAAAAAAAAAGTTTTGACTTAACTAGGATTCGAACCCATGACTTTTCGGTCAGTAAAATATAGAGCGACGATCTAGACCACTGAGCCACAGCGCCTACTTGTAAGTTTGCGTCAAAATTAATGTTATAAGTAAAGTATCTACCCCGTGACTAATGGGGTAAATTTTTTACCGATAAAAGTGTGTAGAACTTTATATTTTGATGTTTTTCTGTATCAAACAATGAATCAGTAACTTAGTTTAAATATGTTCTTCACAATTGCAGCAAAAATTTCAAGATGTAAGAACATTTTCTTTTTTTTTCATCTTCAGCCCATCTGTGAGTCAGTTGCTTTAAGAAGTTTTATTTTGTTTTCTGAAAACTTGAGGTGTAATACATTTACTGCTAAAATGTTATCTATAAATCTTTGAATTTCTTGTACCTTGTTTATATACCTCTATAATTAAACTTTACTCTGAATTATGAAGAATTGAACATTTAAAAACACTCTCAGACATTTATATAAAGGATTTGCAAATTTGTTATAACAGTTAATAATTTGTTTACCTTGTTAAACTTAATTCAAGAAATCTGCAAGGCATTCAAATTGAATACAGTTCAGTTCCTTGAATATTTGAATGAAAATGTCTTCTTATTTTACTAACTCTAAAGCATAACAATATAATGAATGTCAATATTGAAGAAAATTTAGCTTCTATCAAGGGAACGGAATACCAATAAGATTCTAAGATAACATTTCCCCACAGAACCAATTAATCATAAAAAACAACAAGCAAAAAACATAATCATTGAAAAAGACAGATCTAGAATCCAATTCATAATACACTCTTGTTTTGCATGCAGTTTTATTTGTAAGAGGCAGTGATAGATAGTTTCTTCAAGACATGAATTCTTTTAGTGACAATGCCCTTTATGTGAAATATTGCATTTAAATTTTGCATGTTTAGAAATTCTGTGAAGTTCTGTTACAGACATGTTCATGAGAATTGTAGCCAGGTATATTTTAGCTCATCTTAGCACTTAAAGAGTAATCACAATGTTTGTTGTCTGTCTTCTGTCCACATTGACCTTGTGAGCACTCTAGAAGCCACATTTTCCATCCAATCATTATGAAAATTTGTCTTAATAATTGGCTTGATGACTTCTAGGCTCTTTTCATATATGGGTCATGTTTGGTCAAAAACTAGGTCACTAGGTCAGATCTTAGAAAAACCTTGTCTCTAGAGGCCACATTTCCAATCCAGTCATCATAAATCTTTATGTTTGACTTAGTGACTTATTGGCTCTTTTCATATATAGGTAAAAAACTAAGCCACATGGTCAAATCCTAGAAATACCTTGTGAACACTCTAGAGGCGACATATGCTATTGTTGAGGGAAGTAGAATTATTCTTAAGAATTTCTTAGTTACATGAGTCATTGAGCCTATAACACATTTCTTAAGTCACGTAAATTTATTTAGGTACAAAAACATGAGGAAATGATGGAAAAACACACACCATATTGTTACAGTCTAGTGCACACCTACCTGTAATTGTACAAATACAACCTCTGACAACTGTGTCAGGGAATTGATTCTTTGGCTCAGTGGTTAGAGTTTTGTTGTGTCACTCGGGAGATTGGAGTTCGAATCTTGCTCTGGATTTTGTATTTTAAGATGCATTGCATCTTTCTGTTACGGACTTTCATGTTCATAAGAATATGGAGAATTCACAAAAACTTGAGAAAACCATGAGACCAAACACTCAATATGCAGAATTCACAAAAACATGAGAAAACCATGAGACCAAACACTCGATATGCAGAATTCACAAGAAATCATACAGATTTGCTGTCAAAAAATGTTATAAAAACTTACAAAATTGATAAAAAGTATTTTGTGTTGTATTTTCAGATTTGAAGCGTGAGGCTAGTATATGTCACATGTTGAAACATCCGCACATAGTGGAACTGCTGGAAACCTACAGCTCCGATGGCATGCTCTATATGGTGTTTGAATAGTAAGTGTAATTATTGTTGGTGTTCTTTATTATAAGAGTTTATTTTGTGTTATTGTATGCAAAGTGTTCCACTGTGTCATAAGTTCAATTAATGGTTATCATATTGTATTTTTTCCCCAAACATTGCGGCAAACTTAACAGCTGTGATGGAATGCTCTCAGTATGGTCTTTGACTAGTACAGACAAGAGATTTATTTGTACAGTTGAATGATCTCCCTTTGTATTGTGGCTTTCATTGCTACAGATTACTATTGCCTTTAGTTAGGATATAATTGTGAGGTAATTTGTTCATTTGAAGCTCTCACGAGCCACAATTGAAAACTGGGATAAAACAAGTGTCTGCAGTAATATGGCATTGTTTAAGATTGTCAATTTAGCAAGGTGGTTACAGGCCTTGATTGAAATCAATTTGTTTAATGTCAGACTGTTGATGAGGTTGGTTTTGTAACAATTGTAATCTTTCCGTAAGTCATCTTTAGTTTAATTTTCTGAATCATTAAGTATTGCTCCCCCGATTTTACAGTTAATTCAGAAATGTTCACCATATTTATTGATGGATCTTACTTCAGTTGTAGCTGTTGTCATGGATGGTGGTGGGCTGGGGGTTAACTCTTGTTTGCATGATGCATGCTGTCTGCGTTATTTTGATATTAATAGTTTTGACACTTTATAAAAAGTCTTCATTGCCAATATGTTGTGGTACCAGTATCTTTCTTTCCATCAATATAGTTCTCTTACATTACCTTTTACCAGCAGTCATGGAAAGCTACATTCAAGAATTCCATTGTTGTTAATACCACTATCATTATTCAATGTCACATTGTCTGAGATGTGAATTATTATGCACAGATTTTTCATTGATCAATTTATTTCATTCATATTTGCAGATGTCGGGCTACAGAAAGAATTAATCTTATTTTGTTTTATGAATATGCTGGTTTTACACTTATCTATGGTAAAAGTACAGTAACAACTTGTTAATAAGGTACTTTGCTGTTTCAGAATTCTATTAAAATCTTTTCAGGGTTGGTTAATTTGGTTTTCAGTTACAATTTCTTAGTCGTTAAGTATTGCATATCTCTGTTTTGAGATTATATGGTTAAAAACCCTACAAACAGTTCTGACGAAAAGAAATCTGTTTAAATGAATATCTGTTTATGTTCCCTTTCGAGTTCTTAATTATCCCTTGTTTGATTAAAACTATCCATGATTTCATTTGGAGCTCATAACCAATGTTTTGAGGGTATAAAGGAGCAAGCTAGTCATTTGGTTAGTCAGTCCTTGTGTAAGCTAGTTTCACCTGTTTGGGATGGGAGAAAAAGAGAGTAAGTTGGAATACACTGATTAAACTTAATTTTACCTTGGTCAGTGGTATATAAATGTAGAATGGGAATGCATTTGGGTTGTCAGCATTCAGGGTCAAGGTCACTGTTACTGAAAATACAAAACATTTTCTGATCAATAATTTTACTAAATGTCACATTAAGATGAAACTTGGTCTGTTTATAATTAGATTAGCTTGTATGCAGTCGTGTTTGGGATTTCCTTTTGGATGTCTGTGTTAAGGTCAAGGTCACTGGTACAGAAAAAGACAATTACTGTTTCAATAACTTCAATTTGGAATGTCATTTTGCTAGTTGCTGCTTGGGATTACATTTTGCCAGCTGGACTCAATGTCAATTCACTGTTACTAAAAATAGAATTTAAAAAGTTTACAGTCAGAAACACCACTTCAGAATTTCCTAATGAAATGAAACTTGGTTTGGGATTATGTTTCGAGTGTCTCATATCAAGGTCAAGGTCACTGTTACTAAACAAAATGTTTTCCAGTGAGTAACTTCACTTTGGAATGTTGTAATATCATGAAACTTTAGTGTGATAGTAACTTGTGCTGTTGTTGGCAAGTCTTCACTAAATTATTACATAGAAAACTTTGAAAATCTTTTCGTCAGAAACTGCTTACACTATTTCAGAATAGTTTCACAGAAATGCTCATTTTGTTTTGTAAAATAAAAAAAAAAAGGGGGGAAAAAAAAACAACATGGCCAAGCGGGTACAGGACAAGATTTCACTATATGACTGAGAATCTTAATATTCTTCTCAAAATCTGCTTGACTGTCTGGTTTCCATATATCCTCATGAACATTTTTGCTTGGTAGCCCTTTTTCAGCTGATCCCTTCAAGTCATGTTGGTTCATAAAAAAAACTTGGCTGACAGGGGGCAGGGCAAGTTTTCTCTATAATGACTTTATAAAAAATCTTGAAAATAATTTCGTCAGAAACCACTTGCTAGATTTCAAAATGATTTCATAAAAATGTTCCTGAAGTAACCCTTTATAAAATTCCCTTTGGTCTATAAAAAAACTTGACTTAGAGGGAGCAGGGCAATTAGTTGTCAATATTACAACAGTATGAAAACTTTTGAAGCAATGAAATTTGAACCGTATGTACAATCAGTATGGTACTCAGGTGATTGATATAGTACCATCTTGGCCCTCCTGTTTCTTGTGAATATGTTACTATTTTCATCATGACCGTAACCATTCTTGCAGAAACTGTTAATGAGAAATCATTCAGCATTATTTCCTGATGCCAACAGTTAATAAATTCAATCTATATTCAGCTACTTCCCAGATGACCTCCCCAGTGAAAATGGCCAGTGAAATTTTAGTGTTTTTTCAGTGAAATTTCAGTGAAATTTCACTGAAATAAGTTTCAAATAACACTGAAAGATTTGGGCAAAATTTTGTTGAACTTTCAGTGAAATTTCACCAAATTTTCAGCAAAATTTTGTTGAAATTTCGCCAAAATTTTAGTGAAATTCTACCAAATTTTCACCAAAAGAATTGGGCAAAATTTTGATGAAATTTGGTAAATTTCAATAAAGTTTTAGTGAAATTTCAATGAAGCTTCGGTGAAATTTCAATGAAGTTTAGGTGAAATTTCAATGAAGTTTCAGTGAAATAAAAGAAACCATGCAGTGTTGCATAATTTGCTACATGCATGCAGTAGTTCTGCAGACAGTCCTCATGAAAAATTTTGTCTGAATTTGTCTGAAATGGGATCTGAATTAAGCTGAATTTTGTCTGAATGTGTCTGAATATATTGCTGAATTTTTGCTTAATTTGGAACACTTTCAGACAGATTAAGCCAGTTTTCAGAAAAAATCAGATACTGAGATTCAGAACTGTTCAGACTTCTCCATTTGGAATTTTCAGATGGGCTTGGTGTTTTCAGAAATATTAATTCTGCTATGAGATTCAGATTCAATTTGAAAAAGGAACCCCCTAATCTCTTTAAACACAGTAAGGAAAAATTTACCTATTGATATACCAGCAACAGACATCAAATGATCACAAAACAACTCAGCCTAAATTACTAGGCCTCAGCCAAGCTAAAATACATACATATATAATTAATTTGTATTTTTAATCAAAATCAGACCATGGCAGACAAAATAATGACCACAATATTTCTGTCTACTCTAAGAATATTTTATTTAACTGCATAACACATTATATTTGTCCAGTTCTAAGTTGTGAACTAAAGATAATGAACTTAAGACACTAAACTTAATTCTGGAGATTCAATAACACGGTAGTTACAATAATTGTATCACTTTTTTCTTTTGCCCCCAAGTCTTCTAAAAGTTCTAAAATAAGTTCTTTTAGTCTTTACTTTTTGTTTCTAATGAAAATGTCTAGCCTTTTTTATTTTCTATGTCCTGATCAAGAAGGTATAATAGTCCTTTCTACATGAAAAAGACCTCATCTAGATACTCAATACTTTCTGTCCATCTCCTGATGATCCACTATTTGAATGTATTCACAGCAGTCTGCTTTGCCTTTTATACGTCCAAGACATTACCTTTTTCTTTTCAAGTTTTATTTTTCATCTTTTACCACTTTTTTCTTTGCAGTCTACATTAAAAGTTTTGTAGTTGTTATCAGATGAGAAGTCTATATACTGCTGAATTAGGCAGGAAAATAACTATACGACCTGCAAAACAGAAATAAAACATACAAGCAAAATTATTTATACATGATATTTATGTTGCATGATATTCAGTATCTATGACAATAAATTTAATTCCAAAGCATCTATTGATAACATATGGCAAACACACCTACTGATATTAAATGTTTGTAATTACAGTTAGTACTAGTAATATCTGTTCTTTTGCAAAGGTTTATAAATAAAACAAACACTATTACTCTGTTACATCAAATGGCCACTCTAACACACAAACTTAAGGGTTAGAGTGAAAGAAAATTGTCTGACTATATGTTTATTTAATGAACTGTTTGTACAGTGCCCGGTGTCACTTCATTTAACAACAACAACAAAAACAAAATTTTAAATGTTGTTGTCAAAAACTACAAGGCATAAAGCTTAAATATTTCCTTTGCATTAATTTGGCCAATAGACCTCTACATCTACAAAGTCTGAACAAATCCTGAGTCAAGATATCGTGCCAGATTTGCAAGACCCAACAGATGCTGAACATTTCTAAACAAGGTATGAAAATGTATTGTCTTTTTGTCTTTAGCATTCTACATGTTACTTACTTCTTGTTTTCTGTGTCCTAGTTACTTCAAAATGATGTTTTGATGGAAGATTAGGAGGAACATTCTTTTGACTGTAATAGAAATGTACATGTATCAAAAATAAAATACTTTGACAGGGGGACATTTGTTAGTTTTACATCAGTTTCAACAGATATATAATACCAGTGGTCAGTCCACCCAGGGCCTCAATGGGAACCAATTTCACTGCAAGTGACTGATTGCTTCTTTGCTTGATTCAGAGATAGTGACTTTTTTTCAAATTGCTAAAAAATCTAATATCTTCTGAAAAGCTCTGCTTTTCAAAACATTATATAACTATGTGGGGAAAAAAAACTAAAAAAGTATATATGTATAATTCCATGTCTTAAACACAATATGGTATATCTAGATCTATCTATCCGAATTTATTTATCCGATTTTAGTACCTTAAACCAATTCTTTCGAAATAATAAGATGAGCAAAAAAATATATAACACTTTTTACTCCAGATGAGTTTAAATGCGAACTGCTTGCGGAAAATCACATCAGACAACCCAGACTCTAGCAGACAACCCAGACTCAATACTGCCTTCTTTAAACATTTCATTAAGGGCTGGATCACACCAACAAAAATGAACCATAAAAGTAAAAGAAAATGAAGCACTGACACTTTACTATGATTACTGTTCAGATTGACGACTTGTAATGAAGGATGTTTACAGATATTTTTTACAGTTTTCGAAATCTCTTTGATGGCGCCTTTTTCGGGAGAACAATAGTCATGTATCATCCAGACGTTTGTATCTCACCTCCCACAAGTAAAACATAAACGTCTGGATGATACAGACTAACAGGTGCTCGCTCATTTATAAAACTTGATTATACTATAAAGATTTTCAATAAATTTATAAAACAGAACGAAAAAATATTTAATATTTTTCAGTGGTTTTAAGTTATAAAATTGGTTTACTCACCTGTTCACATGCACCCACTTCCGGTCAAACGTTTACATTGGAAACATGACGAAGCGAATGCGTGATCAGAGATATATTTACAAAAATATCACGACTAACTCTAACTTGGTAATAGATACTTTAGTAAAAACATTTTTCATAAGCTTTTGTTTTGATAACAACCAGTAAACCCATTTGTCATCGATTTTTTCAAAAGAAGTTTAACATTTTAATACACTTTGGTTTGTTCCCAAAATATCTCGACCCAAATGTTATTACCAATAATATTAACACTAAAAAAATCATTGAACAAGTACAATGCAAAACAAATGTATTGATAAGCAAGAAAATATTTCTTCATAAATTATTCTTAAAGAATAAACTGTTTTACAGGCATTTAAGATATACCGGTAGGCACTTTCTCTAACTCTGTAAATAATTCTGTTGTTAACTATCCACTGTACATATTTCCCACTTTTTAATCTTATCTCTTTTTTGCACAAACCTCTAAATGGCAGAATAATCAACTTGCTGATGGTGGCCATTAAATAGTAGAAGTAGGATACGGTTATATTTATGATCATCATATGTACAAGTGACTGATAGGATTTATTATTGTAAATTGTTTTAATGTCAGCTGTATAAAGTACTTATTCTGGTTTGTTGATATTTTGTAGCTCCTTCTTAGGGGGACAAGAAGCTAGTGACAAGATGCCTGTGTTAGATTTCCAACAGAATATTTACAGATGGATGCTTTCATTGATTTTCAAAGATAAGGTAGGCACAATAAAGATTTGAACCAAGTTAATAGAACTGACAGTTGGCAAACAGCCTTAATTATAATATCAAGTTAACTTTGGCAACATTATAAAAGTTATGCACTTCAAGGCATGCATAGTGGCAATATTCCTTTTCTTGACACCATACATGTATGTACTAAAATAAATGTATTCAACTGCCTTTTTCCCTATAACTTTTAGTTAACCTGAGCATATGCTCAGGTGAACTTTAATTTATTCCTTCTTTAGTGGGTGCGTAATAAAATACCATCAAGGCCCTATTGTTTTTTCTTCTTGTCTATATAATAGTGTGAAGATAGAGCCTATATTGTTGTCCTATTTTCCATTATGTGTGGAATAATATGAAATGAATCGGACAACCTTAGCTTCATACAGTTATTGGTACAAACCGTAGTATACTCAGTTTTAATCTTTACTTCTTATACAGTTTTTAACTATGATCTGCTTCTCTTTGTTAGGTGGCTGAACCTCTGAAGTTGTTCCAGAGAATGAGTCTTTTCCAAGAATGAAGAAGACAGATTAAAAAACCTGTACTTGCATCCATAGGAGTTGTCATGAACAAGCAAAGAAAGGAAAAGCTTTATTTTTTAAAGATGTGAAATTTTAAGAAAATAATCATTAAGGATGAAACATTCCCAATGTGACAATTAGTAATTAAGAAGTGTGTTTTACCCAGTGTTTTTGTACTGATAATTTTTTCTGATAAAATGTTTCTTATTAGTAAAGGATTGAAGAAAGTTTATGGTGTAATGAAGATGCAGATAAACTAGCATGTCATGCAGGACTGTGGCATATGAAGTGAAGTGAAAGTGAATTGAAATATATCTATTGTCAAACCAGTGTTGATACAAGGTAACAGCTGCGGAGGTCAATGCTTGTCTTTGATATAGAGGAAAATATAAAAGCGTCAGTTATATCAACATCACAGAAAACACATGCAACGACTTTTTTTAAGTGACTCTTTGTCTTTCTGACAGATTTCAGTTAGAAGTGAACTGCAGATAAAGCTTGTTAACCTGTTAGAGGCACTTAGGTCATTTGGATGTACAACAATTGATGATAAAGCTTGCGCCTTCAGGAAGTTTTTTTCTAAACCTAGCAGATATTTGATTTTACAAATATTTATGCTTAAAGTGAAAGATTTCATTGCTTATATTTATTTTAGGCATGCCATATCAAACATATATCTTAAGTGTAATTATTCAAATGGTAATAGAGCCAATCATCATTTTTTTTAAAGATGATTCTTGTTTCAGTTAATGACATATTTACTGTTAAGGAGCTATGGCTATGTATGTATGTTTGTGTAACATGTATAATATAATTTGACAATAATCTGATTTATTCAGACAAAATTATGTCAAAAGTTTTAAGTTGGAAAATCATACTTTGAAATTGTAAGACATAAGTGTCTGAATAATTCAGATTAATTTATCAATTAATTGTAAAGTGTAGTAAGAAAGTGTGTAACATACACTTAGCATGTTGTTTGATAAGATATGTTATTGCTTTCAAATATTTTTCAAACAAAACCAATAGATTTCAATTACTGATTTGTATGTGAGAATTAATATCACTAATATCAATTCATCTGAATATTCAGACAAAATTTGTTTCAGTTTTCAGAGTTTAAAATCACTCCATTGACACATGTCTGAATTATTCTTACATTTAGGCATTAGATTTTTTTGTTAAATTTTGTAATTTTTTAACATATTTGGAAGATAAATATAATTTAAAACATATTTACTTGTATTTTATGTATGTTTTATCAGTTATATGCATTCTTGTAAAGGGATGAGACTGAAATAAGGAAATAAAAATGATAATAATATACTTCAACTTTTGCCGAAACCCACATCAATTGGTTTTATACAATTCAGACTGTCAGTATTTTAAATGGCTTTTTAGCCAGAGATTACTCACTCATCTCATTCACACACTTTTAGAACTTTTTTTGGCAATTTCTAGGTAAACACTTTAAGTTCAACAACATTTTTTTATATGAAATTTTCTCACCATAATTTTGGTCACCAAAAAAATTGACTCAAAATTTCACTGAAAAAAGAAATTTTTTGAGAAATGAATTGCACCAAATTTCAGTGAGATTTCATTGAAATTTCACTGAAATTTCACCAAAATTCGATCATTTTGATAAATCCCATGCATTTCGGTGAAATTTCACTGAAATTTGGTGAAATTTCACTGAGATTTTGGTGACATTTTCTCTGGGGCTGTCAGTTCATATTTATAGAATTGTTGCACATTGTTTTTGGCTCCTAGGAGACACCCATCATTTTGAAAGTTTTCCTGAATATTAGAATCCTTAGGGAACAAAGTTCTGTCTTAAATGATATCTAGGACATGTTTATATAATCATCGTGCCTGACAAGAGTTGTGAATCATTATAAGCACATTAATAATGCAACTGATTGCAATATTGATGCTGAAGACTTTTGTTAACATTGCTGACCTGTTGTATGCTACATGATGATCAGGATGCTGTTGCTGATGATTGCGATGATGGTGATGATGAAAACTTGTATTGTATCATTAATACAAAGAAAAGATTATAGGTAGCAGTAGAAAAAGTTCCTGTGCATGGACATTTCAAATTCCTGAGTGTATACGTTGAGTAGAGTTATGAGTAAGTTAATGCCAGACACTGTGGTTGCTGGTTCAAAATCTATCAGGGGTGAGAGTCACTGCATGGTGACTTTCTGGATTCCACATTTTGCCAAGTTACTGGTTTGGACTTTGGGGAAGCAGTCTCTTTGTTGGATATAAAATATTAGTATATGTTGCAAGAACTTTTTTCCTAAGTGATTTACTAATGCCAGTAATTGATACAGTCTTTTTTCTGGCTGTACAGATTACTGTGACAGAGCTATAAAAGTAAAGGAGTGAATTCAAGATATCGTTAAGTTACACTTTCCATTTCCATTTCATTACATTTATTTGGTAAAAAAATCAATCAGTGTTAAGTTTCATTCACTGTTCCCAGCCGTTGATTTACAGCTTGAAAAACATCTTTTAATTTTCACTTCCCTCCTTTGTTTAGGTGGAAAAAAAATCTTGACAGCAAATGATTCATTAGACTGTTCTCTCGTGGATTTCTCCTTGTCTTTTAAATTTTCCCCAGTATAGTTTATGGAAATGTTAAAAAGAGTTTTCTCCCTTGATTGACCTTAATTGTTTTCCTTTAAGTTCTAGGTATGGAAAAATGTTGTCGAAAAAAAGATCACAGTTTGCTTTGACAAATTCCTGTATGCTGATGAAGTTTAAGTGGTGTTGAGCAGTGCAATAGTTTCTGACAATTTTATTTGCTGCTGCCAAAACTTGTATTAGAAATTCATTGACTTTAAACAGTTATTACATCCTTTTTGCCTTATTCTGTATTCACCTAATACAGCTTCTAAGCAAAGTAGAGCAAGAAAACAAGTTCAGATTCATTGGGAACAATCCATGTATATATATGTGGGCTTTGATAGCTATTGGTTTGGTAGGACCCAGTTGAATCGCAACCAGAGCACAAGGTGTCATCTTGAATGGGCGAAGACACAAATCCACAGATTTATTTAATAAAAGTCAGACAGTACTATGCACATGGCAGCAGATTTACTGAAATTATCTTGAAGCAGACATACGCGATTATATATCTATTTATGGAAACTTCTCGAGTTTACAATTTGTATAGAGAATAAATTGCTATAGAGAAACTGGAAACATGCTTTGAATTTTGGAATTGTATACCTAGACACTGATGTATGACAATGCCTTTTTAGAGAAGATATTTTGAGAAAGTTTCAGAAATTTTAGATGGAAAATCATTACAGTCTAAGAAATGAATCTTACTTTTAAGTCATTGCTATTCCAGATGAAGATTGAAATGAAATCATTTGGCAGGCAGATTGTGTAGAGTACATATGGAATAAATGAAAGTATATGCAGTTAGTAGCTTGAATTTACTGAGTTTTACATCCTGTCAATAGATCAGGCATATAAATTCAACTGTTTCGATAAGTTTTGTGTGGAAAACAGTACTGACTGGCAAGTTATTATTCTCCCAGAAGGGCGAGCATATACTGTGGTATCATTTAATTTTGCTGGCACAAATGTTCGCACAAACGCCTAAAAAGAATATTTCGCGCGGACTTAATTTCACGCAAATTCATTTTTTTGGTAGAATAAAAGTTGTCAAATACACTGTCAATGTTCTAATAAGTCTTGGCCACCCTTTCTACAGTTGTCTTCTGTTTATTTGACTGAGCAAGCTAGCCATGTGTCAAAAATAACACCCTTTGTTCATCTATTATCATATCGTTGTTTATTCCGTTCTGTAAGCTGCTTGTGTCATCTGCTCAACAATTAACGGATATAATTGACCGATGTTTGTCTCATTACACATTCCAGTTATACAAAGTGTCACTTAATTTAAGTTACTTGACAAAAAAAATAAAAGTTTAAATTTATAGACGTATTTTTCTCGTAGAAAAATGAACGCTGGAACTGTATGAGATGACAAATACATTTATTAAAATGCCCGACCTGCATATAAAAACAAACCTTTTCGGTGATTCATTTGCAGTTGGATTCATGTTCCAATGAAAGACTGTTCTCTTAAATTCTGCATTTTCTATTAAAACTTGTTTTGACTCAACCAACTGCATTAAGACATTGACGTGGGCGAAGTAATGTACTATGTGTTTAATATTCGGATAGTAAGCATATTTGGATACGTACTTGGAATAGCCTTTTAAGGCTTTTATGGCAAAGTTTAGCATAGGGTTTAAATTCGCGCATTCGCCTGAGCGTGAAATACGCGAAAATTAACCCTAAGCGAAATAAAATGATACCACAGTAGTTGCTGCTTTGTCCATCCATCTGTCCCGTCCATCCATCAATCATAATTTTGTCTGGAGCATAACACAAAAACTATTAGAGATATCAAGACCAAACTTCATAGGTAGTTAAGATCTCATTAAGGAGCAGTGCAGTGCACAAGAACCATAACTTTTGCTTTATTAATTTTTGAGTTATTGCCCTTTGAAATTTCTCATACTTATTTTTTATCCGGGACATATCTCACAAAGTATAAGAGTTATCAACTTGAAACTTTATAGGTAGATAGATCTTATTGATAAGCAGTGCATTGCACAAGAACCATAACTCTTCCTTTATTAATTTTTGAGTTATTGCCTTTTGAAATCTCTCATACTTATTTTTTGTCCGGGGCATATCTCACAAAGTATAAGAGATATTAACATGAAACTTTATTGGTAGATAGATCTCTATATGGAGAAGTGCAGCTTGCAAGAACCGTTACTCTATTTTGCATAATTTAGGAGTTACTGCCCTTTGTTATTTTTCATTCTTTTAAAAAAAAATACATATTAAACAAAAGCCCTTTTGGAATTGGCATTTATTCGGGGAGCATCCATCGGTTCTACCAATTTCTTGTTAAATTTCTGCTACTGTAAACAGTGTAAGAATTTCCTGATATCTTAATCAAGAAAATGGTCTTGCCTAATTAAATATTCAGTTTCAACAACAATCAAATTAAATTTGGCACTTGTTATACCCCCACAAACTAAGTTTGAGGGGGTATATGAGTGAGCTTGTCGGTCGGTCCGTCATGGTTTCCTGACGATAACTCATGAAAGGATAGACAGATTTAAACAATTTTTGGTACACAGCTGTAACATCATAAGATACAGGTCAAGTTCGATATTGGGTCTGGTGGGGCCAAGGTCAAGGTCACTGTAACTAAAAATAGAAAAATGGTTTTCGGACGATAACTCATGAAAGTCTTGACAGATTTAAACAATTTTTGGTACACAGGTGTAACATCAAAAGATACAGGTCATTTTAGTTCGATATTGGAGCTGGTGGGACTAAGGTCAAAGTCACAGTTACTAAAAATAGAAAAACGGTTTCTGGACGATAACTCATGAAAGGCTAAACAGATTTAAAAATTTTTGGTACACAGTTGTAACATCACAAGATACAGATCACGTTCGATATTGGGGCTTGTTTGTTCCAAGGTCAAGGTCACTGTTACTAAAAATAGAAAAACAGTTTCTGGATGATTACGCATGATAGGCTAGACAGATTTAAAAAAATTTTTGGTAAAGTTGTAACATCATAAGATACAGGTCATGTTCAATATTAGGGCTGGTGGGCCAGGGTCAAGGTCACTGTTACTAAAAATAGAAAAACGGTTTCCGGACAATAACTCATGAATGGCTGGACAGATTTAAACATTTTTGAGTACACAGGTGAAACATCGATATTGGGGCGTGTGGGGTCAAGGTCACTGTTACTTAAAATAGAAAAATGGTTTCCGGACAATTACTCATGACAGAAGATACAGGTCAAGTTCGATATTGGGGCTGGTAGGGCCAAGGTCAATGTCACTGTTGCTAAAAATAACAAAATGGTTGAAAAAAGGTTTCCAGATGATAACTCATGAAATCTTGACAGATTTAAACAATTTTCAGTGCACAGGTGTAACATCACAGGATACAGGTCAAGCTTGATATTTGGGCTGGTGGGGCCAACGTCAAGGTCACTGTTACTAAAAATAAAAAATAAATGGTTTCTGCTCAATAACTTGAGTTAGGAATGAGATATTTTGATGAAATTTGCTGTAAAGGTAGCTTCTATGAAAACGACGCTTGGGATTGAAAATTTTGCCAGTTAGGTCAAGGTCACTGTTCGCTTAAACTTAAGCTAGTTCTACTAGAAAATATACAGTTCAATGGTCTACCAGTAATTGTTTTCTCTATATACAATATTATTAAATATAAAATATATACATATTTCCATGTTTCTTATGTCACTTTATGCCATTGATTCTAAGCTTTCCAGTTACAGTATCAAGCACTTATGTGGTGGTATTAATCACCTTTAGTGATAGTTCTAGTTACCTCAGGTTTTGAATCCTTGCTGAGCTTTATAATTGATTTCAAAAAAGTTCAGATGTACCAAGGCGGTTATTAGCTAAGATTTCTTAGGGAATTCGACATGTATTATATGGTAATTGTAGTTTATTTATTGTCATTTATTTTGATACATGAAGTTTATTCTCATTTGAAGACATGAAAGGAAGTGTATTTTGTCAAAAATGAAAAATTATGTCAAGTGACTGCATTGTGCAAAAACCGCCCTAATCAAACTCAGTTCTACCTTAGAAGAAAAGTGGAATCTGCCTGACAAGGGTGTAAACTCAATTTATCACATGCGTGATATAATGAGAGAGAAACTCGTTTTTCATACGTCTTTGTACTCTTACATGTTCAAACACTTCATTGCTTTTTCAGTATTGTTAAAACTGAAATTTTTCTTAGATTGTGATTGAAAACCTGAGACATAGAAACAAACAGAATTGCATTATTTGAATTGTGAATTTTTTTCTTCTTCAGACAATGTTTTCATACTGGACAAGGTATTTAACTGGTGACTTCCTTTCTAAAGCAAGGAATTCTTGTTACCTCCCCTGTCAGGAACAGTAACTTGCAATGTCATGAAACAGTTTCAGTAAATTAATAGTCTCCCTTGAATTATTTGGCAAAATGACCAGCCATGTTTCTTTTGGAACAAGACATTCTTGAAAGTTGTTATCATTATCAGTTATTTGGTGCTAGTGACATTTGGAACATTTTGCATCGTACTCTTTTCAAGTATATTTCACATAAAACAGAATGCAAAGCTAAGTTGTACTGTTGAAGATATTTTCTGCTGCATCACTTAGATATTTTCTGCTGCATCACTTAGATACTAATGACTCATGTAAGTAGAGCCATTGCAAACTTTTTATGGTCATTTGTACATCCATAAGGTGATGTATAAAGAAAGAGGAGTAAGCTTTAATACCCCCCCTCCCCCCTAAAAAAAACAAACACAACAGAAACAACAACAACAACAACAAAAAAGCAACAAAACAATCACCTGATTGATTGGGTGGCAGCAGGGCCTTAATTGAGAGGGAATGGACACTCCTTATCTATCGAAAGAATAACCAAATTATGCTGTCGCGCATTCACCTGTTAGTATATCTTGTAACGGAAATCGATAATTGATTACCTATCGTTGGTTAGCGGTAAGTTGGAATGCAATGCCCCCACCTACTTTACAAAAACATCGGTCTTTTTTTGTCTATAATGAGCTGCTTTTCAAAATCTAAAATTTGTAAGAAAGGAGAAACATTAACCTTTTTTATACCATTTTTTTTTTACTTCAACAACGGAAGTTTTTCTTGCAAGCTGTTGAGTAAAAGACGACAACTCAATATGCTTTTCTCTTTTTTTTTTGAAATTATCTACCGTTGGTTAGCGGAAAGTTGGCAAGCAATGCTCGCACCTAGTTTACAAATGTCAGTTACACGCCGATTTTCAAAAATTGAAATTTATTAGACAGAAGAAACATTCACCTTTTAAAATATCTAATTTTTACTTCAACAACAGAAGTTTCATTTGCAAGTGGACGGGTAAAAGACAACAACTTGATGTGTTTTTTCCCTCTTTTTTGGTAAAAAATCTGTCTCGATTTGATGAATGCATAATATTCAACTGTTCATTATGAAGTTAATATGAAGAGAAGCTTGGACACCTTATATCCAAATCTCAATATCGTCCAAGTAGAGTGCGATACAATTCATGTTTAGTCTGTTTGCACTGATACCACCTGAAATTTGGTACGTTGATGATCACTGAATGACTGTATTTTCGACAAAACTGCTATATGTTTACGGTGCTTTATTTCGTAAACAAACACAGATATAGCAATAAAATATATTGTAAAGCTCAGTTCTGTGTCCTTTTATCAACTTCCATCTAATGCCGACTTATTTCTTAACTCTATTTTTGTCTGATACCCCCCGAAAGTTGACCAGAAAACATGGATTTGTACATGCTTTCTGCCATTTTGGAATACAGCGATTCCATTTTAGTATCGATTTTCATTGTTTTTGAAGCAACAGCTGCATTGAAAAATAACAAACCAGATAATCAAAACAATATGGGAAATATTTATTTTACTAATTCGGCTAGAATTCATACTGTAATTTCTTACTGTAAGTTGTTTTTTAAGCATTTGATTATAATATCAAGAACATATACCATCCGCCATTAAGGTATTTATAAAGAACTGACGGCGCATGCGCGCGACACCATATTTTCGCACTTTTCGAGTGTCCATTCCCTCTCAATTAAGGCCCTGGTGGCAGTTAGTTAAATAAGATATAGACTCTTCAGGCTGTAATTGCAACAGGTCATGGTACTTAGGTTTGTCTTTGGCTTAGCAGAAGTTCCATTTGGCTTCTAACAAGTTGATGTTGGAATTTGAGATGGAAGTGTACAGTATTTTCAGGAGCCATTAACTCATGCATTATATATTAGTATGTCAATTATCCGTAAGTAATGTGACATGAGGTTGTAATGTATTGCTTATTACCAGTGAGAAATGCAATTTGTACCACTTCTAGTGGCGGTCCTGTCTGAAACATGGTAGAAGTGTTGACGACAACAATATTGATAATTAAAAGTTGTTTCATAGAATGCAGGTAGTTGTTATGATATAGTTGATGATCTTATGATCAGTTTTCTGCTGAAGTCGAAATGGGATTGAATCAATCCAGATAATACAAAAGTGCATTGTACTGTGAAAACAGCCTGTAAATCAAAAATAAGATACAATAATAAAAACATGAATAACCCCATTAAGATTGCAGAGAAAAAAATGTTTTTAGATGGGTCACTCAGTATAAGGAAATGATTGGTTTTGAAGGGAAAGTTTGAGGGATGTATAGGAGTCACCAAGTGGTCGGTCGGGCGGGCGGGCGATCGGTCGGGAGTCTGTTGCAATTTCCTTGTCTGGAGTATAACTTGAAAACTAATGGTTTGAATTCAGTGCAACTTCTTACAATGGTCAAGCACAATGAGAGGCAGTGCAGTGTGCAAGAGCTATTTCTCTACTTCACTATTTGCACAGTTATTGCCTTTTGTTGGTTTTCCTTGTCCAGAGCATAACTTGAAAACTACTGATTGGAATTCAATGCAACTTCATACAATGGTCAAGCACAATGACAGAAAGTGCATTGTACAAGAGACGTGACTCAATCTTCACTATTTGCAGAGTTATTGCCCTTTGTTGGTTTTCCTTGTCCAGAGCATAACTTGATAATTAATGTTTGGAATTCAATGCAACTTCATACAATGGTCAACCACAGTGAAAGGAAATGCAGTGTACAAGAAACATAACTACCTTTAATTGCCCTCAACCATTACTCTATTTCAGTTCTTTTACAAAGTATTCTGTTACTAATAACTTCCTCAGTTCCGAAAGCAGTCTTGCGGGGGTATTAATCACATTTAGTGATAGCTCTATTTAAGGGTTTGTTTTATACATACTGAAAGAACCAGCCTCCCTGGCTTATGAGACAGTGCTATTTTGTTTTATGCATTTACTGCCTGATTTAAATCCTATATGGCAGGTCCCAAGTAGATAGGCATTTGGTAACTATTCTTTAATTAGCTGGTGATTCTCCAACAAACCTCAAAACACTAGTGGTGTCTGCGAAATTTATCACACTTTTGGTTAGAATGTGAATTACCCTAGCTGTAAACCATATTTTACAAAGTTGTTTAGCAGAGGCAAAGTATGTAGATGAATCAAATAACCGAGATAATGTGACATCATGTGGTAATGAATCCCTCATTACCAACCACAAATGTAGTTTCTCCAGCTGCCTGTGGCAATATTGCTGATTGTAGACAGTATATAGTCCAGAAGTTAAGGATGCTAATCTTTCTTGAAATGCAATTTTTGATATAGATCTCAGTGACAGTTGCAATTGTTATAGTCGTACTTAGCGTCATTTTAACTTTAGCATCATATTGGAAATAATATTGTCATCAGTTGATGCCACTTTGATCCAAGTCTCTTTTGCTCTTTGATTTTCATCTCTGTCTTTTAAACTGCTTCCCACACTGCTTGTCATGAATTCAAGTCACCGTGCAAGTCTTTTTGGTAAAAGTGATGCATGATGGGAAGTCAGTAATAGTCTCACTGTTGGATGGTCATTCTCGGTTACCAGTTAAGATCATTTATTTGTGAACGGGATTCTAGTATTGTCAGATAGGAGTCTGGTGCTAGTCCTTCCCAGGAAAATTGGTTAGGTAAGCTTCCACCAGTAATACATTTCATTATTTATAGAAGGTTATAACCTCTAAAAGCTTTACCAAACCAAACCGAACCTGGATTCAAGCCATATCACTAGCACATAGCTATCTGAGAAGTTCTTCATAATCAAGCATAGGGGTCAGTTCTAGTATTTTCTTAGATAGAAAGGGGAAAAAATAGCCTGCTTACATAGCTGAATTATTGGTCAAGCACGATGACAGGAAGTGCAGTGTACAAGAATCATAACTGCATCTTCATTGTTTGCAGAGTTATTGCCCTTTGTTGGTTTTCCTTGTCCGGAGCAGAACTTGAAAAGTACTGGTTGGAATTCAATGCAACTTCATACAATGATCAAGCTCAATGACATGAAGTGCAATGTACATGAGCTATAACTCTATCTTCACTACTTGCAGAGTTATTGCCTTTTGTATGTTTTTCTTGTCTGTAGCATAACTTTTAAACTACTGATTGGAATTCAGTGCAACTTCATACAATGGTCAAGCACAATGACAGGAAGTGCAATGTACAGGAGCTATAACTCTATCTTCACTATTTGCACAGTTATTGCCCTTTTTTGGTTTTCCTTGTCTGGAGCATAACTTGAAAACTCCTGGTTGAAATTCAGTGCAACT
Organism: Cyclina sinensis; assembly: GCA_012932295.1. Classification (NCBI taxonomy): domain Eukaryota; kingdom Metazoa; phylum Mollusca; class Bivalvia; order Venerida; family Veneridae; genus Cyclina; species Cyclina sinensis. The sequence continues at coordinate 19,367,380 of JAAONU010000007.1, read as the reverse complement.
TCATACAATGGTCAAGCACAATGACAGGAAGTGCAGTGTTCAAGAGCCATAACTCCATCTTCAGTATTTACAGAATTACTGCCCTTTGTTGGTTTTCCTTGTCTGGGGCATAACTTGAAAACTACTGGTTGGAATTCAATGCAACTTCATACAATGTTCAATCACAGTGATTGTACAAGAACCACAAGTATCTTTAATTTCCCACAACCATAACACTATTTCAATTTTTTTTACAAAGTATTCTGTTACTTATAACTTCCTCATTTCCGAAGCAATCTGGTGGGGGGGGGGGTATTAATCACATTTAGTGATAGCTCTAGTTATGGAAGGGGTTAATACAGAACACAAACAAATTAAACAAAACTAATGAATTTTGAAGTGCAAACTCCCTTCAATATTTTTGAAACAGTGTTGGATGAGTGAATAATACCTTGTACATTTGACCTTGTACATTTGACCTTTGAAAAGTTCATTGAATGTGACTGCTTTTTCATTGATAATGAATGGTCTCAGAGTGATAAATTCAAAGAAATGCTATGGTCCATTTAAGGAGCGGATCAGGGGTAACTTGCTGGACAGGTTACCCAGGGGCCGTAAGATCGATCCCCAGCTCCTCCACTAACATTACTTATTGTCTTTCAAAGAGGTCCCTTGTATCAGTGCTGTACACTGAGCATGCTAAAGAACCGGGTGTCTCTCATTGTAATTTCATTTTCTCAGTTTAGCCCTGAACCTGCTGAATTTTTGTAATGGATTTGCCCAGCTTTGAATATGGAACAGTCCATTCAATGTTTAAGGGATTTCAATATCAAAATACAAAAATTCAGCTACCTACAGTATAGATCCTGGTCAGACTGCACGGATGTGCAGGCTGGCCTGGCTCTATACTGGTGGCAAAGGCTAATCAATTTCAGTTCCAGCAGGTTAAGGGTTAGACTACTGGATTTGTAATTTCTCGCAACAGTATGTCTTTGACAGTTTCAGTCCTGTTGATTCTAGTAAATTACATTAGTATTGGCTGTGTTGAAATAAAGCCACACATAAAAGAGCTATGGGAATTTGATTAACTAACAGGTTGATATTGATGTTTGTGGATGTGATATTTGTAGATAAATTTAGCTTGCCTTTATACAGGAGTCATTTACATGCAAACTGGCATTTGATGTCTTTGTTCTTTCTTGGTTGCATGATGGTGTTCGTCTTTGTTCTTTCTTGGTTGCATGATGGTGTTCAAGCCAGTTATAGTAAATTTGACTTTTTTAAAACTTACTGTTTTAGAATAAATGCATCTCCCTACAGATTTTCAATAACTTTGAAGTTCCAGACTTCTAAACCAGTGCTTCACAATCATTTATGCCAAAAATCAATTAATTGAATGAAAACCTGCTGTTTCAGGCATGACATTATACAATTTCACACCTCAATTAGGACTTCCATCCATCAGAGTAATGAAAAGTGTAAATTAACATGTTGGGTCCTTAAAAACACTTAGAGCCCCTTAATATTTCCCAGCCATTTTTATTATCTCATTATAGAAATATAAGGTGAAAAATCAGGATTTACTGGCAGCTTCGAGCCATAAAGGAAACTGAGTGAGGCTATACATGAAAGCAGATTCCAACAGTAACATTGGATTGGACTTTACTTTGACTCTGAGTTCTTTGAATTGTTTGTGATAATGTTTCGAACCGTTTTGTAAATTTGAATTACATTGATCATTTCAACTTTTAAGCTTACCTGAGCACAAAGTGCTCAAGGTGAGCTTTTGTGATCACCTGATGTCCGGCGTCCGGCCATGCGTGCGTGCGACGTCAACTTTTTCTTCAAACAACTTCTTCTCCTGAACTGCTGGGCCAATCTTCCTGAAACTTGACAGGAATGTTACTTGCATGAAGCTTTACCAAAATTGTTCAAATGGTTCAGGTCCATTGCATTTCTAGGCCACAAGAGCTAAAAATAGATTTTCAAAGTTCGAACTTTAAAAATCTTCTTCTCCAGAACTACAAAGCCTGGATCTTAGATATTTGGTATGAAGCATCATCAGGTGGACCTTTACCAAGTTTGTTCAAATCATGACCCCTGGGTCAAAAATGGCCCTGCCCCAGGGGTCACTAGTTTTACATAGAATTATATAGGAAAAACTTTAAAAATCTTCTTGTCTGAAACCACAAGGCCTAGAGTTTAGATATTTGGTGTGCAGCATTGTCCAGTGGACCTCTACCAAGTTGTTCAAATCATGGCTCCTGGGTAAAAAATGGCCCGGCCCCGGGGTCACATGTTTTACATAGAGTTATATAGGAAAAACTTTAAAAAATCTTCTTATCAGAAACTGCAAGGCCTAGAGTTTAGATATTTGGTGTGCAGCGTTGTCTAGTAGACCTCTACCAAGTTTGTTCAAATCATGGCTCCTGGGTCAAAAATGGCCCCGCCCCAGGGGTCACTTGTTTTATATAGAGTTATATAGGAAATCTTTAAAAGTCTTCTTCTCAGAAACCACAATGCCTACAGCTTAGATATTTGGTATATAGCATTGTCTAGTAGACCTCTATCAAGTTTGTTCAAATTATGTCCCCTGGGTCAAATTGGCCACGCCCCAGGGTTCTCTTGATTTACATATAGTTATATAGGAAAAACATGAAAAATCATTTTTCTCCGAAACTAATAGGACTAGACCTTTGATATTTAGTCTGGAGTATTGTGTTGAGAACCTTTACCAGTATTGTTTATATGTTGGCCCCGGGGTCAAAATTGGCCCTGCCCCGGGGGCCCTTAATATGTAAAAAAGGCAATATTTAAAAATCTTCTTACTGGAAACCTCAATGCCTACAGCTTAGATATTTGGTATGCAGCATTGTCTAGTGAACCTCTACCTAGTTTGTTTGAAAAATGTCCCCGGGGTCACTATTGGCCCTGCCCGAGGGGTCACAAGTTTTAAATAGCAGTATAGAAGAAAATCTTTAAAAAATCTTCTTGTCTAAAACCACAAGGTCTAGAATTTTATAATTTGGCATGAAGCAAGCTTTATCAAGCTTTTTGAAATTATTAGATTAGGTTAAAGGTCACGGAGGCTGAAAATAGATTTATCTACTGTACCTCATAGAGCCTTCATTTATAGACCAATATCTTTGATATTTAGTATATAGGTTCCTTGCATGGACGTCTACCTATGGGTAGGGTTTGAGGTCACTGGGTCAAGGTCAAGGTCACCATAGCTTATGATAGATATTTCTACTTTCTGTCATAGAGCCTTTATTTATTGACTGATATTTTACATATTTGGTTTGTAGGCACTAACATATTTTCAATTAAAAAATGAAATACTGCTTAACAGCAAACCTACAGCCAAAGTACTCAGGTGAGCGATCCAGGGCCATCATGGCCCTCTTGTATCAACTTAAGCTTGCCATTAAGTGAACATAAGTTTGGATGCCAAAATACTGCTGTACACCAATTGAATGGCTAATGGTACTCAGGCAAACAATGTAGGGTCATCATGGCCTGTTTTGCCAGAGTTACAGCCTGGTGTATTTGGAAACAAGGGTTTAATTGTAAATCCAGGTATTGTTTTGAATGGTATCATTGGACCTGAATAAAAGTGTGGAATTTTTTTTTTTTATATTCTTAAATATATCATGGCACATTTATTTTTCCACTCCAATAGATTTTGCCATATATTTTTTTGTGTTTTAATAAAACAAATTTGATTTTGAAAATACAATGTGTAGGCTAACAAGCCTAGAGTACGGAGGGATAAGTATAGAGTACTCTCAACTGGTGCTTTCCATTACATAATCTCACTAGCCTACTGCAACAAACTTTTATTATACAGGAAAGAACGTCTGGTTTTTTTTTCTTGTCGTGACGCTGAATTACTCTGCATCTATTTATTTGAAGCATCAAAACCAGAGTATATGTATGACATATCTAAAATGGTCTTTAATGTTTTATGACCCAGTATTGATCACTGTCAATAAAAACCTGTCAAGTTAATAGGAGGCGTAGAGAGGTTTGTCCTTGGTGCCATGTTTCTGTAATCGTCAACGTTGGTTACAATAATCTCACAGTTGTGAAAGCATTGTTTTCCCGTTAGATTGTTTACATGTTTATAAGGAGAAAACCAAGTGACAAGAAAAATCCACAAGTTGTCATGTCTTGGAAAATTATGACAGCATGTGAAATAAGGAGATAAGGAATTAATGTGTTTTCAATGTTATATTTTAGCTATACATGCATTTCGAGCAATCAAAAGGAAATTATTTACAATTACAAAGATATTCCTTAGAACATATGGCTTTAATGGGATTATAAAAAAAAGGATGTTTTCTTTAGAACTTTTTCTGGCAAATGAAAATGATAAAGGTTCCAACACGTACATGTACTGTGTAATTAATAATTAACTATAAGTAACTTTTTGTAGCAAGGTGAGAATGCTAACACTGATAGAAATATAATGAATCTTTAATTAAGGATGCCATAGTGTGAGCTCAAAATGAATGAAAGTTTAATGAATCGTTAGTTCCAGGCAATATACAGTTTAGTTCAGCTGTTAAAGCCTGGAATTCAGTTATTTCAAATTCAAGTGAAAATCAAGAATTTTGGGACCCATGGCAATGTCTGAAATTAAGATTTAAAAAAAGAGGTTTACCATCAAGACCTGTTTATTCTTAGATCATGTTCTACGGGAACTATACTGTATTTATATTAGGCTCCTTAGGTTATGTTATATTACACATTTTATAATAAAGTGCTTTGTTAACTGAAGTTACTAGGAGCCTGATTTTTGTCAGTGAAAAAGTGACATTTTAATTACAGGTCTTAATAATTAGGATACTGCATGGAGGTCATGACTTTGAACAACTTTTGTGGAGACATTCACTTGTTTCAGCATTTCTATCGTTGGAAAATTCTTGGAAAACAATGAAATGATTTAAAACAACAACAACAACAATACTATCACCCTTTGGGAGCAAAATGAAAACTTTGATTATTTCTTGATCGGTTGGTAATTTATGTGGTCTTGCTATTAGACTAGAGTGTCATCAGGAAACTTATTGTATAGCTCTGTAGCTTATCGTTTTAAAACTAATTATGGTGCCAATGAAAATTAGCCAATAGGGTATTGTTGATTGTGTTTTCGGATGTTTACGACGAAAGCTGTGCATGTGTGATTTATTTTAGCTGATGCCTTCCAGTGGAACTTGAAAAGTATTTGCTCTTGTACAATTTTAGGATTTAATGTTGAAAACAATATGTGGTTGGTCACAGTTGTTGTTTTTTTCCTGGTCAGATAGTGACAGTGTTTCTTTAAAGAAGACAGTTTGAAGACAGTAAGAAGATACTACGTCGTAAACTCAACATAAATTATTAACTCAGGAATTGAGCTTAATTCTGCAGAATTTAAGTAAAGGAGAATAGTTGGAGAAAAAAAAACATTTAATTGGCTTTGGTAGTCAGCCTGTAGAAGATTTAATTGTCATTGTGGTTGAGAACACCAGAGGATTTAAGATGGGCAGAAAAAAAAGGTAAATGAATGGTTTTATTTTCTGATAGAGAATAGAAATAAATGGGTTGATATAATGTCAAATTGAGTGATCTTAAACCTTATCTTGCTCAATATCTGAAATGGACTTGTCCATTATTCAATTTGGAATAATTCATTTATCTTTTAATTGAAAACCTATGGACTTCTCCATTATTCAATTTTTCAATTTAGAATAATTCATTTATCTTTTAATTGAAAACCTATGGACTTGTCCATTATTCAATTTGGAATAATTCATTTATCTTTTAATTGAAAACGTACATTATTCATTTTGGAAAGATCCATTAATTCTTTTATATATATATAGTGATTGAAAACGTACTGACTGGTCAGAGTATCAGACTGTGCAGACCATGATCACACTATCTGGATTTCCAGGCTGATCATGGACTGCACTTACAAGGAAGCAAAAGCATGAGTCTGGTATTCTCACAGAGTTAAAGCCCTTGACTCCTTACTTCCTGAAGCCTTTGTCGGATTTCTACCAATGACTCTATAAGCAGTTTTTAACTTTACTCTGATTCTTATTCATTATAACAACTTATCTTAATCTTAAATTTTCGGCAGAATCACAGCTCTTAGCAACATTGTGGTTTGACAAGAATAACCAGTCAGTCTTCCTTTTTCTAAACTGTTTCATTGCTTTAATTTATAAAAGATATACTTGCATAATTCAACAGTTGCTATCCATTTTGTTACCACTGGTGCTTTGATGATATAAATATTGGCCAAAAGATGGGAAAAAGGTATATGGATAAAGCTGAAAGGATATTTCAAATTCTGTAAAAAATAAGTATTTACTAAAGATCTGATGAAAATTTTATCACAGTTATGAAGAGAAAAGGAAACATATCAAAATTTATTCTATCAACATTAGCCATTCAGTTCAAGAAGAGAAAAGTTTAAAAAAATATTGAGTGATTTGGAAAAAAAGAGAGAAATAATAATACAAGAAGGCTCAAGGGAAATTAGCTACCCATTGTAAGGTGTAGACCTTCACAGCTTAGGCATTGATTTACCTCTTGTAACATTGCTAGGCCACTAAGTTTCATTGCTCAGCAGTGGTATTAATATTTACCTAGTAAATATTGCCTTTGGGAGAGAGAACTGATAGACAAAAGGGTTGCAGAGATTTCGCTTTAAGTAATAGATAGGGAATTGAGGTTAAAGTGTCTAAAAGGCATCCATTATGGTTACCCACCAATTTTCTTTGATTAATAGATAGGGATTTGATGTTCAGATTGTTTTCCAAGAGGCCTACTGTTGTGTAATTCATCTTTCAGATAATTTTTGTTATAATAAAAAGATTATAGTATTCAAAAGTAGACATGGGCAAACATTGCAGACCCAGATTAGACATCGCAGTATGTGGCATCTGATCAGAGTCTTTTAAAACTAATTATGTTGCCAATGAAAATTAGCCAATAGAGTACTGTTAATTGTGTTTTCTGATGTTTTCTTCATTGTTTGCATAAAGGTCTTTCTTCTCTGAATAGAATAAAATTAAAAGTTTATACCAGTAACTCTTTTAATTGAAAATGGATTTGTCCAACTGACAAGGAAGGCACAAAATTGGGTTAAGCTCCACTATTCCTTTTAGAATGGAGCTTGAAGCTTTACATATTTTATAAATGGTGTCCACTAAAGTTTATCTGCAAAGAGATTTCGGTGTAATTTTTTGTGTGCGTGCATGCGTGTGTTAGTGCACGCATGTGTCTGTCCATATTTCCTTGTCCGGGCCATAACTTCTCTGTGCATTGAAGGATTTTGAAATACCTTGGCACATTTGTTCACTTTGATGAGACAGTGTGTTGCGTGCAAGACTCAGGTTCCAGCTCAAAGGTCAAGGTCACAGTGCCAGGTCAAAGGTCCAAAATTTTGATGATAGACCTATTCAGGGCCATAACTTCTCCCTGCATGGAAGAATTTTAAAATACCTTGGCACATTCATTCACCTTGATGCGTGCAAGACCCATATTCGTAGCTCAGAGGTCAAGGTCACAGTGACAGCTCAAAGGTTTAAAATGTTGATGATAGACCTTGTCTGGGCCATTACTTCTCCATGCATAAAAGAATTTGAAAATACTGTGATGCATTCGTTATGCTCCCTGAAAGCGATATCATATTGGCCTGCCTTGTCCTTTCATTATTATATCATTCTGTCAAGCATGGGGAAGAACTCCATGACTAAAAAAGGTATTGACTTCAGACTTGGTATGTGAATAGGTCTCTAGCAAGTTTCACTGTTCCATCCCCATAGGCAGCTTGAGGCAGTTTGAAGCTTTACATATTTTAAAATGTTTTCATTAAAGTTTATCTGCAGTCATTATTTTTTTTTTTTTTTTAACTTTAACTTTTCCATGTTTTGCCATTGCAAAGCAATATGATTACAAAGTAGTCTAGAGATGTATTGGTATGACAAAAGCATTAAAGACAATGTTATATATGGGGTTTTATGTCTCTCAAGTGTTTATGAAGCAGATACTTTTTTTAGAGTTTTACAATTTAGTCAGCCCCTATTGTGCTTTTTGAATTTCAAATGCTCAAGGGTCATGGCTCCCCCCCCCCAAAAAAAATATAAAAAATTTCAAATAAAAAAATGTACCGATCATAATTATTTTACATGCATATCTAAGACGCTTGTTTAATGTGTCAGCGAAGTACAATTAACTACGTAATTAGGACGCTCTAGGGCAGGAAAAGTGTGAAAAGCATGCAAAGTCTCGCGTTAATCCGCTTCTTTGTTCGTTGTGATCGATGACCAGGTATCAAACTGTTATAAAAACCTCAAATTCGAAGCTCTGACGCGCAAACATCGATGAACTGAGTAAAAACACAAGCCAAAAATCTGTTTAAAAATCTTGCGTTTTCATTCAACCGGCACAAAGTTCTTTGTATCTCACGAAGATATTTGAGTTGTCTTTCAGTATTTACTTTATTACAGTTTATTCATTAATATTTTACACTGTTTTTTTTTTTTAATTTTCTCATTTAACAGCACATGTTCAGATCTGCCGTTTTTTATTCACCTTTGTTTCACATCTTACCGATTTTACCAACTTACCGATTTTCACGGTTTTACTTTCGTAACACTTACGCCGCGGATTTCGCGGGAATTGTGTATGTTTGTTACATGTTTCTTGTGCGATTTTTATCTGATTTTTTTTAAACAAAGCAGATTATATTTTATCAAATAATATTTTTTCTATACAAAATGTATCTTGAGTGGTTTAGAAAAAAATCGGTTGAATGTTTTAACTTAAACATAAGGATACAGTTACATGTTAAATAGGTGGGTGGGTAGCAGATTCAACAGGTCAACTATACGATCTTGGTAGGCGCGTTATATATCGGAACCCCGTTAATATCGCGGTCTGAATCCTTGGACCCCAACTAGAGCACAATAACGGGGTCCCAGTGTATATAAAAAATAATAAAGGAAAAAAAAATCATTTTCAACACCTTGTTATGAAATTGAATGTTGAAGTTTTTTTTGGGTTGTTTTTTTTTTTTTTTTTTTTTTAGGGAAAGAAAACAGAAATGCTTTATTTGGGAATATTTTCAACTGAAATTTTGTTGATTATTTGCATTCTGCCAAGGCTGTAAAAGGCTGTAAAAAACTAATGTTTGCTTTGGATTTGCAACGAGATAGCTACTTGTTAAATATCATAATTATGAAATTTGATTGTTATAAAATGCAAAATATTTTGTTTAATTATGTACAATACCTGACATAAAGATTTTGAGACAACTTTCAGTGCAAAAATTTCTATTATTTCTGTTACGACATGCCCTACTTCCTTTTTAATGGATCCGTTTCTTAATTGGTTGCGACCGAAAAACTGATGCAGTAACTCTCAAGTTCCTTCTAGTCTGATGTATTTTTTTCTACTTTTGTTGTCTTGAATGAAATAAAATGCTGAAGATGCAGTATGTTGATTAAATAAATTGAGGGAAAGGCAACAGACATGTCATTTGTTGTTATTGTATTTTGTGCTAAGCTCCTAAGCTCCTGTATTAACGTTATGTATCTGGGAGGCTTTATAAGATGTGATTGGGTCTGTTGCCAATAATTTGTCATTCCTATTTTGTCATCACTTTATAAAAGAGATTCTGTAATGAAACTTAAAGAATTGTATTGATACTGTATGAAACATACTGTACTGTGATAATAAATACTATATAAATCCTTTAGCATAACTTTGCGTTTACAAGCCATAATTCGTATGCAGTCATATTGTTTTATACTTTCACCACCATTGTCACATGTTGACAGCAACATGATAATTGTTTCCTTCAATTATTCACTACTTCTTTTTATAATTAGCAAAAAATCATTTTCATTTCTGCTTTAAGCCATACGACCTTCTCAGTGTGCAAGTGAAAAATATCCTGAGTTTTACCATGGAAGAGGCATTTACACTTCTTGTCTAATTTGATACTGTTTTGAGATCATGCCGTTTATATCCTTTTATTTCCACCAGCAAACAGTTATTAGAGTGGTATATATATATAAATCATATTCATTGGTATCTCTGGTTTTGTTTTTTCTGCTAATCTGTGACAGGTAGATCAGACTGCCTCTCTTTGATTAATTTGCTCCACCCCAGGGGACATTACTCTATTGATTTCTAAGATTGTGACACAGTCTGCAAGGATTTTGCTGACTTGTTCAATGTTATTATTTCTGAGAACTAGTCATTACTGAATAAACAATCTAATTATAAGGAATAGAAATTACAGTTATTGTTGAATGCCCAAGACATGTTACAGAAAGATTGACCAAAAAAAATCAGAAAAAAAAGACGGTAAAAGAAGAAAACAGATAGAAAAAAACTTGTGTCAACAATGAATATAGTTACTGTATATTCTGCTGTAATATCTCTCATATGAAATTTAATTAATTTAGTTCACCCTTAACCTGCAGTCATATTACTTGAAGATGGCCCAAAGTCAGAGGTTTTTATGCCCCAAAGGGAGGTATATAGTTTTTTAATTGTCAGTCATTGATGGATTTTGAAATAATTTTGCTTAAATGTGTGGCACATTGAGATGATATGTCACATCAAGACCCAGGTTTGTAGGTCAAAGGTCAATGTCACATTTGGATTGAAAGAAAATTTTCATAAAAGTGCATTGATGGTAGTGTATGGTCAACAGTTCTGACAAAATTACCTAGATGTATATTAAATGACATAAATGTGTTGGACATAATGACGACATGTTTGGCACAAGAATCAGGTGTCCAGCTCAGAGGTCAAGGTCACGCTTGTAGGTCCAAAGTCATGATATGAATATTTCATTAAAGTGCATTGATGGTTGTGTCCAGTCCACAATGTGTAGCTTAAAGGTTAAGGTCACACTTAAATGGAAAGGAAATTTTTCATGAAAATACATTGATGGTTGTTCCGGTCAACAATTTCGTTATTCATGAATGCCTAGTTAATACATTCTCATGAAATATTTCTTGAAAAAATATGCTATTAGAGTTTTAAGTTATTTTGTATCAACATTTATATGATGAATAATAATATTTTGTTCTTAAAGAATTTATTAGCTGTTATATACACATATACATTGTAATCAAATCATTTATCTCAACTGACAGACAACATTAATGTTTAATTCTTTTGTTGTTCATTGTCATTTATGATAATTACTATCAGTATAATTATTTATGGTATTACAAATTACAAACAGTGGGTATAAATGCATCTACTTCCTATGCTCACAAAAATGATACAAGTTAAAAATAAATGATACAGTGATCAGATGTAAAAGGTGCTTGTGCTTTGGCTCACACCAGCTTTTTCACAGTCAGGTAACTTCCAAACTATAAATATGTTTAATAATTTATGTTTTATTAAATGTGTGCTTACACCAACCTACTGACATGTGTTTGTCACTTCTCCTTTTACACTTCTTTAAATTCACACTCTCCTATACTGTCTGGCCTTCATTTCCAGTGAAAAACATTGTCCTAAGTATGGCTTCGGGGCTGTATGTCTGTTCACAATGACAGGTCTTGTTTTTTGTTCGGTTCAGCAGAGTAATATTTGTGGAGAAAACTGAAATGGTTTCTTCATAATATTCTCTGGTCTGTGGTAGTTTATTTACCAGTGAAGTATGTCATAACAAAAGGTGTACTTCATTGCCATAATAGTCAAGTTATGGCTACATGAACTACTGTTTACTCAAGTTTATGTAGCAGAGGTTGGCTCGTCAACAGATATTGTCACTATGACAACATAAATGGTGCTAAGGTCAAGTTCATTCAGATAAACTTTGAAGTTTGTATATAACAAATTTGGTTGTCAAGGTTTCTTGCTTTTTATGCCCCGGGAGGGAGGGCATATTGTTTTTGGTCTGTCTCAGTGTTTGTTTGTCAGAAAACTTAAACCTTTTTGAGTCCCCGCCAGTGGCATGATGTTTATTCGAACGTAGCAATTGTTCAGATCTTGTGATATTATTTTGCACCAGAGCATTCATAATCTGACATTTACCAGCAAGTTAAAACAGCAGTTTGTTTTGTTACAGTCCTGAATGTACTTGTTTGAATTTTCGTGAGAATAGTAACAGTAAATCAAGATTAGGAAGATCTGTGTGATTACTGTTTAATTATGTATGAAATGCTCAGGCTCCCAATCAAGTTGATGACATTGGCAACTGTCTATTCATCATGTTTGACACACCAGTCACCTAAGATTTCCCTTTTTAGCATTGTTTGCTATTGATTTCCCATAAAGTACTTAGGTTGTTTTGGGGAAAAAATTATGGCAGTCTTAAAAATCTTGAAGAAATCTTTCATAATTATGTTATAAAACTTACCTATTTATAATAAATGATTCAATTTTTCCTTAAATAAAAAGTTGCGTTTTGGACATATCAAGAAATGCAAAGAGGAGGCAACTGAAGTAAAGTTTTTTAATTCAGATTTGTCCTGTGCTGTGACACTGCCATTGTTGAAAAGGTGTTTTATTAGGATCTTGAAGTTGAAATACCTCATTGAAATGTAAATGTGAAAGGGATCTTTGGCCAAAGTCCCTTATGATTTATCTCCTGTCATACTGCCTGGCTTCCTTGCATATTCTTCAGACATTCATAGCATTTCCAAAAAAAAAATAAAATAACATAATTGCATTTTACTACTCTTGTACACTTATCCACTCCCCACCCCCTGCTCTTCCAAAGAAGGACTAAAGTTATATGTTGAATATTTGCAGTTGTGTTCTAAACATATTACACCCAGGAATTGCCTCAGTATTATTTTTAGGCATAGTAAAACTTAGAGTTATTGCCCTTGTTCATTCAAAAGCTTGGTAGTTACTTTAAAGACTTATCTGCTGTACATTCAAAGTTTTTGAAATAAATTTCTTTAATATGGGTTTTGAAATAGTTATTATATCATGATGTACAGCTCATTAAGCAGGATTGATGATAGATGGTTTTGGACAGTTCTAGACAGTAGACTGTCTGGATATTTTCTCACATACTCAAGAGTGTATGCCAGCTTATTTCCGTCTTTTAACACTCACTTGATGGTAATAGGAACATTGAATGTTATTGTTTTGAAATCTATTAATAGTAACAAATAACTGATAAGAGATACAGGTAACTTTTTGAAGGTTGGCAAAAATATGGCGGTTGATAAAAATGCAAAATATAGTAATTTTGTAATTACAGTTACAAAGTCATTTTTCATCAAATAATTCAATATTTTATATCATTGAAAAGGTCTGTAAACTCATATTTTACATATTTAAAAAATAATTGTCAAAACTGTTTACTTTTTTGTTTGTAAATGGTTAAACATAGTGAATCTGAGCTGCTAGAAAAATGCTGAAATGACAGGTATAAATTAGTTTAGTTTTTTTCTTTAAAAGCAAAAATTCAAAATCTGCTTATATTTTCAAAATATGAATTTAAAGAGCTTTCAAATGATATAAGAATCTTAAAATTCGGCTGACAAAGAAAAAAGTTATCTAAAATTAAAAATTCTGCTGCTATCAAATGTATATAAATATTGGTTCCTTTTGCCAACCAGTAGTTCAGCTATATTTTGGTAACAGGTGCTTGTGATGTCATCAGTCAATGTGCCTATAGGGATATTCTGGCATATTGAAGGTTCCTTCCAAAACAATGGTGTATTTTTCCCATTAAGATAGCGTTATAGTTTCTAATAAACATATTATATGGAAGAGTTTATCTGAAAAAGGGAGGTAATAGGAAGAGAAGATTTACATGGTGTTTTGGGGCACCTAACAGTTGCATTTTTGAGGTTGCTGTGAATTTCCTTCATTTAAAAGTTGTGGATTTTTTGTCAATTAAGGTTTTTAGTGTATTTAAGTGTTAGGCTTTTTGATTTTTATTCAGTGTTTTATAAATTTTACCTTTACTTCAAATGAGTTAAAAATAATGTGATGATTTTAAAACCAAAAACAAATTGTTTTGGCAATTTGTTATCTGTTGGGGTAGTGGAAACTGTGGTATTTCCAAACAGTTAAAAGCTGTCTTTGAAATAGAATTAGAACAGATGACTTAATGTTGCAGGGCAGACTTTTCTGAAATTTGCAAAGACAATATGACAGGCAGAGTAAGGTAAGAAAATACCTATATGTTAGGGACTGGAGGAGTACATACTGCTTCTCTTTATCTTTCAGTATGGATGGTGCTGACCTGTGCTTTGAAATAGTTAAGAGGGCTTCAGCAGGCTTTGTGTACAGTGAGGCAGTAGCCAGGTAAGTCAGACTAAAAGATTAGAAAGGTTTTCTGAAAGGAGCTGTACATGTCAAAAAGTGAAAAAAAGGAAAAGTTTGTTGAAAGCAGCTGTAGTTTCCCTTTACAAAGTGATATTGTGCCAAATGCAGGAGGACTATGTTGTTTCCAAGGTCTACTTTATAGCGGGTAGAGCACTTCTGTGGCAGTGTCATGAGCAGTATATGTGTGATTAATCTTAACCAAATAATACAGTTAATTTTGGTCTCAGGTGATAATTTATAGAAATTAAAATTTAAAAAAATTAAGTCGTCGGTCATTATTTTTGGAAACATTCCCAATTTCTGCAGAACAATGTGAAGATCAGTGTAATTCCAGGTGTTAAAGGGAGAAATGTCTGATTGACGTTGAATAAAGAAACAAATGGGACGTTTTCCTTTCCACTTAATGATACACTAGAAAAAAGATTTGTGTGTGTTACAAACACATTCATTCATCCCATCTGTACTATAACGTACATTAAATTTGTGATACAATTAAAAAATTTTTTTCTAAGAATGATGATCAGGACTGTTGCTGATTAGAAGAATTGTATTTTGATTGAAAGAATTGTGTTTCAGTTTGAAAAGTTGTATTATGATTTGAATAACTCTTTTTGAATTTAAAGAATTGTGTTTGGATTTGAAGAATTATGTTTCAGTATGAAGAATTGTGTTTTGATTTGAAGAATCGTGTTTGGGTTAAATGAACTGTGTTTCAGTTTGAAAAAAATCGTGTTGCAATTTGAACCATTTTATTTCAGTTTCAAGAATCAAGTTTGAATTGAACTATGCTTTGCACTTTAAGGTATGTAATTTCTGTCTACTTTTCTCCAGTCATTATATGCGACAGATCCTGGAAGCTTTGCGGTATTGTCATGCTAACGGAATAATCCACAGGGACCTGAAACCACATTGTGTCTTACTAGCATCCACAGAGAACTCAGCTCCTGTGAAGATTGGAGGATTTGGGGTAGCAGTTCAGGTTCCAGAGAGTGGGAAAATCTCGGGAGGTAAGGAAGAGATAAGAAAAGGAATCATACAAGAAGTCGAAAGCAAATCATAATTATGTCTCCCCCCAAAAATGGGGGAGACATATTGTTTATCCCCTGGTTGTCCGTCCGTCCGTCCGTCCGTCACAAAATCGTGTCCGCTCTGTATCTTCCAAAGCCCTTGAAAGATTTTTATGAAACTTGGGTCAGATGTTCACCTCATCAAGGCGGCGTGCAGAACCCACTTTGTGGGTGTGGTGTCTCAAGGTCAAGGTCACACTTGGAGGTTTAATGTCAAATGCCACAAAATCGTGTCCGCTCTGTATCTTCCAAAGCCCTTGAAGGATTTCTATGAAACTTGGGTCAGATGTTCACCTCATCAAGGCGACGTGCAGAACCCACCTTGCGGGTGTGGTGTCTCAAGGTCAAGGTCACATTTGGAGGTTAAATGTCAATTGCCACAAAATCTTGTCCACTCTATCTTCAAAAGCCCTTGAAGGATTTTTATGAAACTTGGGTCAGATGTTCACCTCATCAAGGCGACATGCAGAAACCACTTTGCGGGTGTGGTGTCTCAAGGTCAAGGTCACACTTGGAGGTTAAATGTCAAATTTTACAATCGTCTGACTCAGTACTGCCTGCAGCAACTGGCTGGGGGGAGACATATGTTTTTGTTCAATCAAAAACCCATTTCTAGTTTTATGTGGAAGATGGTTTGTGAACTTTAGTCACTGAATACATGGTTACATAAGTCTGCATGGAAATCTTTAAATGGTTTGATATTGCCATTTAATTATAGATTGTTTGATGGTGATTACTGACAGGTCTGTTCACTTATTTTATGAAGGAACATGAACTTGAAACTCTTCGAAGTCAATCAGGTGGCAAATAGTTTAGATCAGTTTGGCAAATTACTTGTTTCTTAACAGTATGTTAATTGTTTAGCTTAAAAAATGGATGGTGTAGACGAATCATTTAATACTGTGAATGTTGCAAAATATTAATATATTATCTCAGAAAAAATACATTGTGTTAGATAGATAAACCCGATGGTTTGTAGAACTGTTGCACCCTGCATGTGTGTTGGACAAGAAGCATTACAGCCCTGTTTTTGTTTTCTTTGCAATTTGTTCTAATCAAGGACTTCAATCAAATATATTAATAATCGTACATATAATTGGCATTGTTTGTGTGTAGCCCTATTGATGACAACAAAATTGATAAGTATTCGTCAGTATGCATCATAGTTTTACATATTTGTACTGGGTGTCATAGACATCTGTATAAGCACCAACTGCATTTTTGTAACCAGTCTCATCGGGTGTATTTGAACCAAGTGCAAGAACTGAATATAAATTGGGTGGGAGGACTGACTGTACATGACCTGTCCAAAAAAGTTCTTCTCAAGTGGCTTTGAAAAGCTTCTGGTTTGCAATATATAATCATCAAGAGGTTCAAAACCTTCCCTCTACTTGGGAATGGACTGATGATCATTTACCATGGACTTCTATACCCCCTAAACAAAGTTTGGGTGGGGGAGGTATATAGGAGTCACCTAGTGGTTGGTCGGCTGGTCAGTTTGTTGGGCGATCTGTTGCAATTTCCGTGTCTGGAGTATAACTTGAAAACTTATGGTTTGAATTCAATGCGACTTCATACAATGGTCAGGCACAATGAGAGGAAGTGCGGTGTTCAAGAATCATAACTTCTTTTTCAGTATTTGCACAGTTATTGCCCTTTGTTGGTTTTACATGTCCAGAGCATAACTTGAAAAGTACTGGATGGAATTCAATGAAACTTCATACAATGGTCAAGCTCAATAAGAGGAAGTGCATTGAACAAGAGCTGTAACTCCATCTTCTCTATTTGCACAGTTATTGCCCTTTGTTGGTTTTCGTTGTCCGGAGCATAACTTGAAAACTACTGGTTAGAATTCAGTACAACTTCATACAATGGTCAAACACAATGAATGGAATTGCATTGTACAAGAGCCGTAGCTCCATCTTCAGTATTTGCAGAGTTATTGCCCTTGGTTGGTTTTCCTTGTCCGGAGTATAACTTGAAAACTCCTGGTTGGAATTCAATGCAACTTTATACAATAGTCAGCCACAGTGAAAGGAAATGGAATGTACAAGAACCACAACTATCTTTAATTGCCCCCAACCATAACTATAGATTTCAGTTCTTTTACAAAGTATTCTGTTACTAATAACTTCCTCAGTTCAGAAGCAGTCTTGCGGGGGTGTTATTCACATTAAGTGATAGCTCTAGTTGATTATTATTCAAAATGATTTTAGTGTTTAGTGTATATTGCCACAGAAATAGTTAATCTAGAAATAGATTATGGATTGACATAAGAACTGCATGCCTGTGTGTTGCAGAGGTTAGCCTCAGTTATGGCCTTGACCTTTGGTTGGAATTACGTGAGGACAGAGTTGGTAAGGCATTCTACACAGACAGCTTCAAAACTTAAAAACAATAACCATCTTGATAATGCTTTTTAACATGTTATTTCTAGCATATTTTCAAGGCATAGGATTATTGTGTATGTTATAATTATGCTAAAAAAGTTTTAACATAATAATTTGCATAAATCTTAGCATAGGATTATGCTCTTCATTTTGTTTGTACTGTGTAACACATAACATAGTTTTTTGCATATATTTTTTGCATAGAATTTTTTAATGCTTTGTTCTTGTTGACTAACTTCTCTTTGATTACTGAGAATGTTTCTACAATATTGACAAGTTTGTTTTCAACGGTTTGGACAAACTTTGGTGGAAGTTTTTTTTTTTTTTGGCATGGTTTAGTTTGTTGAAAGCTTTTATTTGATATGCTGTGGATATATATATCCATGTATGTTTTCTTTCTTCGCAAGAGATATATAATAACCTAATATATTAAACCAGAACTGTACTTTGAATTGAAATTTGAAAATTAATTGAAAATTTGGGATTAAGAGAACAGTGAAGATAAAAAAATATTTAAATTAAGTTTTCTGTGACCAACATAATTGAATTCAAATTTACTTGAGATATCCCCACTGTATGAATAAAACATGAAGCAAGTACTGTATAATGCTTTCATAAGTATGTATGTACTCTGAGTTAATGGAACAATTGCATGATTTCTATTAATTAACAACAATATATGTAACTAAAGGCATCAGCTATGCTCACTAACCCAAACATGTATCATTCTTATTGTACTGTTTTAATTTTTCAACAACTTTGCAAATCTGGAAATGTTTGCTAAAACTGAATACAGATAACATACCTCTATTGCTTGCTTCTGTTATGCGGTGAAATTTTGAATTTTTTATTTTAAGCGAAATATTGGTTATTTTTCAAATATGGTAGAATTGCAGTAATTTAAAAGAAAACTTTAAATTTCATGTGTAAATCTTGTTTGTATAATCTGTATTTTGATCACTAGGTAACAGATGTTTTTTCTATATAATACAATTTTAGGAACAAAGAAATGTGCTAAAAGCCATAGACGTATAATCTTCTTTTAATCAGTTTAAGCTGTCAGATATCACATTTATTTACCTTACGGCAGGAAACAACAATTGATGTTATTTATATTTGTCACCTTTGGGCTGTTTTGAAAAAAAATATAACTATAACTTCTGTCATGATTTTTTCTGTTGCAAAAGATATTTGATTGGTTAATTTTGTTATCATGTGAATTTATCCAGTCTTCAATTGGTTAAAAATATATTGCTTGTAAAGAATTTGATATAAAAAAGTAACTTAAAAAGAGAAAAAAGAAAGAGATTGGATATCCAACTGAACGGAACTGGTTTTCCATAGTTAAAAGTTTCTGAAAGATAACTCTGTTTGGTTTACCAACAGTTTATTGTTTATATTGTTGTTATATTGTGGATTATTGTTCTTTGGTTTTCCGAAGACTGAAATAGAAAATAGAAAACAGAAACGGACTTGTTTTGACTGATACTGTATTACAAAGAATGGGCTGTAAATTTAAAGTAACAAATTCATAATAGCTATCGGACCTAAGTGCAATTAAAAATAAGCATACCAACTGAAGCAGCTAAGTAACAAATTCATAATAGCTATCGGACCTAAGTGCAATTAAAAATAAGCATACCAACTGAAGCAGCATGGCGGAGAAACCTATCGTTTCTGACCTCTCAATTTAGTCAACGCGAGTAAAATGACATTCCCCAGAACAAATGCTACGGAATACCGAAAGCAAAGGAATACTTGGACATTGCCTTCAGAAGTGAGAAGAAATGGTGTTATTTGTTGTTGCGGACTGACACGTAACTTTCATAAATGCTTCACTGAGAGATCACTTTGTGATAATCACTATGCTCGGGTGTGCTGTTTCAACAAGAAACAAAGTGCAGTGAAAAAGTCAGAAAAATCACTACAAAGGGACAGAGCCAGGATGTCAGCATTTGTCTTCAGGAAAACGGCGGAAAATTTGTTACCATTCTTTCACGCAGATGAGCATTCTATAAGAGAAATGCAATTCAACAGTGCTAAAATGACTGGGGATGCGTGGCGGAAAGAAATGGAAATATTAAGAAAGACAACTGTTGAGCAAACTGCAATAATAGAGACATTACAAGCAGAAAACGGTAGTTTAATGAAAACTACATCTGACCTGGAAATTAGTATATCACAGCTGAAAACCGAATTGGAAGCAAAAGAAAACACCATATCTCAAACGGAAGACAGCGAGTCTATACGAACATCCTACACACAGTTAGTAGAGGGTGTAGGAACACTGCTGGGATGTTTATTCTCAGAGTCAGGCATTGTCTTCCCAGGATCTTTGAGTGACCAACTGATGCGCCATTTTAGGCATGTAGTGAACATTAATAGGGATCAAAAGAGAGAAATAATAAAACTAAATGAGACAATTTCGGAATTAAAAACAACTATAGATTCTAGAGACAGAATGCGTTTCAATTGTAATGACGACCAAAAGCAAAACGACAGAAGAAGACATGATAAACTTACAAAAAATAGGAATTTTAACTACAACAGCCGAGGGAACTATTATCCAAATTAGTGACAAATTTAAGAAAAAAAATATGCGGTGAAATTTTGAAATTTTGATTTTTTTCAAGGTGATTTTGTTTGAAAAATAACTTTTTGATTATTTATAACACTTTATAGGAATAAAGTTTTTTTAAAGGACGGGGAAGTGTTATGCGGTGAAATTTTGAATTTTTTATTTTAAGCGAAATATTGGTTATTTTTCAAATATGGTAGAATTGCAGTAATTTAAAAGAAAACTTTAAATTTCATGTGTAAATCTTGTTTGTATAATCTGTATTTTGATCACTAGGTAACAGATGTTTTTTCTATATAATACAATTTTAGGAACAAAGAAATGTGCTAAAAGCCATAGACGTATAATCTTCTTTTAATCAGTTTAAGCTGTCAGATATCACATTTATTTACCTTACGGCAGGAAACAACAATTGATGTTATTTATATTTGTCACCTTTGGGCTGTTTTGAAAAAAAATATAACTATAACTTCTGTCATGATTTTTTCTGTTGCAAAATATATTTGATTGGTTAATTTTGTTATCATGTGAATTTATCCAGTCTTCAGTTGGTTAAAAATATATTGCTTGTAAAGAATTTGATATAAAAAAGTAACTTAAAAAGAGAAAAAAGAAAGAGATTGGATGTCCAACTGAACAGAACTGGTTTTCCATACTTAAAAGTTTCTGAAAGATAACTCTGTTTGGTTTACCAACAGTTTATTGTTTATATTGTTGTTATATTGTGGATTATTGTTCTTTGGTTTTCCGAAGACTGAAATAGAAAATAGAAAACAGAAACTGACTTGTTTTGACTGATACTGTATTACAAAGAATGGACTGTAAACTTAAAGTAACAAAATCATAACAGTTATCGGACCGAGTCGCAATTAAAACAAATCATCCCAACGGTTTGCGGCATCACACTTCTATATATTAGGTATTTTATTAAGTTTTTCATTTTGTTTATGGCCAGTATATCTTTCTTATAACACTAACTGAAAAACATGATTGTGTTGTTCCCCTTGGTTTGATCTGTCAGCAGAGTTATTGGTTTTAAAAACATACATGCACAAATTAAAATTGTGTATGTGCATTGTACAGTTTATGTAGAAATTATATTTTGACTGAAGAATTGAATTGATGGAACATGATTGTTCATTAATGCAGTGTGTTAACATTGACTTTGCAAAGTACCATGGTGGGCATTTCCCACAAGTTTACCTATAAATAAAACATTAAGGTGAAAAACCATTTCTGTGACAGTTTACAAGACTTTTGCATCCATGTTGCAGACATCAGCTTGTTTTTCAGCCTGCATTGATTGTTAAATCATTGACATAAACTGTACTCTCTATGGCTGATTGGATTTTAAGAGATTCAAGTGTTATATAATTGATAATATGGCATCACAATAAAGTAAGGCATGTTGCTAGGCATTGTCTGTACATTTCAGTCTCTACCCAGTGATTAATGGTGTAAAATATTACTGATGAAAATATGAAAGTTATTAAATCTGATGTGCTTCATTGACAGAAAATAAATCAGTAACTAAGTTGTCAAGCATTCTTCACAAGTAAAACTAGAATTTCTTTATTTCTGCTAAACCATATGGTCAAAGTTAATCAAAACTGGCAGGGATGTTCCTTGCTTAAAGATTTACTAAAGTTGTTTGAAGGATTTCATCCATGCAGAACTTTGGTTGCTATGGCAACAAGAATGAAAAACTTAAAAAATCTTCACCTGAGCTCTGAAATTGTGTTTGTTGCATTGCCAAATGAATTTCTAACAAGATTGTTCTAATTATAGCCCTGGGGTCGCTATTGGCCCTTCCAGAGGCATCAGATGTTTTACATTGAAATATTTATGAAACAGTGTTGCACAAAAATTTCCATGTTAGAATCAAAACTCTATTATGTGCTTTGGATCAGCAGAAAAATTCCATGTTCAAAGCATCCATTCGTACAGAAGACAATTATATCTGTACTTCATGTAATACTATATTATATTGAAATGGGCATCAATATGTCTGCTTGTTATAGACAATCCTTCTTGGATTTCATTCAGTGTATCTTGATAATTTCCTTTTGAAGTGTCTTTTAAATTTGTTTAGCATGGATTTGATAGCACATTGTATGTGTTTGAACTTGTTAAAGTTGAATTGCTTTTGATAAGAGTGCTGAAAAGATTGTCTATAATTGATCTGTTTTGCAAGAATTTGTTTGAGAATTAGTTTTCAAATGATTTCTTGAACACAGTTTTGTATAGTCCTTCAGGTTATGCATTTTTTTAAGTTAACAAAATAAAATTTAACACTCGTCTTGATTCAGTGTTTTGAGTAAACTTTGTGCGATGTTTATATAAAGTTTGAAAGAAATGCATTGAAATAATGTGAAACATGCATTAAAATTTTGTATTAAGTTTTATCTATGATTCAGTTTTCAGAGTGTTGTCCATTATGCATTCATTTTAATTAGGGATGGCAATGAATAACCGAGTAACTGATTGAACATATGAATATCGGTTAACGAAATTCATACTCGAGTACTTGCTAAAAATTTTTAAAAGTACCACTATTTTCTTTTTCATCTTCGATTTATTTTTCCCATGAAGAAACATTAAAACCTATTAAAGGGGCAATGTCTTTTCCATTTAGATAAAAAAAAAATTTTTTTTACCAGGAACCAACTTTTACCATCGAAAACTGTTTATCAATGTGAAACACTCCCTTTCAAAGTTTTTTTTTCATTTGAAAAATATTTTTTAAAAAACAAAATTAGATGAACAAATATAGCTCGGTTATGCCTTAATGTTCACATGACTCAGACAAGTGTTCTTGATCCAGCCTCATTGTAAACAAACATGACAGACTCAACAAGCTCTTTATTTCAACATTTCGGCAAGACTTTCAGTGAAACATATAGGATCCTAAGGGACTTTTCTAACAAGTCTGTTTTGCTTTTCTTTTCTCTGATACCTGTATTTTTGAACTTGGGCTATTTGGGTCAACCAAGACACATCATTTTTTAAAGTTAACAGTTGCATGCATGCACCGGAGTATCAAAAACAAATACTTGAAATTCACAGACTTAAAAGTAGTATTTTTTTCAATGATACTGCAAAAAATAGAAAGTGCATTTCAGCTACAAGTGTTTGTGAAAAGGGACATCAAATTAACACTGTGGGTTCATTTCAGATCAAATAGGACCAACTTCTGTCTATAATATTGAGACATACTCTCACTTCAAATATTATCCAAGCATCTTTGCAAAGGTGCATAAATTATATTGTAAATTGACAATGGTATGGAGGCAATCAACAGTTTGACATGTGACTGTAATAAATAACAATTATATCGCTAATATCCTTAGGTCCCTAACGCAATTAATTTACAAATCATTAAACTTTGATACCAGTGTGCTTCCTCAAAGGACAGGTAACATAAAAGAATACAGTGTCATGTTCCTTAAAGAATCAGGTCAAAACTCTAAGGGAAATCAGTCATTCTTTATTATCTTCACAGTTTCTTCAGGGTAGCTGAAATGTGAAAAGACTTAATTTTCCAAGTTATCTCCCTTGCAGTTCTGTTTTAAGGAACAAATTGTTGCAAGCAGCTTGAGCATGGTTGATTGCAAATTGTTATGCAATAAACGTTGCATCAACTTGCTTGTGTTCCAAGTTGTCTCATTGAAAGATTTCGGTGTCATAACTTGCTGATGCCGATGGCTACTATCGGCAACACGTTTTAAACAGTAATAGAATTTTTGTACCCTTTGGTGTACCAGGGTGCTGCTTCTACAGTTTGGAAAATTTTGAAACAGGCTTTGTTTGTATATATATATTTCAAGTGAATATTCGGTTCAGTTACTATTACAGCTGTATCCGTATTACACTGCTTTTCATGCTCGTTAATGATACTTCATGCATACGTCTGTGTGCAAACTCTAAGGTATATGGATGTTCGGAAAATTCCTAAGAAGTTTTCTGAGTAACCGGGTACTCAGTGGGAAGAAAATCTGAGTACTCAAATATTAGAGTATTAGAATTCATACTCGTTGCCATCCCTAATTTTGATAGATTTATTTCTTTGATGTAGTGCTTTTACTGATTGTGTTTCAACTTGCTTGTTTTGCTTTAGTTCTGAAAAAAAAATTCTGTAATATATATGCTTTTTTGTAAACATTTGTTCCTGTATTTTCAGGTCATATTGGCATGTCACAGTTCATGGCCCAAGAAGTTGTTTACATTTATTCCTGTATTTTCAGGTCGTATTGGCACGCCACAGTTCATGGCCCCCGAAGTTGTAAACAGGGAGCCATATGGGAAACCAGTGGATGTATGGGGCTGTGGTATCATGCTATTTATACTGCTGTGTGGTTACCCCCCTTTCATGGGGACCCGAGAACGCTTAGCCGACCTCATTGTTCAGGGAAAATATCATGTAAGGAAATAAAAATTAGATACAAATTAGATTGTCAGTTTGAAAAGAAAAAAGAAGAAAAAAAAAACCAAATGGATATTACCGATAAAAATTGGATGATTTGAGCAATCCTTTCTCTCCTGCCTTGTAAGTTGAAGCTCATTCATCAGTAGTTCCATAAGACCTTGGATATACGGACATGCTTTTTATCAAACTGTAGAACTTAAACTTACCGGTATAAAGCGAGCTAAAAACAACAATGCTGCTATTTACCAATTAGAGTACAATTCTTGTAAAATATGGGGTAGGGTAGATTGAAAATTATTTATTTCATAAATAAGATTTGTTGAAGAGAGAGCGTGAAGCAGAGACATAAAAGTAACGTAATGGTAGCATTGCTGCAGTCAGAACATGAGGAAATAGAAAAAAAAAACATAACATTGTGAAATCATTTCCCCTCAATACTCAGTACTGTTTTCTTTGAAGGAAAGACGCATTTCAGTGAGTATAAAAATGATTTCATAAAAAAGTATCAGGTACATCACTGAATTGAAGAAGCAAATTTCAACTTATAAAGATTTATATCATTTTGAATTATCCAGCTCAGGGGACTGATACCAGATCATCCGAGCTCTCCTGTTTTCACATTCTGGGTCCTGTAATTTAAACACACTTTAGATCCCTGTATGCCCTGCAGACGTGACATCTGTAATATTACACAGCTTGATGTAAATTGATTAAAGTCCTATTGAGGGAATTAGTTTTTGAAATTAACTAGTCAATTCCTGGCAACTTTGTAGCAAAAAGCCAAAATACTGCAATCTGAGGGGGGTTTTATGTTACTAGATTTAATAATGAAGGTTAAATATAACTAGATTTAATAATTAAGGTTTCATGTTCCTTTTTCTAAGCTTAGTTACAGGTCTTTCATCAGTTGAGGATGAAATTATGGCTTACATGGCACTCCTTATATCACTCCTTTGTGTCACTGTTACTTCATGGAACAAGTCTTAAATGTCAAAGAATGAAATATAAGCAATATTAAATGGGTCACTTTTAGATGGAGGAGTAAAAGTTGCAAGGCATTACAGTGGCAACTTTGACTTCTGGGCAAAGCATTTCCTATGATCTATAAAAAAGAAGAGTTGCCAGGCAAATCAGCTAAATTTTAAAACAGTGATTTGGTTTTAATTCATTTAGAAGAAAATTAATGTAGCTAGGCTTGAAACATTCTAAATTAAGAGAGAAAAAAAACTACATGTTTATGTCATAAAACAAGAGTTCATTTTAGTTGGAGCAGTCTTTATATTAAAAAGAAAGAAACTCAGTATACATAGACTGAAAAGAGATCATTTCACCTATCATTTTGTATAGAATCAGCATAAATATGTTCCTGTTGCTTTCAGATGCGAGAGAAACAGTGGATCACAATATCGCCAGAAGCCAAAGACCTTGTGTCCAGAATGTTAGAGGTGGATGCAGAACAGAGAATCACTATTGAAGAGGCACTTTCTCATCCTTGGATCAAGGTAGGTAACTCTTAGCACGTATGACCAAGGTACATAATTGCGCAGAATTTGATAAAGGTAGGTAACTCTTAGCATCATTGGTCAAGGAAGTCTTTTTGTAATTAGCTAAAGAGCTTTTTTATTATTATTTCATTTTTAACTTGATAGCAGAAGTCTTTATTTATCTTTTGATCAAGGTAGGTTGTTATTTAGGAAACATAGTAGAGGATTTTTTTGACAAGGGAGGTAACTCTTCATGTTATTTTTACCTGGTTAATAAAACGACAGGAATCGAAGATGGTGTCTTGTTTTGTAAGGGGCAGATCAATGGTTTAGTGGTAACAGGCTGGATCTGCAATCCAGGGATCACAAGTTCTCTCTTCAAGGGGCATTGGTTATATGGAAGACCAGTACTGATGATAAATAAACTCAATAGATCCTGTCTTGTTTGTTCATCTTTGCCTTTACTCTTACTGTATTGATGGCACTGAAAATTGTTCATTTGTTCATATATTAAAGGTAAATGCAATATATCAGTAGAAATGGTGACCTTTAGGTCTGGGTCAAGCTTACAATGGTAAATTCTTTTTATACCCCCGAAACAAAGTTTGAGGGGGTATATAGAAGTCACCCAGTTGTTGGTTGGGCAGTCTGTCGGTCTGTTGCAATTTCCTTGTCCAGAGTATAACTTGAAAACGAATGGTTTGAATTCAGTGCAACTTCATACAATGGTCAAGCACAATGAGAGGAAGTGTGTTGTTCAAGAATCATAACTCCATCTTCATTAATGCAACTTCATGCAGTGATCAAGCACAATGACAGGAAGTGCAGTGTACAAGAGCTATAACTCCATCTTCACTATATGCACAGTTATTGCCCTTTGTTGGTTTTCCTTGTCCGCAGCATAACTTGAAAACTACAGGTTGGAATTCAATGCAACTTCATACAGTGGTCAAGCGCAACAAGTGTAAGTGCATTGTACAAGAGCTATAACTTCATTTTCACTATTTGCACAGTTATTGCCCTTTGTTGGATTTCCTTGTCCGGAGTATAACCTGAAAATTACAGGTTGGAATTCAATGCAACTTTATACAATGGTCAAGCCTAATGACAGGAAGTGTTTTGTACAAGAGCCATAACTCTATCTTCACTATTTGCAAAGTTATTGCCATTGGTTGGTTTTCCTTGTCCGGAGCATAACTTGAAAATTAACAGTTGGAATTCAATGCGACTTCAAATAATGGTAAAGCGCAATGAGAGGAGTGCAGTATTCAAGAATCGTAACTCTGTCTTCACTATTTGCAGAGTTATTGCCCTTTGTTGGATTTCTTTATCCGGAGCATAATTTTAAAACTAATGATTTGAATTCAGTGCAACTTCATACAATGGTCAAGTGCAACGAGTGTAAGTGCAGAGTTTAAGAGCTATATCTCTATTTTTACTTTTTGCACAGTTATTGCCCATTCTTGGTTTTTCTTGTCCGGAGCATAACTTGAAAACTACAGATTGGAATTCAATGCAACTTCATACAATGGTCAAGCTTAATGACAGGAAGTGAATTATACAAGAGCTGTAACTCCATCTTCAGTATTTGCACAGTTACTGCCTATTGTTGGTTTTCCTTGTCCGGAGCATAAATTGAAAACTAATGGTCAGAATTCAATGCAACTTCATACAATGGTCAAGCACAATGACAGGAAATGCAATGTACAGGAACCACAACTATCTTTAATTGCCCACAACTGTAACTCTATTCCAATTCTTTTACAAAGTATTCTGTTATTCTTTTACTAATAACTTCCTCAGTTCCGAAGCAGTCCTGTGGGGGTATTAATCACATTTAGTGATAGCTGCAGTTTTTTTTGTTTTGCTTTTTAATACAGCCATGTCTTTGTTCTGACCTTGCATATTCATTGTAGCCACTTGAAACTATGTTAAAATGTCATTTGCTCTTTCATAACATTGTGCTTCCAATTAACACTAAAAATATCATCCAATGAAGTACCTGTGAGTGAAGCCAAAATTTTTCTGTTAAGTCGCTATTTAATATCACTGTATCTCTTTACCATTATTTATTTCAGGACAGAAGTAAAGTCTCCAAAAGCCACCTGACAGAGACTGTTGAAGAATTAAAGAAATTCAATGCAAGAAGAAAATTAAAGGTTTGTGGCATTCCTGTTTTAGAGACAAGTCATTCAGTTTTATATTTATACTTTCCAGCTATTTTAGGATCCAAGGTTTGGATTTTATTTCTGAATATCTGTAGAAGACGACATTTGGGATTTTGAAAACTCTTTAAATCAGTTGTTTTGAAGCTCTAATCTAGTTTGTAATGACTGAAAGTATCTGGAAAAAATAAATGCCAAAAGACTCTAGGAATGGCTGTAACGATTATGCCAAGAATGTTATCAACATCGAATTCTAAGAATAGATTATTTTATTATTTCCCTACATGAGTTGTATGCTCTTGGGCAATCTCACTAATTGCTTGAAACCTTTTTTTTTTCACATTCATTTTAGACAGCTGTTGTGTAAAATGTCTTTTCAGGGTGCTATAATGGCTGCTGTGTCCAGTACAAAGTGGACAAGTTTCTACAATGATCCGCCGCCTCCAGACTATAATGAGGAAGATATCACAAGCACTGGTTGGTAATCTTGCTGTCTTAACCAAAGATTAATCTTTATCCAGCTAAAATGGACTTGTCCATCATTCAGAGTGGGTTGACCTAATTATCATTGATAGGGGCATAAATTTAAAACTGGATGAACAGCAAACAGTGCTTATGGTTCTCACTATTATAAAGCACCGTTCGCTTGAGCATCAATAACTCGAGAACCCTGGGTGACTCAAGGACATTGTTTGGTCACAGCCAAATTCCTTTACCTTTAATGGACTCTGGATTATTCGACCATCAATAACACAATCGCTCGAGCAATGTTTCCGGCCCAAGGTCATGTTTTGTGCTTTTTGTTTGTTGTTTAAGTCGAGCATACCTGTCAAAAAATTTCCACACCTACAGTCATCATAATAAGTAATGTTGGCACCGTCAGGAAAAAAGTAAACACATGTTTTTTGCACTTCGTGATAATTGCGCAAGTTTTGACTGACTTGATTGGATAAAAAAATTAAACACACATGAATTTTACACATTACATATTGAAGTATTTGCCTACTGTAGATAACAAATCAGTATGTTTTGTGAAAGTGTCACACATGCGTAAAGAGAATGCATCACCATAGCATTGTCAAATGTTTGTATTTTAAAATGCAAATTAAGTCCTACGTGCAGAGATCTGAAAGCGAGATAAGAAGTCTGCTGTTGTGTTCATTATCAAAGAACTGTGCAGTTTAGCACATCAGCGCCATCAGGGAGTTCCATAATTATTGAAAATATAGCAGATTTCGGATAGCTCAAGACCTTGGGTAACTCGAGCATTCTGTATGTGCCCATGGGACCTCGAGTTAATAGTGTTTTACTGTAGTTGCAGAGGCAAAAAAAACAACAACCAAACACACCTGCAACCTACTGGGAGAAAGGATCAAAAGTAGCAATGTTAACTAGTTATTGCAAGTTGAAAAATATCTTTTGTGCCATTTAGTCTTATTTGATATAAAATGCTTATTTTTCATATGTTTACAAGAACAGTTAGTTGTATTGTTATGCAGTTAAGTCATGAGTTGAAGATGCCTTTGTGATCCATTTTAATCAGAGAGAGGAAACAAAATAGGGTGTAAAATTTCATTGATAAAGAAATGTCATCTCCTGCACTTGGCTATGTTAGTGCAGTCTGATATCCTGAAAATAATTCAGGTTAACTGTAGAAATCTTTCAAATTATAAGTGATTTAAATAAAAATAAAAAAACCTGCTGAATTAAAGTTAGGCTAATAAGCATGCCTCTATGTAACTCAATAACTTGCATGATTGTTAGTCAACTTTAACCTAAAATAATCATATTATAGAAAATAGGCAAAATAGTCCAAAGATTTATTTCATGAATGTTAGGCATTACTTAACTACTGTTTATAGGTCTGAAAGTTATAGGGTAACTAGTCTGTGTCAAGATTTATAAAAGGTGTGTTTGATAAAAGCTTAAAATGAAGGTCAGATTATGGCCAGGCAAGTTTCCATCGTAAAGCTTAAAATGAAGGTCAGATTATGGCCAGGCAAGTTTCCATCGTAAAGCTTAAAATGAAGGTCAGATTATGGCCAGGCAAGTTTCCATCATAAAGCTTAAAATGAAGGTCAGATTAAGGCCAGGCAAGTTTCTGCCATTAAAGTCTGTTATACAGACCAAGAATTCTTGGAATTTTTCTCCTTTATACCCTCTGAATTATATTACATGCTTTAATTCATCCATTTAGGAAAGAATTTTCCATAATGCTCAAGTTGGTTCCTGTAAATCAGCATTGCAAGGAGAAAATTTCATTTATTCAGCTGCCAAAAAAATCAGCATGATTACTGGGAGATCCCTACGGACAGCTTTAAGATAGATTAATTTGTCAATATTCTTTCATGCATTTAGATACGTCTTGTGATAGGTAACCAAAGAGATACTGTGTGATTTACCTACTTGGAGTTGTCTCCCTGGCTTGGATTTGAACAAAGGTCTTGCAATTCTTGGGACTAGATCCTTATAGCCACTGAAAGTGTTTGAGGTCTACATTATGATAAGCTTGACAATAATCATACACTTGCATGTGTATTCAATCCCTGAATTGTATGCATGTTACTAATTAATCATTTAAATAACAGATTCTAATGAATGTGATTTACCCCACCCTACCATGTTCAGCCTAGCCTAGTTCTGCATGCCCGTGACTTAAGATATGCAATTCTTTTTTCTCCGTTTTGTAAGGAGCAGTGTCCCAGGTTCTGGATTCCCTGGAGGAAATCACGTGCCTTGTTGACTGCACGAGTAGTGAGGGCGAGTTTCTTGAGCAGGTCCTCGAGGATACGAAGCTTCACAACTTGTTAAATGTGAGTACTAGTGTTAGGTTTAGGTAGAAATTGAGCCAGTGTAAAGTTGACACCTTACCTCATGATAAGATACATCTGTACATTGGTTCATAGACCCAGTTGGGGGATGTGGCCAGAGTTTTTTATTTAGAAAGAAGAATGCATAAACTTGAATAAAGTGACCAACTCTACTTAGGAACCACTGCTGTTATATTACTGTGTTAGACAGTCAGCTCTGGCATCACCTTTAATTACTTTAATCTTGATTTTTTAAAAATGTTTATCAAATTCCAGACCAGCTGTATAGTTTTCTATTCAGTAGAGAGAAGTCCATGGTATAAGCAAAGGAAAGGCACATTAAAAAAAGTTATGGTCAAATATGTAACTGAAAACACACTTGTTTGAAAGCCCAGACTATAGATGAACTGTTGTTCTATTTTTGTAGAAATAATTGACATTACTCTGCTCTAGTGCCTGTGGGTCCTATCCTACAGTACTGTCTGTATATCTAATGTGTCTGTGTATATCTTGGTTTTTATACCATATTTTATTCCGCATTTTTCCAACCTTTCTGTCTGTATATTTTAATAATATTTGACTCTGCTGTGTAGAGGAATATCTGTCCACATGTTTGTCTGTATTAAAACTTCTTGAATTCTGTAGCTGTTTTCGTTTGTCCACCTGTCTATTTATATTAAGTAAATGTAATTGTTTCATCTATACATGTACAATTTATATGCCCCTTGTAATTCTGAATGACCTGTATCTCATACTGAAGCCTTTTTCTCATATGATTTGCAGTTTAGTTTTTTCTGGCTAAGTACGGGTTATTAATTAGAAATTAAATGACGTGATTTATAGGCATAAAAAGCTGAGGAAAATTAGAAAAAAAAAATACAAAATTGTTATTTTGTGAACAAGGAAGTGGAAAAAGTGCATAGAGGATATTTCTGTGGAGTGATATTTTTAGTTTAAACTTTCTCAAGTATCACATTCTGTGAATTAGAAACTTAAAATATACGAGCAAGGGTCCTCATAAGGTTTGTAAATTATTTGATGGAGCAGATGATATTTCAAAGCATTTAAAGGGACATAATCTAAAATTGTGTGATTATATACTGCAGAATTATGGATTTGATTTGCCCAGTCTCTTTAAAATGAAAAATTAATTGATAATGTTCAGAGGAACATTTATTTTTAGGCATATAAATACACTAAGAAAGTATCTGTAATAAATGGCTATCCACCCCAAAATGGTACTACAACAACTACCTATATAATGACTAATATTAACCCTGAACCTGCTGAATTTTTGTAATGGATTTGTCTAGCTTTCATTTTGGAACAGTCCATTCAAAGTTTAAGGGATTTCAGTATCATAATACAAAAATGGAGATACATGTACCAACAGTATAGAGCCTGGTCAGACTGCACGGATGTGCAGGCTGGCCTGGCTCTATTGTGGTGGCAAAGGCTAATCACTTTCAGTTCCAGCAGGTTAAGGGTTAATATATTTAGTGTTGAATTTTATTCTGAGAATTTTGTCTGATACCTAGATGTTGGGTAATATAACCTATTTAATATCATTCAAATTAACATGAAGATTAAATACTCTAAAATTTAGGTCAGATGTCAAGAGATTTTTTTTTTCAAAGCAAAGCTTATATCAGTATTTTCTAATGCAAGAGAAAAATATTAAATACTATCTTATAAGCCACTTGTGTCTAGGTATTGAAAACAAGTGTTATTTCCAATAAAATAATGAGGCCACTTGTTGTGTGTTGTATTTCATGTATTCCAGGGCTATCCCAGCCATCTCAGTGTTATATCTAAGATAAGATAAATATTAACATCAGGTATAGGATCGTAACTGGTGGCACCATATATACATGTTTATATAAACAACTTGTGGCCCAAGGCTTAAAAATTCCTATCAGTATTGTAAGAAAATTTTGAAGGCCGTTATGATAAGAAATAATTATTCTAGAAAAAATTATATGCTTGTAGTATTTTTAAAAAGTGTTGCCAGAATATATGTATCTGTTATCAATTTTGAAGTGATTTCTTGTTTAAGAAACAACCGTTTTAAAAATAGGATGTAGAGGCACCAGGGATTAATAAAGATGGATTACTTATAAATAAAATATTTATTGTTGAAAATTTGACTAAAGAGTTCCTCACGTTTATTAATGTTATGTAATGTTAAAAAATAAAATTGCAGTCCTTTATAAAGCACTATATTTGTTTATAATACTGGCAAGTTCTTTTTTTCCAAGTTCTTCTTAATTGAGGGCTTTTGAGATGTTTTGTTTGATTTAGATGTTCAGAAAGTTGGGTTTAATGTTACAGTAGCTAAAATAGAAAAGAAAGAAATAATAAAGCATATATGAACAGAAATTCCAAAGGAGATGTCAGTTTCTATGTTGGATTTATCAAACATTTTGTAAATTGAATATTGTTACAATATTGCAACTGCTTTGTGTTACATGAGTACAGCATAATGCAGAAAGTGTTAAAAAGATATAAGCATAAGATACGTCTTGTGGTGCGACTGCCGGAACAACCAGTATACTGCAGATGGTACAGGAAGAATCAGGTATGAGAAATGTAAAACATCTTAAGGTAACAATGAAGTAAAAAATCTGTTGCAGACTTTAGTTACCTCCCTTGAACTGTGATAAAAAGAGGTTACTGTACAGCTCCCACAGTATGTACATTTTTTCTCTTTAACTCTGCGGACATAAGGAGGAAATCGCAGAGAAACCCAGATAAACTCCCTAAATCGTCAAGGCACTGGGGAGTCAAATTTATCTAAAGTGATAAAAAAAGAAATATGTGTATTATATACTTAATTTCTAATGTAAATACTGTTGAAATCAATGGGACAACACTAGTATTTTACTGTTGCTTGCATTGTTTCTAACATTGCAACAGTAACCTGAGTAAGTGACTACCACAAAAAAAAATCTTTGCAGACATGTTGTACGACAATATATTCATGTGATTTATCGTCCCAGGCCATTATGACAGGAACAAGCGCAAAAATATAGATATGTTCATGTTTATTTTATCATTTTTACCTTTACATTTACAAATGGTCCTAGTGGTAGCATGCACATTTGTCATACTCTCCAGCATCATGTCATCACTCAACATTCCTTTTATATTGTTGCAAACACCTCCTGGTCTGCCATCTCTGAACGGTGAGCCATAACCAAAGCATTCAGTTGAAGTAGTTTGCTTTGCAAACTCAGTTTGCTAATGTAACAAACAACTGAACACATCCCAGTATTGAAATTTGTAACAGATAAACTGTGAGTTACCTCCCTTGTTCTGTGAGAATTATTTTTGTAGTGTTTGGAGAACAGACTTGGTCACGATATAATACACCCATGCCAGTAAGAGTGTTGGATATGGTTTATGTATGTGCCAGAATGACATTTTTGTATGTTATTTTTTTTGGTTGTTTATGTCTGGAACAAAATGGTTTTCTGAGAAATCTTGCATCTCCAGTCTAAATTGTACAGTGGTCTGTCAGAACAAGATTGATGATATTGGTTGTGAATCAATTTATCAAGCCTTCCGTGCCATTGGATATGGAAGTAACTTAGTTATCATACTGTGGTTTTTATGAAGGTGACTGATGTTAAGGCCTATTTTTAAGGACCCCCACCCCCACTCTCTTCATTTTCTTCTTGGGTTTTCTTGAATTTATGTTCTTAACATTATGAAAACCAAAACCTGTGGTAAGACTTCCAGATAAATTGTCCCTGTTAACTTGTATGATTGACATAAAAAAATTTTAACGTTAAGCTCTTTACTTCCTTTGAATTGATATAAGATGTCCATGTCCTGATGAACTCTCCTTAGGATATTAGATTCCTGATTCCCTACCTCCACTCAGAAGAGTATTCAGTTCCATTAATTTGTGTAGGATTGAGACCTTTTCACTGAAGGACATCAGCAGGGTTCAAACGTGACTCAAGCCAATTTTTTTTCTCTCCAGTTTTTGTCAGTTTTACAAAAGCAACAGAATTTAAATTCCGTTTCTTTCATTTTGAATATATTTCAGTTGTAACAATTAAAGCTTTTCGACATGGTAAATTGATGAGAATTGGGTATCTGTGATTTCATTTAATAATTTCTCTAAAACTAGATAGTTAAAAAATATTTGATATTTTGCCTGTTTGTTCAGAATAGTACATGAATAAAAATAATTGTGCCTAATTTGATGCACCGAAGATTTTTGTTGAAGTTTATGTTGATAACATCCCCTCATAATGAAGTGGGTGGGGTAAATTGGTGCCATGTTGATAATCTGTTTTGTTTCTCTCACTTTTGGCCTTTTTATTTTGTTTGCTTTTTGTCAGCATTCAGTAGGTCTTCATAATGTGAATGATTACATACCAAGTAACTCTTGTCTTTAAGAAAAACATTGTGTTTCTGACTATACCCTATAAACCAATTGATTCGGGTGAGGTTTAAAGTAAATATTAGCCATTTCTTGAAACTCCCATGGTAAAAGTGTCATTCATGGTGTATATTTTGACCTAGGATAGTATATAAAAAGCTCAATGCAATGAGGGATGACAGA
Source organism: Cyclina sinensis (assembly GCA_012932295.1). Classification (NCBI taxonomy): domain Eukaryota; kingdom Metazoa; phylum Mollusca; class Bivalvia; order Venerida; family Veneridae; genus Cyclina; species Cyclina sinensis. The sequence continues at coordinate 19,331,583 of JAAONU010000007.1, read as the reverse complement.
ATGTTCATTAGTATTCTAATACCTTAATTCCTAAGAAAAGTTTAGACATGGTGTAAAATACAGTGTCTTACAACCAGGACACACTTGGTTCTTTTGCATACTCTGTGTGTTAAAGCCAGGACATTGAGTTTAATTAATTAAATTAATCTGAAAGTCAAGTTATATTGTAAGTGAAGGAGCTAGGGATAAAATAACATTGTGACCTTGGGTTAAAAATCATTATTGTGCATTTACAGTAGGCAATGAAGAATCTGTCAAACTCTGTGCTTTTCCAAATTTTGTCAAGGTTTTTTCCTCAGATGCTATATTTGTATCACTTAGAATGCTAACTGTTGGTCAGATCTTTTCTTAAACTTACCAGGTTTTTTTTTTTATCTCAAAGTGTTGCTGCATTGTTGGTGTATTTCTTGAAGTCTGCCACAGTTAGCTTTACTCTTTTTCAGGAACAGTTCGGTTTTGCTCTTTGAGTTAATAGTTAATATACCTGCATGGCAAAAAAAGCCTGAAGTGTTTCAATATCCCATTTAAGTACTATGATTGACAGACTTATGCCACGAAAAAAAGAGTTTTTTTCTATTATGTCTGGTGGATTGCAGCAGGTTTTTTCTGTAAGGCTTAATTGCATGACATGTGGTTTTAAAGAAGGGCAGCTGTTGGAGCTAATGACTTGGAAATTTTTATAACTTTTGCAGATACATTTTCATGTTACTGTAGTAAGGGAAATGTAAATAATACATTTGGTTTTTGTTTTGCTTATATCCTCGAAAATTAGGACAGACTTTGAATATGATAAACAGCTTGGCAGGTGTGTGGCTTAAGGGAATTGTCAGACTTTGGTTGTTACGGCCTAAAATTGATGTACATTTTGTTGTATAGTCTTTAGTTGAAAAAATATTCATTATAATTACAAAAAAAATCAATTATTTAATATAGTACAGCCTATTTGTATATGTGTTATAACATAGTAGAGAAAATAATTAAGTCTATGAAAATATACAAGTATGAGGAATGTGAGAAAACATCAAACTTTGAAAATACAAAAATGGTTGTGAATACAGGAAACAAATTTTATTTAAAAAAAAAAAAAAGTTTAAAAAAATGAAGAATTTACATGGATCTGATTGGATGATATGGACTTACAAGTTTTATTAATCAGAAAAAAAATATTATGTGGAAAATTTAACATTCCATAGTGCTGAACTATTAGTAACTCATTTAAAAAAAATAATATATGAGTTCAGTAATTAAAAATAATTTAATAGATTTTATACACATACATTGAATTATATATCATTTAAGTATGCAGTACTTTAATATTAGTAACTGTTACTATTATATTTGGATTATGACTGAGATTTTGATGTATATGTTCATATTTGTGCTAGAGATGTAATTTGTGCTAACATTCTGAAATAGAAGATGGATCCCAGTTTTTCACAGTGTTTATATGATCAGGTGTTTGCTGTGTTTTGGATGATGGGTAGAGGTTTTACTGTAAGTATATAACAATGGATTATTTTCAAATAAATAGAATTTAATCAGTTGAAAACTACAGTTGATATTGTCAGGATAAAGATGGGGCACAGGAGACAACCAGTAATATAATATTTGAAATTATGTCATCCAGGTTTTGAAATGTTGTGTACAAACACCTGTAAAAAGCAAGCATCTTCATAATGCGGCCACTTACAATGCATCTTGTATAGCTATTTAAAGTGACTGACTCACAGAATTTGCTGAAAATTTTTTTTCTTTAAAATTTAAGAGAATTTAATATACTACAGAAAAAACATAATTTTATGCTTCTATATGCCATGAAAACTGAACAAAAAAAGTTTTGACTTAACCAGGATTCGAACCCACGACCTTTCGGTCAGTAAAATATAGAGGCCGATCTAGACCACTGAGCCACAGCTCTTACTTGTAAAAATGCATCAAAATTAATCTTATAACTAAAGTATCTACCCCGTGACTAACGGGGTAAATTTTTTACCGATAAAAGTGTGTAAAACTTTATATCGTGATGTTTTTCTGTATCAAAAAATGAATCAGTAACTAAGTTTAAATATGTTCTTCACAATTGCAGCAAAAATTTCAAGATGTAAGAACATTTTCTTTTTTTTTTTTCATTGTCGGCCCATCTGTGAGTCAGTCGCTTTAACACTGGAAACTGTCACATTATCTTATACTAGAGATTTCAAGTGTTAATATATTCAAAGTGTATAGCTTATAACATTGGTCACATTTCATCTAGAACAAAGTTGCACTAAGAACAACAACTCTTTATATACCAATAATATGTTATCTCCCTTTGAAGTGATTCTGTCTGTATCATAAGATAAAAGTATAAACATATCTTGGAGAAACATAGAATTGGCTTCACTTTATTTCATGTCATCGTAATAATGCTATTCTGCTTCACGAAAATGCCAGTTAAAAAAACAAACTAAATTATATGTACTTAATTTCCCAGAAGGGCAAAAAACGTTTTGATGGAAAACTATTGTTTATTTTGCTAGAAAATGGAAGGCAGTAAAGAGTGTAGAAAGAACTCCGAGGAAATGCATGAAATTCCACTTAAATGCACAGAACTGTCAGGCTGATTGGTTGTCAGAGGGTTACTGAATGAAAGTTTCCGTGACATGGCATTTCGTAAGATTGCTAGATTGGATTGCATTTCGGTTAAGTAGGATCCCTTACAAGAAAATACTGACAGATAAATGTAAGTTTGTCATTCAATAGGCATTGATTTTTGAACAACCAAGTTAAAAGCCAGGCTGGTTACTTGCCATTTTTAGACATTGAGTTATGCGTTTTTATCGTTTTCGGTGGAGTTTAGTCATAGATGTTTATCCCATGAAAAAAAAAAAAGTAACTAGACTAGTTAATACCCTTATGAGTTTTATTTTGCACCTAGAATTATGAACTTTACAGCCTGTTAATCTCCTCCTATCTATAAACTAACATTATTCCATTGTAACATGAAGAAAACAGTTTATGAACAGTGAATCACCATTTCATGAACTTGCACCAGTTCCTTGATTCGTCATGATGGAAAAAAATAAAAAAGGATTTTCTCATGAAGAGTATTTTAATGGTGTTTGTTTCTTTAATGAATTATTATTTATTTTGTTCTTTATTTTCCTGCTCTTCATGAAATGTCATCTAGCAGTGTTTGTTCATGATCATTAATGGAAGGAAAGTACATGATTTTATGAACAACAGAATAATTGGATGCTGAGACTTGAATATAAACACATTATTGTGAAGAATTCCTTCCACAGACTGAACCAACAGAAACTTGTTTGTGAAAGAAAACAATGGTATGATAAAATTCTCTAGAGTTTTCTTGCTAAGTGAGGACTGATACAAATTGATCATTGCAGACACTTTGAATTGTTTTCTGGTTAATATTTTGGCAACAGCACTTTATATTCTTTTATATTTTTCTTTCATATTTTGGCATCACTGGGGTCTCCAAGATCTGTATACAGAGATGAAATAAGACACTGGAATAGATAATATTAGAAATAATGATTTTTAGTTCTACACTTTATTTCTCTACAGACCAAAGCAAGTTTAAGCTTTGTTGTTATAAGACTGTAGACTTCAAGGGAGGTAATTCTAAGTGTAAATCATATATCTTCCTTACAAGGAGGAGAATTTGTAAAAAACCTATGGAGTTAGAAAAGTAACTTACCACTGATACAAAGCAATGTTTTTCTGAGAAGTATGTGACATTGGGTATAGTTTTTGCTGTTGCTAGAGATTTTGATACATTGTAAGATTTATGCTTATATTTGACTCTGATGTAATAGAACGTCAGTAGAATTAAACAGAAGCAATGGTTAAAAGCAGTAATATTGAAATAAACAGAAGTTTTCATGCTATGGAAAACATGAACAGTCTTTATGTAAATAGTAATTGTGAGGGCTTGCAATTATGTGCATATTCAAAACAGTGCATGGTTGAATGGTATGCAGAAGAATCAAAGTGACACTTCCACACAAAATGAGATGTTTTAATGCCCTCCTACACATTTTGCCTTCATGTAAATGCAGATTTTCTTGAAACAAACAATTTCAACTAAATGTTTCTGTCCAACATTGATTTTGAACTGTAAGTGGCAGAAAACTGTCTGAACAAGATTCTGCAAAGTAGCCATGGACCTGGTAATTATTTTTATAGAATTGCACTTTCATTGCTTTCCTGCTTTGTTGTTGTTGTTGTTTTCTGGTGGGTGGTGGGGGAGGGGATGCAGTGAGGGGTTGGGGGGAGGTTTTGGGCAAAGAAATTAAATTGAAGAGGCCAAAGGATGTTTTTCTAGGACTCTGTAATTTGGTTCTGATGCAGTTAATTGAATCATGTTTTGATTATAATTGTTAGTCTTCAACAAAGCTTTGGTGATAAAGTTATGATGTTCAAAATATCATTCTTATATAAAAGCGATACAAAATCAGGTAACCAATTTTTCTTTAAGTCATTGAAAAAGTGCAAGTTATTATATCATCCATAAAGGAAATACTTCTTTCTCTCAAGGGAGGCTACTCAAAATACTGAATTTTAAACCTTTCTTAAGGGAGACTACTTGAAAAGGATTCTCTCAAGGGGGACTACTCGGGTATTTGAAGCTTATATGTGGAGTGAAGAATCTAGGACTAGAGGGGAAAACGTAAATAGATTGAAGAGAAATTTTCTTTGCCAACTTCAGTGTTTTCCAGATGTCATGTATGGTATTGTTCGCTTGCTGGTTTGGTTTTCATTTTATGTGATTGCAGACACGAGGTAATAAATAACTGTAATAATGTAATTGTCTGACCGTATAAACTGTGAGAGCCAGATTTCAGTCATGCAGAAGACTGTATTATGAGGTAATTATGTTTATTTCATTAACTATAAGTGTCATTGTACTTGGAAGAAAGTAAACATTTATTCCATCGAGACATTCGTGCTTTGTACAAAATCATTATGGAATTTGCACATTTTGCTTCCCACAATGATTGGGCTAGTCTGCATTGTTAAATTGGTGTCTGGTTTGTGCCAGATAGAAGAAAAAAGCATTCACATTGTTCTGAACAAAATTGAAGGTACAACTTCATGATAGTAAATTCGGTGAGAAAGGATTTCATAATTAGATACCGTATTAAGATTTTTGTTCACAGACTTATTTTACAAAGAAAAACTTCTTTACATGTTTGCTATACTCACATTGAAATAATCTATAATGATGAATGTTGAAACACTGACCTTCATTTAAGTAATGATCATGTAATTAACAGTCATCACACTTTTCCAAAATTATTGATGAAGTAACATATTTCTGTTACCATTTAACTCTTTAGATGCATGTGCTTAAGAAACTATTCTGATTGATATGTTACACACAAACATAACACTTGTATATGTTTCTCTTTGTTTAAATGTTTCAGACATGCTATTAGCAAATTATTGAAATAATAACTAGAAAAAGATAAGCCACAACATATGAAAAATTATGTACAACAGTAAATTACTTGGAAAACATAATAGGTTTAGTCTGATGAGATTTTTTTGGAAATATAACTCATTGCTCACAAGGCCTTGCACATCTCTTTGGAGTTGAAAGTTTTTCATGAAAAAATTACACCATTGCTCACAGGGCCAGGACAAGGTCTGGAGTTAGAAGAGGTTTCTGAGAAAAATTACACAATAATGCTCTCAAGGCCTGGAACAGCTCTGCAGAAGTGAGGTTCCTGAGAAAAAATAAAACATTGCTTACAAGGCCTGGAACAGCTCTGCAGAAGTGAGGTTTCTGAGAAAAATTACAACATTGCTCACAAAGGGCTGGAACAGCTCTGCAGAAGTGAGGTTTCTGAGAAAAATTACAACATTGCTCACAAAGGCCTGGAACAGCTCTGCGAAGTGAGATTTCTGAGAAAAATGACAACATTGCTCACGAGGCCTGGAACAGCTCTGCAGAAGTGAGGTTTCTGAGAAAAATTACAACATTGCTCACAAGGCCTAGAACAGTGAGCTCTGCAGAAGTGAGGTTTCTGAGAAAAATCACATTTGCTCACAAGGCCTAGAACAGGTCTGCAGAGGTGAGGTTTCTGAGAAAAATCACACTGTTGCTCACAAGGCCTGGAACAGCTCTGCAGAAGTGAGGTTTCTGAGAAAAATCACACTGTTGCTCAGAAGGCCTGGAACAGCTCTGCAGAAGTGAGGTTTCTCAGAAAAATCACACTGTTGCTCACAAGGCCTAGAACAGCTCTGCAGAAGTGAGGTTTCTGAGAAAAATCACACTGTTGCTCACAAGGCCTAGAACAGGTCTGCAGAAGTGAGGTTTCTGAGAAAAATCACACTGTTGCTCACAAGGCCTAGAACAGGTCTGCAGAGGTGAGGTTTCTGAGAAAGAAAAATCACACTGTTGCTCACAAGGCCTATAACAGGTCTGCAGAAGTGAGGTTTCTGAGAAAAATCACACTGTAGCTCACAAGGCCTAGAACAGGTCTGCAGAAGTGAGGTTCATCAGAAAAATCACACTATTGCTCACATAGCAAGCTCCTCAAAAGTGAGGTAATAATAGTATTTTTAGATTTCCATAGTCAGATGCCAGCAGGATTTTCCTGACAGGACAAACAGGAGGGGAATATAGGAATGGCCCTGCCTGTCCGGTCTTTTAGTGCATAACTTTGTGTCCTATCCATAACTTTTAAACACATGGAAAGTTTTTAAAATAACTTGGCACAAATGATCACCATTATGAGATAATGTGCAGAGCATAAAACCAGGTCACTATTCCCAAGGTCAAGGTCACACTTAAAGGTCATATATAAAAAAAAGTCCACATTTCGTGTTACTATTAAACTGCTTGAAAGTTTTTAAAATAACTTGGTGCAAATGATCACCATTATGAGACGATATGCAGAGCACAACAACAAGGTCACTACCTCCAAGGTCAAGGTCACACTTAAAGGTCATATATAAAAAGTCCTCATTTTGTGTCGACTCCATTACTATTAAACTGCTTGAAAGTTTTTAAAATAACAAGGTACAAATGATCAACATTATGAGACAATATACAAAGCACAACAACAAGGTTGCTACCCCCAAGGTCAATGTCACACTTGAAGGTCATATTTAAAAAAGTCCACATTTTGTGTCTGCTCCATAACTTTTAAACTGCTACAAGTGTGAGGTCCAAATGTAGCTGCCCATTTTCCGTAGAAATCATTATCCTGTGTCATATTTGGAGGTCTACACTTGTTATCCATTCCAATGTTCTACTTCGGCAAGGGATATAGCTGTCCTTCAGACTGCCTTGTTTGAAATTCAAAAGATCTGAATTTAACATTATATTTGAAACAAGATGGGAAGAAGTTGGTGAAACTTTGCAAGACTTCCAAGAAATGAAATTGATGCTTATAACACATGTATTTCCATTGCTAAAGAGTTGAGGGTTTAAAATTACAACTGTGAATAAGTGTTATTAAACTGTATGTTACTTATCCTGGCATTTCAATTAAAGTGATGACTTTAATTCCTTTCTTTTTGCAAGGCAATTTCTAACTTTAAAGAAGTCATCATTTTTTATTTATTTTCCATTTATACTAATCTTGTACTGTCTCCTTTTAAGGGTAAAAGTCAACAGATTTGGGCAGATAAGGATGAAATCTCTGAAAGTGATGAATTGCAGTCTGACTATTGAAGAAAACTGTGCAAAAATTGGCATCTCTCTGTAGTGAAAACTGCATTCTTACTGGCAAAGATAAATGTCACTGACAGGAGTAATCTGTCTTCATTTATGGTGAATAATTGGGTTCACTAGCGTGAAAGAGCATGTTCCTAGCTAAAAGGGTATGATTTTCCTTTTCCAGACTTGTTTTACCAAATATGGCTTGATTCCTGCTGAAATGCTCTGGTACGGCTCTTCAGGATTTGTTTCCTTTGTTACAGAAAGAACCTGCTTACCCTTGTAAGATCTTTTACCTAAAAAATATAACAGAGAAGAAATGTTTACCCCTGCAGGATTTGTTTCCTAGCAAATGTTACAGAAAGAAATGTTTACCCCTGCAAGATTTGTTTCCTAGCAAATGTTACAGAAAGTAATTGTTTACCCCTGCAGGATTTGTTTCCTAGCAAATGTTACAGAAAGAATTGTTTACCCTTGTATGATTTGTTTCTTAGGAAATGTTAAAGAAAGGAATTATTGTTTACCCTTGTATGATTTGTTTCTTAGCAAATGTTACAGAAAGGAATTGTTTATCCTTGTATGATTTGTTTCTTAGCATATATGTTACAGAGAGGAATTCTTTACCCTTGTATGATTGATTTGTTTCCTAGAATATGTTACAGAGAGGAATTGTTTACCATTGTATGATTGATTTGTTTCCTAGAATATGTTACAGAGAGGAATTGTTTACCATTGTATGATTTGTTTCCTAGGATATGTTACACAGAGGAATTATTTACCCGTGTATGATTTGTCCTAGGAAATGTTATGGAAAGGAATTGTTTACCCCTGTCAGATCTTTTTTAATCCTTGCCAGGGGGAATGGGTCATTAGGCAAATGTTATCAACATAAATAAATTCAAATAATTAATTATTTATATATGTGTATGTCAAACTTAAGAGATATAAAGTACATAAGCATGGCTAGAGAGTGTAGACAAAAGAAATTTCTTGTCTAACATTATTGACAAAAGTAAGCAAAATAAATATCCTTGGCAGTAAAGTTGTTACCAGGGTAATCCATCTTTATTTAGAGTGAATAATTGAATTTATGGTGTAATAGGTCTTGTTTCAAGCTGAAAGGGCTGCTTTACCAGATACAGTGTGGTTTCAGCCAAATTTAGGACTGTGTTTACCCAGTAAGACTATTAACCTATTAAGATAAACTATGTGTCTTGACACACTTCATATTTTTCCTCCAATATAGAGATATTTTACTCAAGTAACAGGAGCTTATTTACCATTATTAAAAGTAAATCAAATTTGTGTTGCTTTTGCCACTAACACAAATCTTTAAAAAAATAAACTGTCTGAAAAGCAAGTATTATTCACAAAGTTGTCTCCCTTTTTACCTGATACCCATTTTAGTCTGATTAACAGAATTGCCTCCCTTGTATTTTTCCGTGTATTTACAAATAATTTTGGTAAAATTGTGACTAGAAAAGGTGTAAAATAGGATTACTGTGAAATCATTTAAATTCGCTGGCATGAAATTTCGCGCAAACAGCAAAAAAAGTACGTTCGTGCGGTCCTAAATTCACGCATTTTCAATTTCAGATTCAATTTTGTTTTATCAGCATAAAAAGCAGATGACAGCTGCATGACGCTGGATCACCACCGACGCGTGTATATGTGTCAATTACTGCGGTTCGCTTTCAAATATACAAACTGACAGGTCCAACTGTTAATAGACGTTGATTGACACAGGTTAAGTGTGCACAGATTAAAAGATCGATACCGACAGGTCTTTTGTAACCGGTCCCTAATCAATTACGCTAAAAAAACAATTAACGAATTATGACAACAGTATGATAATTAGTATTAAACGCTTCAGACAAGCATTCAACAATTCAAGAAAATGCAAACAAAACATACTTAAAAAGAAAACAAAATAAGTTTCATTTTAATTTTGCTAGATATTTAGAATTAACATCTGATTATTCAAGTTATATTGGCTAAAAACAACAACTAATGGTCAAAAGTGAGTGGAAAAATATATGCAGGTATTTCGGACAGGATCAAGATTCGGATAACGTAAATGTTTTATTAGTTTAATAAAAGCGGGGTCTTAAATTCGCGCATTGTTCCTAGCGCGAAATACGTGAAAATTCGTCCTACGCAAACAAAAATGATTTCACAGTATCATTCTGTTCGGATTGGCAGTGATGTTGCAGAATTCATTGACTTGAAAGTCTTTCTTAATTATTATGTTAATTGCAAAACATGAAATTGAACTGTCTTGGTACTTAACCATGTTAATTGAGTTTTACAAACTAATAATTAAGAGACTCATTTATTTTATTGCCTTGGGATATGGAGGTATGCTTTTCATATTATGATGCTGTTAACACTGTGGAACCAACCAATTTTAATGAAATATTACTAGTTTTCATTCAAATATTTATAAATGATTTGAAACTTAGGACAGAGGGTGTCTTTCAATACTGATGCTTTGAATTAACCTGATGGAACAAAATGCTTGAGTTCTGAATACCCTCAGGGGAAATCAGAGGAAAATAAGGCCACTGGAACTGTTCAGGAGGTCAAGCAGATTAGGTTGAATGTTTTTTGTCAGTAATATCTGTTTTATATCCATCTGTTTAAGATTATTTATTGTCAGATATGGTTTCCAATAATAAAATAGAAACATTTCTACTAAAGACTTTTTAGTTATTTTAGGTTGTTGGGGATAGTGCAATATACAAAATGCATCTCTATTTCTCTTACATGCTCTGTGTGTATTAACCAATGCTTGAGATGCAGTTCAAAGTTGGATTAAACAAACAACAACAACAAAAGTGTTAGTGGAAGAGAGGGTGATAGAACAGGACTCCATTTAACTTTTCCATGAGTTGCAACAATGTAAAAATTGTCCAAATTACAAAGTTAAAAATCATTCAAGTGTCATATGTCTCTGAATTGAAATTTTTTCTGTGCCAGTTCATGATATTTTTACAGTAAGACTGTTGTTCTAAGTTCAGGAGATTTTTGTAAAATTATGTATTAATTTGTCAACTAAGTTAACGCTTAACCTGCTGGAACCGAAAGTGTTAAGCCTTTAATTGCCACCAGTATAGAGCCAGGCCAGCCAGCACATCCGTGCAGTCTGACCAGGCTCTATACTGTTGGTAGCTCCATTTTTGTATTTTGATATTGAAATCCCTTAAACTTTGAATGGACTGTTCCAAATTCAAAGCTGGGCAAATCCATTACAAAATTTCAGCATGTTCAGGGTTAAAGGTGCTTTAGATGACACTGTTGGTCACTTTCAAGGTGATTTCAGTCATGAAATTGTTGTTGTGTTAAGTTGTTTAGTTTTGATCATTATGGTGTTTCAAGTCATTACATTGTCACAGAACTTCAGTTCATGAAATGTAACACACACACACACAAAATCTGTTCATGAAATAGTTGGATTTTTGTGCAATGTTTAACTTCACAAAACTGACACTTTGTAAAAGTGTCTCACTTTAAAAATTGTATCAATATTTAATTGTTCTTCAGTGTCTAGTGCAGCCACCACATTGTGTAGGTGTTTGTATGCAATATCATTGATCGAAGATGTAAAATCGATCAAAGAGGCCCTTCCAAAAATTGATCAAATAGAAAAATCCGTAAACCAAATACAAATAACCATACATGACATGCAAAATAAAGTGACAGATTTAGAGAATAAAGTGATCAATCTAGAAAAAGGTGTAACGTTTATTAACAACGAATTCGAAGGTAATAAAACTGATGTTAAGATGTCAAAGAAAAAATTAGAAAACCTTCATTCATGGTGTGAATCATTAGAAAGTAACATTAGAGACTGTCACAGAAGAGAGGATGATGCGCAAGATAAAATGTTAGAATTAGAGTTTCGCTCAATGCGCGAAAATTTAATATTCTACGGCATAACAGAACCCAGTGTACCAAAAGCGGGAGAGGAAGTGCAGCAGGATGACTGTGAAGCAAAGGTAAAAGAACTAATCAAAGAAATTCTTGATATTGATACAGCAGACATGAAATTTGACAGAGCGCATAGACTAGGTGGAATGGCAGCAAAAAAACCACGGCCAATCGTTGTCAAGTTCCATAACTACGCAGACAGAGAGAAAGTACGTGTTACGTCACATGACGAAGAGATCAAAAAGAAACTAAAAACCTCAAAACAGGGTGTTGGAGTACAGCAACCGCAACAATACAGAGACGCGAGGAAGATTCTACAAGAGAACGCAGACGAAGAGGAAAAAAAGGGCCATAAAACCAAAATAATAGGAAATAAATTACTGGTTGACAATAAACCGTTTCAAAGATTCATAAATGGGAAAGTGCAAAACTGGCACTATGGGCACCAAAGCTAGGAACGTCAAGAGAATGACATTGGGTTATTATCGTGGAACATCAATGGTTTAGCACGTAAAATTACAGATGAAGACTTTACAAATGTTTTAAGAGCTTACGACATTATTTTTTTACAGGAAACATGGATTTCAGAAAACACTCATTTAAATCTAGATGTAAAAGGATATAAAAGTTTCCATCTGTTTGGTAACAAGTCTCAAAATACAAAAAAAGGACGATTTAGTGGTGGAATTAGTCTATTTTACAAAGACAATTTAGATAAGCATGTTAAAATTATTGAGACTAACCAATACGGAATAATCTGGGTTGAACTAAATAATACTTTATTTACTTTTCAGGAAAATGTATATCTGTGTTGTACGTATGTAACACCAAGAAGTTCTACGGTAATTAATACGGATGATTTTGACTTTTTCGAAGCAATTGAAACTAGCCTAGAAAGGTTTAAATCGTTAGGAAAATGTTTCATTTTTGGTGACCTAAATAGTAGAACCTCTAATTTTTCAGAAATTTTATTGGCCGACAATTATATAGATAATGATCACGAAATTCTATGTGAAGACATTCCTCAAAGAGTATCTAAAGATAAAACTATTGACGGCCCAGGTAGACGTCTGATCGAATTCTGTACTTCGACGTCATTTGTAATATGTAATGGCCGTTGCCATAGAGACGCAAATCTAGGGGAATACACTTATTATTCATCAAATGGGGGAACAAGCGTAGTTGATTATTTACTTGTACATTTTAATGATTTCAATTGTATATCGGACTTTAAAATAGCCGATCCTAATGAATACTCCGATCATAATGGGTTAATTTTTAAATTACCTGGTAAAAACGGCTATGAATATTCTAATAAAACCAATGAAGATTTGTTTACATATAAATGGGACGAATCGAAAGAAAATATATTTTTAGAAGCCCTTCATTCAAAAAGAAATGTTCTAAATGGTATTGCTGGACAGCTACAGAATAACGACCATGTAGATACAATTGTTAACGATTTTTCACATATTTTACAGGAATGTATTTCTAACATTTTTAAAAGTAAAACAAAAAAAGGAAATCCAAATAAAAGCAGTTATAAAGTAAAACAACCATGGTTTAACGACGTATGCTTTGCAGCAAGAAAAAAATTCAAACAGGCCAGAAATAAATTCCTTAAAGATAGACTAAAAGACAATCTGAAGAGACAATACCTTGCAGAACGATCAAACTATACAAAAGTGAAACGCATACAAAAACAAAAATACAAAGAAGAAGAAAAACAAACTTTAAATAAATTAAGCAAATCACAGCCAAAGGAATTCTGGAATAAGGTTAAGAAACAATATTTGAAAAAACAGAGCCCTGCAGAAAACTTAAATATAAATGATCTTTTAGAGCACTTTAAAACTTTATATAGTACAGAATCGGAAAATCAAAACCCAGAAATAGACTCTGATTTGCATGATGAAGATCTTGATAAAGAAATAGAAATAAGCGAAATAAAAAAGGCTGTTTTTTCACAAAAAAATAACAAGAGCAGCGGTATTGACACAATCATGGCAGAAATTTATAAGTGCGCATTTGATGAGTTGTCGCCAATCCTTCATTTATTATTTAATAAAATCTACACATCTGGAGTATATCCAAAATCTTGGGGGGAAGGCATAATTGTACCAATTTTTAAAAATGGCGACAGGGATGACCCCAAAAATTATAGGGGTATCACCCTTATTAATATAATAGCAAAAATTTATTCGCAAGTACTCTTAAATAGGTTAACAGAGTGGTCAAATAAACATAAGAAAATTATTGATAACCAGTACGGGTTTCAAAAGGGGAAATCTACAGTCGATTGTTTGTTTTTACTTCACTCAGTTATAACAAAAACCTTAGCAGAAGGAAGAAAGCTTTACACAGCTTTTTTAGATTTCGAAAAATGTTTCGACAAATTAGAACGTTCATACATATTTATAAAACTTCTTCGAGAAAATGTCAGCTCTAGATTCGTTAAAGCTATCCAAAGTATGTACTCCTCAGTTAAAGCAGCAGTAAGATATAAAAACTCTTTATCGCCGTTTTTCGAATTGAACATAGGTGCAAAGCAGGGAGACCCGAGCTCTACTTTACTTTTCTTATACTTCGTAAATGATCTTATAAATAATATAAACGATAACATAGATGGTTTATTTACTATAGACGATGTTAAATTATTCATTTTACTTTTTGCGGACGATGCAGTTATCTTTGCGTATACACCGGAAGCGTTACAATCAATGCTGAATGATTTATATCAATATTGTACTGAATGGGGTATGACAATTAATACAAAAAAGACAAAAATAATGATCTTCGAACATGGTAGACATTCGAATTTTAATTTCAAACTAAGTAATGAAACATTAGATGTAGTTACAGAATTGAAATACTTAGGAGTTGTATTATTCAAAAATGGCCACTGGCACAGAACACACAGCCATATTGTTCAACACTCACTATATGCACTTCATAACCTTTTTATAGTTTTTAACCAGTTAGAATTACAGATTATAGACAAGTGTAAACTATTCGATAGCCTCGTAGGTTCTGTATTAAATTATGGCGCAGAAGTTCACGGATACACAGAAGCAAAGTGCATAGAAAAAATCCATTGTAAATTTTTACGCAAAGTATTATGTGTAAAAAAATCAACAAATTTAGAGGGACTATATGGAGAGCTTGGCAGACATCCTATGAAAATCCAACGAAAACTTACTCTTATAAAGTATTGGCTAAAAATCATAAGATCTGATGAAAACAGTTTACTGAAAAAAATGTATAATACCCTTAGGATCGATGCTGACAACAATAATACATACAGAAACAAAAATTGGGCTTATCATGTTAAATCTATTTTAGAAGAAATAGGGATGGCGAACATATGGTTAAATCAATATGTGGATAAAACAACTTACTGCATTGTTAAAACTAGAATCTTAGATAATTATAAACAGCACTGGTATTCTTGTATTAATAATTCTAGTAGATTAGCTTCATATAACATTTACAAACATGATTTCATTCTTGAACAATATTTAAACAACGTTAAAACGAACAAATTCAGAATTGCAATGACAAGATTTAGACTTTCCTCACATAATCTCGAAATCGAAAAAGGCAGGCATACCGGAATTCCAAGGGATCAAAGATACTGTACAAAATGCAGAATGAATACCATTGAAAACGAATATCATTTCTTATTAGTATGTCCAAAATATTATGATTTACGAAGAAAATACCTTAAACCTTATTACTGTAGATGGCCTACTTTGATTAAATTTGAAAACCTTCTGTCCAGTAGAAATTATAACGAACTTAACAATTTATCGAAGTTTTTGTATTTTGCTTTCCAAGCTAGAGAAATGACTACTTAAATGATCTGGCATATATAAGGCCGGCATACTAGAGGTTCAGATTTTTGTAAAAACATTATCATTGTATAGATTGTCAGCTTTCTACTTTCTCTGAAAAAATACAAATCGTTTACAACAGCAGTGAACATGTATGTTGACCTTTGACCTATGTTTGTATATTGATATGTTGTGGCTATAAATGTACTACATTTAATGCCAAATAAAGATTATGTTATGTTATGTTATGTTATGTATGTATGAATTTGTCACATATTGTAAGTTAATTCATATCATTGCTGCAGCTTTTGGCTTTTTCTTTCCATGAAATTACATGTATCATTTTTAAGGTTATAATCAGGTTGTTCAGGTTATCAAAATTGATTGCTTTTTTAACATCTCTGTCTCAGATCATGAAATTGTTGTTATAATGAAATCAATGGGAGTTCTTGAAATTTTAATGTTATTATGGTTTCAAAGTTCATTTCATTTTCAATCAGGCGCCACATTTAATTTACTTTCATCAGGGGATTTTCAGCAGAATTGATCTGCTATTGCTTAAGTGTTAATTGTTTTAATTTCCAAGAATATCTGGTTTGGAACTGGTGTTAACAAAGTCTAACTTCATTACTTCATCATCACAAAGAAACAATATTCCATTCATGTGACTCTCTTGAATTAAGGGAGTTTTAAAAAAATGAAAAGATTTCACTAAGCTTTGTAAGATTTGTGTGTTTGTTTTTTGTTGTTGACATCATTCTAATTTTTAAGTTAATGTTACCTGTTTTAATAGACTTTGGTTTTAGATAGATTTAAAATTTGTGACAGATTTGGATCTGAATTAAATTTACAGTCAAAAAGGTTATGCTGTAAGCAACAACAAACATTTTTTCCCTCCAGTGCTTTCGGCTTTGAAAAAAGATGTTATTCAAAGAGAAATTTGATTTAAGAAAAAACAAGCAGGCCCATCAACAGCTAGCTATGAAGAATTGTATTTTGACTGTTTTCAGTTGAATTTCCTCAGAGTTTATCACCTTTTTTTAGAGTTTATCACCTTTTTAAAAGAGTTTATCACTTTTTTAAAAAAAAGTTTATCACCTTTTTTTAAAGAGTTTATCACCTTTTTTAAAGAGTTTATCACCTTTTTTTAAGAGTTAATCACCTTTTTTAAAGAGTTTATCACCTTTTTTCTTTTTTTTTTAGAGTTTATCACCTTTTTTTGTACAGCAGCTTTGTTAATTGACTATAGAACAGGATGACTTAATCTTCCTCTACAAACAAACTTTTGTCAGCATCCAGACACAATGTTTGATCTGTGTGGTATCAGATGCCTGCAGACATCTTGCTGTATGTAGTTTCTTTTGGTGTAGAAAAAAAAAGATTGATTGACTTCTTGGCTTTTTTAAGCCAGGTTTATTGTGACAAGGTCTCTTTTGCATTAACAGAGAAGGGTTCCGACATATTAAACCAAGACACGGAAACATTAGTAGATAATCCTGTAATATACAAAAAATGGTATAGGCAGTTTCTTTAGCCTTAAAAAAGCAAAACCTGTCGCGGCGAGGAGAGGAAACATTAAGAAAACTAGAATCAGAAGTCGATACGTTTTCAATTATTGCAACAGCATGTTAAATCAAGCAGTAATAGGACAGATATTTACACTGGCATTGAACCACAGTACGCAGATTGAGTGATACAGAAATGCAAAGATTTTTAATTTGCTCTTTGAATATGAGATAAGAATTTAAAACACTTTATAAGCTGATACTGACATAAAATAAAAAATTGTTAATTTAGGTTGTTTCAGCACTTTGATTTATAATTGTAAAAGTTATAAGGAACATTACTTAAAAATTCTTTCTTTTCTTTTAACAGTTCATTTTTAATCATAAGAATCAAAGTAAAAACACCAAAAGCTTAGTTTTGAACTGGTTGAGGAAGACATTAATGTGTCAGTTCCATCATGCAAAATCATTTTGGAGTTGTTTGCCCCCACCCCAACCCCTCCAATGATAATACATAGGTCAGCAGGAGATTTATACTATATATGAGCTTAAGTTTTCTAAGTTCTTTAAAATTGCTGACAAATACTACTTCAGAAGGTTTTAATTCTAGTTTTTCAGTTTTTTGTAACCAATCAGCATTAAGTCTTGATTTTAAAGTTAAGTAGTTGTTTGTTACATAGTGAATAAACTTGTTCCAGGAGATTGGAGTTTGCAGTGGCACTGTGAGCATTGCAACTTTAAGAATTATATAGAGCATGTATTACTGTGAAATTATTTAAATTCATTGGCTTAAATTTCCGTGGTTAATTTGAATAGAAAAAATCAGTTTCGTTAAGAAAATTTGAAATGCAGATGTGTATGTATGTACCATCAATTCACATCTATAAGACACACTTTTTTACTCAAATTAAGGGGGTGTGACTTATAAGTGGGTCTTACAAGTGAAAATTTTTTTTCTTGACGTCAAAAGTGACTTTCCTGAAACACTATCCACCACCAGCCAAAGTATATATATCATCAATGGTTCTAGAGCCATTCTTTAAAATTTCTAAAGCAACTTAATGATTTGTGGTTGGAATCATTGCAAAAGCTGAATGAGAATGCAGATGTGGCCAGAATTCATATAAATTACATTTATATCTTCTAATAACAATGCCTCAAATCTTTTTTATTTCATGTCTTATAAAAGGGTCAAAGCAAAAGGTAGAGATTTTCAACCTGAATTTAGAGGGTGCGTCTTATATGGAAGGGCATCTTATAAGCGAGAATATGTGGTAATACCTTTGACATATATTAGTTGGGATTTAATTTTCATAACTCAGTGCAGTGTCTAGGAAATATAATGTCCAGAATAAAACAGAGCTAGTAGTTAGGATGAAATATGTAATTAGCAGTTGTCATAGAATATTTCTACAGTAATTGATACTTTTCCAAGGATTCCTTCAGATAATTTGAATGTAGGTTCTAATTTTTCTCCTGAAGTGGCTTAACAAAGTTAGGCAATATAAACTCAGACTTAAGTTAGGCAGACAGACTGTAGTTAAGCTGGTAGAAACAAAAAGAAGACTAACTTTCATTGGTTCTGTGTTTGGGGAATGAAATATCACACAAAAATCTAAATGGGAAAAAAAGAATGTGGAGATAAATTGTCTGTAGGTATAACTGTTGGATCAGTCCTTTTCCAGACATATTTGATAAAAATGTACTTAAGTATCCGACTTGAAACTGACTCAACTTACAAACTAGATCCTACATTGTCCGGAGCTCATGAAGTAATGTTATAACAGACTGTGATATAGTGCAGAGAATAGTGTATGTGAACATTCTACAAAGAATCCAGACATATGAGAAAATTATATTACCTTATATTCAGCAATCGAAAGGAAATGTTAATATGACACGAGATGGAAAATAACCACAAATGAAATTTTTATCTGGGGAAGGAAGGAACATTTTCACTTGCTTGTGGTAGTAAAAATCGTTCATTTGTAAAGTTATGATAAAATGAATTTACATAAAAACTGAACAAAAGTGATAGAAGATACTTAATAAATGAATATAATGTATTAAATTGATGAACCTTTTAGAACAAAATGACAGTTATAAAATTTATAAGGTTTAATATTGTATGCATTTTCATTGCATTTTTGCAAATTAATGAAAATGTTACAGGAATTTTCTTGTCTATGATTATAATATAATAGACCTTTCTGGACAGAAAATGTATTTTTTCTGAAAGTTTTAATTGGTTTTATTGTTTAAAGTTATTTGGTTTCTTGTTCAATCAGAATTTCTGTTGACACAACTTCGCTTTTTAGTGTAATGCTTTCTTTTTTTACTTCGATTTAATTTGTTCTTCATAGCAAATGAAAAAGATTAGGCCATGCGTTAATTAGCACTATTGCTGAGAGTGTAAGATGTATAGTGTGATAGCTAATAAAGAATAACAATTCCGTAATAGCATCTGGGTACGCTATAAGTTTGTAGGATATAACTGGCTCTAGCGAGGGGGTGAAATTCTTGTAAAGGAAAATTCAGCGAGTCATGATTACATTCAGAAAGTTAATGGCAAACCTTTTACATGTTATTTGTTACAATAATAGTGGTAAAGCCGTCCTTTGATTTTGATATTGGAAAACCATCTTTGTGTCACGAGATGTATTAGCCGGCTTTATGGCAGTTTAGATAAATGTTTTTTTGGTGAAAATGATCGAAACTCGTGTTTGATTGAATTGTTTTTAAATGTTGTCATGGTAACGAAAGTTCACTTGAAACAAAAATGGCTGCCACAATCACCTCTGCCTGGCAGTTCCAAATCATCAAGAATTCAGACATTGACATCTTCTTTAATGCATTCACCAAGGATTTTAAAGAAACCTGGATTAGTGCATCAGCCATCTTTAAAGTCTTCGTCAGTTTCATTCAGCCTGAGTTTAAAAGACTGTCACAGTGTAGTTGAAAGTGAAAGTATATGCCATGGACAGATAGAGGAAGACATTGTCTTAGGGAGTTGGATCAAACCAAAAAATCCCCGTCGGGCTTTAAATTATGAAATACATGGATATCACTGTTGGGTGAGTGTTACCTATTTTATACGTGCTGTCAGTCTTAAAACTGAATGTTTTTTTTGTTGTTTTTTTTTGCTTTGAAGAATTGAAAAAAATGTAGAAATTTTCTCATGTGGCATGTTTTTCATGGTTTAAGTTAATGCTGAAGGATTTGAACTCTCTTGAACTTATTTGCAATGTTTTCATCAATTACTAGGTAATTAACTCTATAATGTTCTTGCTATTATGAAAATAATCATCAGCCCAATACCTCCTTTTGTTGACACTACAACTACTTTAACTCCATGGTGTATGGGACATGATATATTGGCTTGGTTAGCTCTGTTTTATAACTGAATTGACCATTTTATTGAAAATGAAAATTTTCACTGAGCATTTGAATGATTTCAAAGAGTATATATGTTTTTGTGTGTGTGGTGTTTGAACTGTTTTTTATTTAAAGCATCATTCATTCACTGATTGACTGAAGAGTAGAATGGCTTGTTAAGTAATTTCAAGGACTTTTGCCACTCTTGCAACACTATAGTCACTTACTGTTCCACATGACAATAGTTACTTCAACAACAGGTATACAGTAAAAAAGTAAATGAGTTGCAACACGTCTGTGGTTATAAATGACAATATTTGTTTCATCAGTGTTGCAAGAATGACATTGCCAGATTGAGTAAAAGAAAATTAGCATAAGGTGTTTGGTTTATTTCCAGGGGTGAATGCCAAGAAATGATATTTGCTTCTTTATCTTATAGTATATATTAAAACTGTTTTGCATTCAGCTTTCAATTTATAAATTATTTTAATGTAATCTTTTACATAATACTAGATTCATTGTAGCTGGTATTTAATACTGTAGTATATTTTGGCAGTTCAGCATCAGCCTGTCAACCTATTATCGTATCATCTTTGTTCACCTGACATGATCTGGAAGTATTTATTCTTTGTTTTTCTCTCTGTAACAGACATACAGCCTATTCTAACTGTCATCTTTAACTTGTCTTATGTGTCATAAAGTGTCTCAAAGTTTCATCAACACAGCTATCCATGCCGTCGCTGCCAGAAACTTAACTTAGGTATAAACACTTTTGTTCTCGGAATCTGCGATGAATATATATAGAGTAATGCAGTAATTTCAAATGGGCAACAATGAAAAAAGAAGTTGACCTTGTTATGTTCCCTGCATAATATGAAGCAGTTCTCAGTTCCTGGAATACAGAACACAAGTTGTCCTTTCCCTTTGTAAAACTTCAGTTGTATTTTTATGCCCCCAGAGGGAGGGCATATTAATTTTGGTCCGTCTGTTTGTCACAAAACTTTAACCTTGACTATAACACAGAAGTCTTTCTACCTACAGCCTTCAAACTTCACAGGTACATGCACCTTGATGAGCTCTACCTGCCAGATCCACATAGAGGTCACTGGGTCAAAGGTCAGTGCCTTGGTATAGGCAAAAACCTATTTTTCATTGTCAGAGAATTAACTGCTGCAGTTCTTCAATTCTTGGATTATGTAAAACAAGTAGTCTTGTGTTCTAAACATTAACTTAAACAATTCTTCTATTCTTAGAATATACAAAACGGGCTGCTCTTGTGCTAATCTGTTCATGGAATATGTAAATCAAGCTGACAATTAATTTGATAGACAGTGTAACAGACAGTAACAGACTACAAAGACGCATTTCTCAGACTATGAAAAAAATTCAAATTAAAGTGACCAGACAGATTGCAAGTGTAACTCATCAGAACCTTTTCTGGCACAAATAGTATTTTATTCAGGGACATTTATCAAACTGTTCATCATAAACTTGGGAATTAATTTGATTGGATGTGTTTGTTAGAAGACTTTATTGTGCAGTGATATTTACCACTGTAGAAAGCAATTGAATTATCAATATCTAATTTATCTGTGCATTGAATGGTGTTCTTCATCATTAATTGTTACTCTGGAAATGTTTGAAAGAAAGCCTGGTTTCAATTAAGCATGGAAATTGTCAGAATCAGTCATGATAGATTTTCCCCCACTTATCTACTTAACATTTAATTGCTTTGGATTACTTGTTATGTAATAGGCTGTTCTTAATTACAAGTGTGAGTCAATATATTGAGGTATTTTATAGAAGACAGTATACCTGTTATTTGTCATTCTGAAATCTCTTTTTAATTTAGAGGTATTCCTCAGTCCCTGTGTGCTGTCATTCTGTAGAAAGCGTTGTTTATGCAACAACCAATGTTTCAATCCTGGTCACAGGACCAGAATAGGAGTAACTGTGGTTTGTAAAAGAGAACAACGTTGACATATGTTGTACTTCAGATTTGTAACTGGTAACTGTAACCTTTGTATAATTTATATAATACCATACAGTGAATAATTGTGGCATTGAATTTCAGTGATCTGGAAGTTGAAAGCCAAGGAATAATGTGAAATAATTTGTTTTCATTTGAAGAAAGCCCAAACTTTATTATTTATTACATTATTATTAAAGACAGTTGCATGCTGTCTGAATACGTACCTGACCTAGGGTAAAACCTGTAGAGCTTATGTGCTTCAACAACTTGTCCATAGTATTTTTTATACTGCTCTAAGAACACTATTTTCATTTTATATTGTATTATTATATGACCTATAAATAGACGCAATCCCATTGGTTCAAAGCGCAGTTGGCGACCAACAATATATCATTATATTCCTGCATTCTGGGTTTTTCCCATGTTATATTTTAGGTCTAAAAATAGATTGCTGTTGATACTCGTAGTGGTGCTGTCTAGTGCCCGGCACTCATTTAACAAAATTACTCTAATGCCGGGAAATAAACAAAATACATCCGGCCACTTTTTCTTAGAAATGGCGTCTGGTGTGTGTGTTTTTTTTTTAATTTTTTGATGTTATATTGGATTTCAAAACCACCTGTCAGACTTCTGAGTATTATTGTAATGTGAGAATGAGTATAAAAAGTCCTACAAAAAATTAACACATTGTAATGAATGTAAAATCAGTCTGGAAGAAAACTTAGTAGAAACAATTGTATGTAGTCATATAATAAAACAGTTACTGACTAGTGTGCCATAGAATATGATGTGATATTCACCAGCCAAATGTTATATTGACCGAGGCGATATATTCAATGGCACACTAGTCGTATAATATTCATGTACATCTATGCAATTTGTTAGCTGTCTGTTCTTGTTGAGGATTATTTAATTTATATGTTGTTTTTGTCTTCTTATGTCTGTATACAGTGCAGATTCATTCTACAATTTTTATATGTCTGGAAATGTATTCCTTCCCTTTGTTTTTGTCATTAGTTACTGTTATTGTTGACGAATCCAATCAGTTTCTCAATTTTCATCTATCACGGGTTTTTGTACTATTGTTGTTTATTTTGCAAAAGAGGTTCAGTATCTGCCTTACATTTAGGTTCCTGACTTAACTGTAAACAAATCATAACTGGTCAGTAATTAATTTAACCTTTGCCTTTGACCTGTATTGTAGATGACTGTGGTCAGTTCTGTTATTTTGGCAAGGATTATAGGGAAAAACCTGCATACCAAGTTGGAGCCTGGCAACCTGTCTAGAATTTTGGAAAAGTCTATGGCAGAAAAAAAAGAGAATACATGACAGTTTCACAAAACTTCTGACGAATACACAAGGTCATAATTGTTAAGTTCAGCATATATGAGGGTTGTCCCAGAAGTATGTAGACTTTCCTCATAACTTGTGTATTTTTTGATATTTTGAAACAAAAAATTGGTGATGCATACTTGAATTTATCATTGAGATGTGGTACAAATTTTATCAAAATACATTGAGCAAGTTAAAAGTTACAAAAGACTAAATAACATCACTGATTGCCACCCATTGTGGAATAACATCAGTTTGATGTCATGCTAAACCTTTTCAGCATAATCACCTCACACTGACTTTACTTATGTGTCGATCATTCGTGAGAATCTGGTATACAGACATTTTTGATGCCCCTAATTCAGATGAAATAGTGAAACGATGAACTGCCGGTTCTTAGATAGTATGTCTCTAACACCCTGCATGATTCTTTTCAGATTCGCAGGCGGACTGCAATGTGTCTCATCTTCAGTAGATTTGCAACTTTCTTTAAATTTTCTGTGCCACTTAAATACTTGCGATCAACAACATTTCATTTTGAATCAACTTGTAAATTTGTGTTGGAGCTTTCCCTAAAACTTCACTGAACTCGATAGTGGCACATAACTTGAGGTTTCATTTTGATGTTGTCATTTTGAAATTTCTCTCTGATAACACAGTCGCAAAACTTATTGTATCTCACTCGACAAGAAAGCTTTTCAATTGTTGCTTAGTCAGGAATTTAATAACATCATGACATCGGGTTTTAGGCAGACTTTACTTGGAACCCTGTTCATTATCTTTAACTATTTAATTTGGTGTTCTGTTTGTTTGTTTGCTTTTTGGGGTTTAACGGCGATTTCAACATCTAGGTTATATCTCGGCGGTCAGTCCACCTAACCGGTTTTCCTGGATAACTAACCAGTAATTACCAATTTCTCCGCAAGTGACTGACTGCTGTTCCCACATGATCTACTCTGAATCAGTGGTGAGAGACAAATAAACATTAGACACAATGGCTGAGATCAGTTGTCATGGAGAAATTTTGCCCTGCCCAGGGGTCGAACCATCAACCCATGGATTATTAATCCAGTGCTCTACCTATTGAGCTAAGCGGGTGGGCTTATTTGGTGTTCTGTATGAACACATACTATTTATATGACTCTTACACCACATACCACCACTGGTTGTCAAGGAAACATTAGTATGTACATTGCTAGGTGACACATGGTCTTGTATTACAAATCACAAGGTAGAATATGAATAGAAGTTTATCCTTGTACATTATACTTCAGTTATCATGAAAGACTTCAGCTTTATGAGGAAAGTCTACATACTTCTGGAACAACCCTCGTACTTACCTATCTGTTATACATTAATTGAACTGTTATATTGCATACATTATGTACTGAATCCAACCAAACTGAATCAAACAAAAAAGAAGCCCTAAAAAAAATGAAAGAAAAAAATATGGCATGAAGCATTTAGCAGTTAACAGACAGTCATGTAGTTGTACTTTTTTTGCCATACCTTTGAATGTCTGATTGCAATGCCTCCTTTGAAGTTAAACTTTGTATTGCTGTTTCATGTTAAAAACAGAAATATGTGTTGCTGTGTCATTTAACTAATTGACTTTTTGTTTGAAATTCAGTCTTAATTAAATGAAAGTTCGGAGAACTAGTTTGCATTGAAAATACATTTAATGTGATGACAACTGATATCCAGTATAATAGAAAAACTCTGTTGTTCTAAGTAAAAAAAGGAAAATTTAGCAAAGGTTGGATATTTACAGTTAATATATTGTTTTCATATAGCTTAATAAAAAACAATAAGAGTGCGACAGTTCACAGAATTTTGGATATAATTATTATTAATAAATGTTACGTTTAGTTTTTAGTTTTATTTGTCTGCAGTTTGGTTTAATAACCTGTGCCACTCTATTTTTGGCCAGTCAGATTGCAGCTATCCATTCACCTCCATATTTTTAGCCAATCCGATTGCAGCTATCCATTCACCCCCATATTTTTAGCCAATCCGATTGCAGCTATCCATTCACCTCCATCAAATTCATTTGATACAATCTCGAATAAGATGTGCCACTGGTTTTTATCAGAGTGCTTAGGGACAGGGCTCCGGAAAACGGAAAATTTGTGGGTTTTGACTGAATTTCAGCTTCATGAACTGATTTTTATGTGTACATGTAAAACTCCTGAAAAAGTCAGTCCAGATATTTTCCAGAAAAAAATCTTAATTTAAATTTTACTTAACATAAATGCCAAAATTTCACATCTAAACCCCAGTTGGCCCCAAATGCAGTCCACATCTATCATAAACCTATATATTTTATTTTTCAACAAGAGAAAATCCTTAAAAGCATAAAATAGGCATATTAACATTAAACATTGTTTTTCACAGACTTTTTTGGGGGGAGGGGTGGGGGGTTATATTTTTTGATGTGTCATTCTTTCTTTTGAATATATGTACAACATCATTGTATATAAGAAGAGTAATTATACTTATCCCAAAATTTACACATACAGTGGCAGCCTTAAATTCAAGATAATGTTGAAGTTCTGTTATGATATCTCACTTTATTTCATGCATTAAATTATTCAGTATTTTGTCTTCAATATTTGATAAAGTAGGTGCTTTAACTAGGCCTAAAGTTTTCCCTATTTCCCAAGATAACTAATGGTAAATAGAAATTGAATTTTAAACACCAGGGAAAATTTGTTAAAATTCGAAAATTTACTCTTGAATAAACAATCACATTACTTAAATTGACTTTTAATGATCTGTATTAATTTTGCTTTTTATGGTTTTTGGGTCAGACCTCTTTTTAGAGTAATAATTATGAGGTTTTTATATGAATTTTCTTAACCCTTTACTCCATATATACGCATTTTTACGCATGTGCGACCAGTGTAGATCCAGATCAGCCGGCACATCCGTGCCGTCTGATCAGGATCTGCACTGGTCGCTTTTTGGTCAGAAATAACCTAATGTATCAAAAGGCAAACAGTGTAGATCCTGATCAGACGGCACGGATATGCCAGCTGATCTGGATCTACACTGTTTTCCCAAGCCATAAAAGTGTATATATGAAGGAAAGGGTTAAAAAGAAGTTTTATTTCGCCCACAGGTCAGGTCATATCATTCAGAGACTTCTTCCTCTTCTTAACACTTACCTCTCCCATCCCCACCCTCCCTCAGCATCTACAGGAGTAATATTTAGTAAAATTTAGACTAATTATGAGTACAAAGAGTCTTATTCTTTAAGCATTGTGTAGTTAAAAATATGTTTAAGGAAATAAGTCCATATTTATGACATTGGACATAAATTATTTTGATTGGACTTTTCTTTTTTTAACTTTGTGATTTTAGACACATTAGGCTTACAGTCTGTCATAGTTTGTATACCTGATTAAAATTTCACAAGTCAATGTCTAGCTTACACCTGCATTTTAGATTTCACAGTCTGTGAGACAGCAAAACAATTTTGAAGAAACTGGCAATAAAGTACCATATCTCTGTTTTGAAATAAGTTTAGTATGTGGTTGAAACACTGTGTTCATACAAAAATTTATATTATTTTATATTCATATTTCAGAAAGCATAAACATAATTTCATGGATTACATTCCTAGAGCTGTTACAAATCTCAAGAGACATATTTCTGCTAAATGGTTTCCTAGTTTTCCATAATCTTACTATTAAAGATTTGCAGTCTTGTTTTTGTGGCAGTGGTTTCTTTCCAAACTATAGAAGTATGAAATAACTTAAATGAAAAGAGTCTTTAACCAATTGATTGAAAGTGTATTTAATGCATTAACATAATTATGAACCAGTACATAGACAATGTATTAAAACATTAAACTGATTGTAAACCCTTAAAAATGAATATATACTCTGAAAAAGGAAGTATATTTAAAGTATGAGATAATGATTGTGTGCTATCTTCCTAAGCATCATAATATATGCATGATTGTAAACCCTGGAATAGGGAGTGTATTCAGAGCAGTTATGTATGTAATTGTAAACCATTAAATAATAGGGAATGTATTAAGTGCATTAAATATGATTGTATACCTTTGAATAGGATTTGTATTCAGAGGTTAAGATGTGATTGTAAACCCTGGAGAAGTGAGTGTATTCAGAGCTTAACATGTTATTGTAAATCCTTGTACCAAAGGGAGTGTATTCAGACCATAAGATGTGATTGTATACCTTCAAATAGGGAGTGTATTCAGACCATAAGATGTGATTGTATACCTTCAAATAGGGAGTGTATTCAGACCATAAGATGTGATTGTATACCTTCAAATAGGGAGTGTATTCAGACCATAAGATATGATTGTATACCTTCAAATAGGGAGTGTATTCAGACCATAAGATGTGGGACTACAGTTGGGGAGGGTCCGTTTACCGGACCCAAACAAAGAAAGAAAAAAATCCCTGGCATAGGATAGTGAGTGCATAAGATATGATTGTATACCTTTTAATATGGAGTGTATTCAGAGCATGAGATATGAATGTAAACATTTGGGCAGGAAATGTAGTCAAAGCATTAGATATGTTTTTTGAACAGCAAATGTTACTCAGCACATCAAAATGAATGTTTATCCTAATTACAAGTTAATCCTGAAAATTTCGAGTTTTAGTGTATTTGAAGCATTCCTAGTGATTGTAAATATTTAAAATGGAAGTGTATTCAAAGCATCAAAATAATTGTAATGCATTAAATAAATTGTAAATGTATTATAATAGTAAAAATGATACGAAACTATGCAATAGAAAATGTATTTAAACTGTTGAAACTATAATGAAACTTAAATGCATGGGGGCAATTTCATAATGTATTAATCACATTAATATATATACTAGAAAAATTTTATATTGTGTTTTAGTAGACGAATAGTAGAAGGAAGTGTGTTTAAATACAGCAGACTTACACCTCAAGACTTCCTTAACATGTAAAAGTTGTAGAAAATAGTCTGGAAACAAATATTATTTCCCAGTATAATGTGGGAGTACATTTCCTTACAGCAAAGCAGCATAAACTATGGAAACCTAATTAATCAATTAAGTATTCTCCTACCATTTTGACTGATTAGCAGACATTTGGAAAAGACAGTGGATATATTGATTTCAAGGTCCTTAAGAAGAGGCCTATAATCAAGTTCTTATGTATGTTTTGAATTGTGGAGGAGTAAAAAGTTACCCTTTGGCCTGTTTAAGCAGAAAGTTACTTTTTCATTTCTTCATGATGTTGTAATTGATGATGGTGATGATTTTGCCATACTCATGATGTTGCTACTGATAAATTAAACAATGGTTGTGCTGTTGGTGGTTGTGTTGGTGGTCAGCTGCACACATGATGATAATAAGCAATGTTTGTGTTGTTCATGGTGGTGGTCCTGCTGCTGCTAATTTGCTGCACCCATGATGATGGCAGTGTTGATAAGCAATGTTTGTGTTGTTGTTGGTGCTGCTGCTGCATCACAATTGCCAGGCTAAGGCTATGGCTATGGCTACTAGATCATTATCTTTTGAAACACATCATTTTTGGAAATTTATTAATATTACAGGGTTTGTACAGGGCATGAAAACTCATTGAATTTCGTGGTTACTCCTTGAAAACTCTTTGAATTTGTGAAAGTGGTTGAATTTTGTTAATTATTCATGAATTTCTCTTAAAAGACTATAAAATGAAATAAAACTAAACTGAAATGGCAAAAAAAGCAACTTAACAATGACTTCGCTATCCTAATAGACCTAGGACCAGCCACAAGAGGTAGGTAAGACAGTCGGACTGGGTATCAGTTTTAATACCTGCTGGTAATATTCATGCTGTATGAAGACTAATGAATACCCGTTGACAAAGGAACTGTATGATTAATGGAAACATGTCAATGATAGTGGCAACTTGGTATTGAATTTGGTGTTTTTTTTTTGTTTTTTTGTTTTTGTTTTTTTTTGAAAAGTCAAAATGAATGATAAAGTTTAATAAGATATTTGCTTGTTAGTTTTACCTGGTTATTGTATTATTTGAAACAGTGTTTGTGTTGTTTTTGTCATTGGTAGTACTGCTACTGCTGCTGCACTCAAGTTAATGCCAGTGATAATAAGCAATGTTGTTATTGTTTTTGTTGTTGGTAGTGCTGCTGCACTTGCTGCACTCAAGTTAATGCCAGTGATAATAAGCAATGTTTGTATTTTTTTTGTTTTTGTTGTTGGTAGTGCTGCTGCACTCATGTTAATGCCAGTGATAATAAGCAATGTTTTTCTTGGTGGTGGTGGTGGTGGTGGTACTTCTGCTACACTGTTCATGATAATGCCAGTGATGATAAGCAATGTTTGTGTTGTTGTTGGTGGTGGTACAGCTGCACTCCTTTTGATAATGCCAGTGATAATAAGCAATGTTTGTGTTGTTGTTGGTGGTGGTACTTCTGCTACATCTTCTTTAGCTGATAGTGGTCAGTTATTAATTGGTTATCGATGACACGCGGTGTTTTCTCCAAATCGGAAAATATTATCATAATGAATAATTAAAGAATTAGCGGCGTGTCAAAAATTTGACTGGCCTGATCAAAGGTATGCGCATTTTCATGTTTTCCGTGACATAGGGTGTCTTTCAGGGACTCCGGGACGGGCCCTTGACGTATGGCA
The DNA here is from genome assembly GCA_012932295.1 of Cyclina sinensis. Lineage (NCBI taxonomy): Eukaryota > Metazoa > Mollusca > Bivalvia > Venerida > Veneridae > Cyclina > Cyclina sinensis. The sequence continues at coordinate 19,301,316 of JAAONU010000007.1, read as the reverse complement.
GGTATGGATGATAAACAATGTTTGTGTTGTTTTTGGTAATTTTGGTGGTGCACTCTTCATGATGATGTCATAGTGATGATAAGCAATGTTCGTTTTGTTGTTTACTAAACACTGTACTGCAAAATGTCTGAATATAATTGCTACTGGGTATAAGAAGTATAACTTGCATTTGCTGTATTCACAAGTATAACTTGTTTACTTATTTTGGTACCTTGTTACAAGATGTACAACAGGCAATGTTTGTCTGTCTGCATCCATTAGTGTTATTAGATACAGTGAGTGGTTGGAATATTGGTAGTCTGTCTGAAAATATAGATGACAATAATGTCATACCCTTTTTGCAATGACAATTAGAATGCTTCGTTTACACCATGTAACCATCCAGTATTCATAATGCTTTCTAAGATCCAGAAGTTCTACAGTAAGCATCAAACCATGTGTACTGATAACAATAAAAGTTGTTGGAAGGTTTTAAATTAGATTGACCTTTGAAGAATGAGTGCACAAAAGATCCATAAAGGCATATAAAACTCACCCATGACAACCTTACACGTTGTTTGTTCATTGATTCTTGTGTAGGATACAGTAAGATTTCGGATGGATGATTTAATCTGGAATCGTTTTTTTGAGTGATCTGTAAATGTAAAGGTCATCCAAGAATTCACTAATGATGAATGAAGGTTGCATTTTTTCTGTGAGTTTGACATACAGTATATGAACTATATACCTGATGTTTTGTACTGCTATGATTATCTCTGCTGGGAATATTTCTATTCCCTACAGAGCAATATGATATAACCAATAGTGATTGTTATATGTAAACTCTACTACCTTATTTTCACTGTCAGCACTGTCAGCTGTAAGTCTGCCAATTGTGTAGAGAAACTCTCTTCCTAGTGTGTAAAGAAACAGTCTGCCCAGTGTGCAGAAAAAAAGTCCGTCCTCCCATTGTGTAGAGGAACAATCTTCCCAGTGTTAAGAGAAACAGTCTGCCCAGTGTGTAGAGAAATTCAGTCTTCCCTATGTGTAAAGAGACAGTCAGCCCATGGTATAGAGAAACAGTCTGCCCAGTGGATAGAGAAACAGTCTTTACAATGTGTAGAGGAACAGTCTTCCCAGTGTGTAGAGAAACAGTCTTCCAAACATGTAGAAAAACAGTCTCCAAGTGTGTAGAGAAACAGTCTGCCCAGTTTGTAGAGAAACAGTCTTCCCAGTGTGTTGAGAAACATTCTGCCTAGTGTGTAGAGAAACAGTTGTCCCTGTGTATTAAAAAGCAGTCTTCCCAGTGTGTAGAGAAACAGTCTTCCAAAAGTGTAGTAAAACAGTCTCCCAAAGCATAGAGAAACAGTCTGAACAGTGTGCCAGGTATGTAGTGAATTGGTCTGGTCAGTATGAAGAGAAACAGTCTTCCTATTGTGTTGAGATACATTCTTCCATATGTGTATAGAAACAGTCTGCCCATAGTATGAAGAAAATGTCTGCCCAGTGTGTAGAGAAACAGTCTTCCCAGTGTGTAGAGAAACAGTTCGCCCAGTGTTTAGAGAAACAGTGTTCCCATTGTGTTAAGAAACAGTCTTCCCAGTGTTTAGAGAAACAGTCTGCATAATGTTTAGAGAAACAGTGTTCCCATTGTGTTAAGAAACAGTCCTCCCAGTGTGTAGAGACACAGTCTTCCTAGTGTTTAGAGAAACAGTCTTCCCATTGTGTTAAGAAACAGTCTTCCCAGTGTTTAGAGAAACAGTTTGCATAAAATTTAGAGAAACAGTGTTCCCATTGTGTTAAGAAACAGTCTTCCCAGTGTTTAGAAAAACAGTCTGCATGATGTTTAGAGAAACAATGTTCCCATTGTGTAAAAAAACAGTCTTCCCAGTTTGTAGAGAAACAGTCTCCAAGTGTGTAGAGAAACAGTCTGCCCAGTTTGTAGAGAAACAGTCTTCCCAGTGTGTTGAGAAACATTCTGCCTAGTGTGTAGTGAAACAGTTGTCCCTGTGTATTAAAAAACAGTCTTCCCAGTGTGTAAAGAAACAGTCTTCCAAAAGTGTAGTAAAACAGTCTCCCAGAGCATAGAGAAACAGTGTGAACAGTGTGCCAGGTATGTAGTGAACTGGTCTGGTCAGTGTGAAGAGAAACAGTCTTCCTATTGTGTTGAGATACATTCTTCCATATGTGTATAGAAACAGTCTGCCCATAGTGTGAAGAAACAGTCTGCCCAGTTTGTAGAGAAACAGTCTTCCCAGTGTGTAGAGAAACAGTTCACCCAGTGTTTAGAGAAACAGTGTTCCCATTGTGTTAAGAAACAGTCTTCCCAGTGTTTAGAGAAACAGTCTGCATAATGTTTAGAGAAACAGTGTTCCCATTGTGTTTAGAAACAGTCTTCCCAGTGTGTAGAGACACAGTCTTCCCAGTGTTTAGAGAAACAGTCTTCCCATTGTGTTAAGAAACAGTCTTCCCAGTGTTTAGAGAAACAGTCTGCATAATGTTTAGAGAAACAGTGTTCCCATTGTGTTTAGAAACAGTCTTCCCAGTGTGTAGAGACACAGTCTTCCCAGTGTTTAGAGAAACAGTCTTCCCATTGTGTTAAGAAACAGTCTTCCCAGTGTTTAGAGAAACAGTCTGCATAATGTTTAGAGAAACAGTGTTCCCATTGTGTTAAGAAACAGTCTTCCAAATGTTTAGAAAAACAGTCTGCATGATGTTTAGAGAAACAATGTTCCGATTGTGTTAAGAAACAGTCTTCCCAGTGTGTAGAGAAACAGTCTGCCAAGTGTGTAGAGAAATAGTCTTCCCATTGTGTTAAGAAACAGTCTTCCCAGTGTGTAGAGAAACAGTGTTCCCATTGTGTTAAGAAACTGTGTTCCCAGTGTGTAGAGAAACAGTGTTCCCATTGTGTTAAGAAACAGTCTTCCCAGTGTGTAGAGAAACAGTGTTCCTATTGTGTTAAGAAACAGTCTTCCCAGTGTATAGAGAAACAGTGTTCCCATTGTGTTAAGAAACAGTCTTCCAAATGTTTAGAAAAACAGTCTGCATGATGTTTAGAGAAACAATGTTCCGATTGTGTTAAGAAACAGTCTTCCCAGTGTGTAGAGAAATAGTCTTCCCATTGTGTTAAGAAACAGTCTTCCCAGTGTGTAGAGAAACAGTGTTCCCATTGTGTTAAGAAACTGTGTTCCCAGTGTGTAGAGAAACAGTGTTCCCATTGTGTTAAGAAACAGTCTTCCCAGTGTGTAGAGAAACAGTGTTCCTATTGTGTTAAGAAACAGTCTTCCCAGTGTATAGAGAAACAGTGTTCCCATTGTGTTAAGAAACAGTCTTCCCAGTTTGTAGAGAAACAGTCTTCCCAGTGTGTAGAGAAATAATGTTCCCATTGTGTTAAGAAACAGTATTCCCAGTGTGTAGAGAAACAGTCTTCCCAGTGTGTAGAGAAACAGTGTTCCCATTGTGTTAAGAAACAGTCTGCATAATGTTTAGATCAACAGTGTTCCCATTGTCTTAAGAAACAGTCTTCCCAGTGTGTAGAGAAACAGTGTTCCCATTGTGTTAAGAGTCTTCCGAATGTGTAGAGAAACAGAGAAGCAGGACACTATGTTTTTTTTATAAGAGCCATTCTGGAATGCTTAAGACCTCTTGAAAATCTCAAAAAAAGAAGAAGAGAAAATTTGAAATGGTAAAAGATACCATTAAAGAACTGTCTGCTTTGCAAATAGCGCATTTGATTGCTGTTGCTTCAGTGATCAAATATATTGCAAGCTGGAAGCTGAAAATAGCTATTTAAAATCTCTAAAAGTCTTGTTCAAATTCTGATTAAATTGAAAACTAATTCTTTGAAGGGCAGGGAAGCAGTTTTGGTTATTGTAGAATGGTTTTCAGTTTCTGCTGATTTATTGAATACTGAGGACTGGTTGCTGAAGTAGAAAAATTGACCTGCTCCAAGGATATTTTGGCAGAAGGAGAAAATTATTCAAACTAAGATTGATTTGCACTGGGGGAAATTGGATCATAAATTTTATTCCAAGGAAATCAAGATTGACATTTGGTGCCATTTTGAGTATAAAGATGTCTGGGTAGGCTTGTATAGGTATGTGAATATAAATTTATTTCAGTCATGATAAACTCAAGTTTATTAAAGTGGTAAAGAATCCAGAAGCAAGACCATCTCTCAAGTTTGTCTTATCATTCCAGATTAAGTCTGGAGAATTGTTTATTTGTTGAGTTTTGGGTTTATCTAGCTACAGTTTACATGGTCACCTTAAGGAATAGTGAGGCTCCTATGATAGTATATATAGTGCATGTGGTTATTGCTTGGTCATCTAGCATTAATATCAATAGAAACATTAGTATTACTTTGATGGAAGTCTTTTCTGTGATTTATATGCTTTGTTGTATCTGCTGCCAACCTTGGTAAAACATTACCAAATACATACTGAATAATTACTAACTTTTCATTCAAAGAATTTCATTTCCTCTGTCTGTGAGATATGTTCTGAACATGTGCAAAGCTTTGTTGAAATTAAATGTCGTAGTGGGGTATTCGTAACAACAACCAAATATAGTGTTGTGTTTTATTGCAGACTTCAATGAAAACTGGCAAAGGAATTTGTTTCTTTTTGCCTTTTCTTTGGTGTTGACTGTGTTTTTTTGTTTTTTTTCAAATGATGTGTATGATTGAAGAAGAAGTACTTGTAAAAAGTGGTCTATTGACTTCCATTTTTTCACTTCCAAAATTCATCCTTCATCTTATAAGACACAGTCTTAAGAGATACTATGAGTATAAATAAAATTAAGAATTCTGATTTAAAAATATGTTAATTCCAAGCCATAAAGGAAGTTGTATGCTTTAAATTTCATATTAGTAAGATTTTATTTTACTGTCTCTGCCTGATCAGTGTGCTAGGCAAATCAACATACCTTACCAAAAAAGGGAGACAATCATGACACATATGTAAACATGTTTTAGTTGTCTCCCTTCCAGTCTTTTTCTTTACTCATCTTTGCTTCCATCAGAGGAATAACTGCTGCAAGTATTACCATAGGCACAGATGAAGCACATTACTTCCCTTAGATTTTTCCTTCATTGTGAAGATTTGTGAAATTCAGTTACCTCCCTTAGAAGCAATAAATCTGATACTGATACATTATATTGGCCAGGGAGTAAGGGGAAGTTGAGAGCAGACATGAAATGTATTGATCTACATCAAGCCTGTCTCCACAGACACTTGAAGACTTAGTGTCATGCTGCATATTAAGAAGAAATTTATATGCAGATGAAGCCAGTAATTTTTTCTGTCAGCCATGTTTTGGCATCTGTTGGATCAGCTTCCTATCAAAATATCCACACACAAAAAAATGATTATACTTCCATGTACAAAAAAAGATTGATTTTTCAATCATGCAAATATTTAGTTGGGACTGAATAATGTTGAAAGGAAAGGTTCGGAATTGTGGCTGTTTTCCTGCAATTTCATTTTCAGCTCAATAAATTTAGTTTCTCAAACTCTTTAACTTAATTAACTTTAGGATAATGCTTTTGCAAAATTGTCTAACCATGTTAGCAGACCTGCCTTTATGAAAACTTACTTAGACACTGTTGAATTGTTCAGGTAACCAGAAGGTTTAAAGATTATTATAGATAAGTCCTTTTTTATAATATAAGCTTTCCCTTTTCTAAAATTACAAAGTAGCTGCGACATATAGGGATCACTTCTCTGTCGTTTGTCTATTCGTCCATCCGTCTGTCACAAAATTTGTCCGGACTACTCTTCAAAAACTATTGGTGCAATTTCATCCAAACTTTACAGGAATGATCAATACCAAGTCTAGTTTTGCATGTCATGGGCATTTTCCAGTTCAGTGATGTTTAGCAGAGTTATGGCCCTTTAATGATTTTTATTTTTAAAGTTTGTCCGGATTACTTCTCTTATACTACTAATGCAATTTGAATGAAATGTTACAGGATTGATTGATACCTCAATTTACATTTCCAACGAACTGTCCAATCACCCCTCAATACAACTGCTTAATTGGCTGTCATCAGGTGACACATGTGTTCACTGATTGCTCTTGTCTTATATAGGCTTTTGCACTTCTAAAAGTCAAAGAATATTGAAGATAAAATATTTCTGTATTAAGTTATTTATTAATCACAATAGAATGCTAATGTGGGCTGCATTAATTGTTTTTAGTTTCCTTACAAATATTACTAACACATTTATGTAACCTTTTAATCATTTTATGAGATGAATTTTTAATACATCTAAATTGGTAGGTCAGAAATAAATATTTCTTTCAGTTGGACCAACTGGAATGAATAAAACAAATTAATGGATACCACTCCTGCTATGACTCAAGAGGCTTGTATGTAATATGAAATGCTTTGGTGAGACAGACATGAATAAATATGGGTATAACTTAATGAATATTTTCGGACTTTATGTGCTGGAATTCTTCTGAAACACAAGTGTCTCCTAAAGTAGGAATGATTTAGTGTTTCCTTGTCCTTTTTCATTCTTTAAGAATTTATGCCCATTTTTCCTTTGAGCGCATGCATCATTCATATTCATTCCTTCTGTAAGAACAAGGAATAGTTAAGTCCACTTCATTATAAATACAAGGAATCTCTCTCCATTTTGCCTTTATGTTTAAAGAACAGCTGTCTCCACATTTTGCCTTATAGTACAATCCTTCTTTAAGTACAATGAATGGGCCCGTCCATTCCTTTAAGTAAAAGGAACCTCTGTCTTCATTTTGCCTTTAAGTTAAAGGAATAGTTATGCCCATTCCTCTTTAAGTAACTATGTCCATTCCTCCTTTAAGCACAATGAATAAGTATGTCCATTCCTTTAGATACAAGGAACGTCTGTTTCCATTTTGCCTTTAAGTACAAGGAATAGTAACTGTTATGTCCATTCCTCCTTCAAGTAACTATGCCCATTCCTCCTTTAAGTACAATAAATAGGTATGTCCATTCCTTTAAGTATAAGGAACCTCTCCATTTTGCCTTTAAGTACAAAGTATAGTTTTGTCCATTTCCCCTTGAGTAACTATGTCCATTCCTCATTTAAGTTCAATGAGTAGATATATCCATTCCTTTTGGTACAAGGAACAGTTACATCCATTCCTTCAAGTGTAAGGAACAGTAATGTTCATTCTTTCAAGGGCAAGGAACAGTTATGTCCATTTTGTCAAGTGCAAGGAATAGTTATGTCCATTCCTTCAAGTGCAAGGAATAGTTATGTCCATTCCTTCAAGGGCAAGGAACAGTTATGTCCATTTTGTCAAGTGCAAGGAATAGTTATGTCCATTCCTTCAGGGGCAAGGAATAGTTATGTCCATTCCTTCAAAGGCAAGGAATAGTTATGTCCATTCCTTCAAGGGCAAGGAATAGTAATGTCCATTCCTTCAAGGGCAAGGAACAGTTATGTTCATTCCTTCAAGGGCAAGGAACAGTTATGTCCATTTCATCAAGGGCAAGGAATAGTTATGTCCATTCCTTCAAGGGCAAGGAACAGTTATGTTAATTCCTTCAAGGGCAAGGAACACTTATGTCCATTTCATCAAGGGCAAGGAAAAGTTACGTCCATTTCTTCCTTTAAATACAGAGATCAGTTATTACAATTTCTGCTTTAAATACTAGAAAGTGCTGTCTCATTTTGTTTTGTGCCAGAAATAATGTAGTTGTGTGGAATATGTACTGGGGGTGACAGACAATTCCGAGAAGTAAAAGGACTTTAGTATTTATACCCCGCAAAGTTTGCAGGGGGTTATACTGGAATCACCCTGTCAGTCGGTCGGTCTATCATGTTTGACATCTTTACCTTGCATCACCAACTCCTCCTTCAGTTTTCAACTGATTGAAATGAAACTTGACAGGAATGGTCACTAGGGAATGAAGATATGCAAGAGGTATTTTTATGCATATCCCTGCAGGCATTGCAGTGTTATTGCCTTTTGAACTTACACTTTTTTTTTGTTTGTAATTATATATCTTGTGTTGCAAATTCCTCAATCAGTTTTCAACCGATTGAAATTAAACTTAGCAGAAATGGTTACCAGGCAATGTAGATGTGCATGACATTATTTTTATACAAATCCATACAGGCAATGCAGAGTTACTGCCCCTTGAACTTATACTCTTCCCCATTTTTGACTATATATACCTTGTGACACAAACTACTCCTTCATTTTTCAACCAATGGAAATGACTCTTGGCAGAGATAGTTATTAGGCAATGAAGATGTGAAAGACATATTTCTGATGCATACCTAGCAAGGCACAATTATTGCCCTTGAACTTGGACTTTTTGTCATGTTTGACATACCTTGTAGAACAATCTCCTCCATCAGTTTTCAAGAGATTGAACTGAAACTTGCCATGCATAATCACTTAAGCTTCTACTATACTAACCTCCAGATTTGCTTCTGCTGTTGAGTGAATGTGCAGTTGCAGGGGTATTTGTCATCTTCAATGACTGTTCTAGTCATTTCTCTTTTTAAGTACATGGAACTCCTCAATTAGTTTCTCATTATAGTTAATAGAAGATTTTTTACTTTTTTTATAAGTACAAGGAATAGATATAAATGTTCATTTTTATGGTCTGAGGGAACAGTTGTAGTTTTATTTTTAAGTTCTGAAGGAACAGTTGTAGTTTTATTTTTATGTTCTGAGGGAACAGTTGTAGTTTTATTTTTGTGTTCTGAGGGAACAGTTGTGATTTTACTTGCACTCAATGGAGCATTTAATTGTGTACTCATTTTTAACCAGGTTTTCAACGAAAACTGGTTATTGAAATGCTGAAGTCGGCGGGCGGGCAGGTGGGTGGGCGGGTGGGCAGGTGTCAACTTTTGGTTTCCGCTTAATAACTTGAGTTAACTTTGGCCTATTGACGCCAAACTTGGTGTATGGGTAGCTTATATCAAGAGGCAGCTTGGGATTGCTACCCAGGTGTCTGTGATCAAGGTCAAGGTCACTGTTGCTAAAAAAATAGAAATTCAGTTTCCGCTCAATAACTTGAGTTTGCTTTAACCTATTGACCCCAAACTTGGTATATGGGTAGCTTATATCAAGAGGCAGCTTTGGATTGCTACCCAGGTGTCTGTGATCAAGGTCAAGGTCACTGTTGCTAAAAATAGAAATTCAGTTCTCACTCAATAACTTGAGTTTGCTTTGACCTATTGACCCCAAACTTGGTTTATGGGTAGCTTTTATCAAGTGGCAGCTTGGGATTGCTACCCAGGTGTTTGTGATCAAGGTCAAGGTCACTGTTGCTAAAAATAGAAATTCAGTTTCTGCTCAATAACTTTAGTTTGCTTTGGTCTATTGATGCTAAACTTGGTTTATGGTTAGCTTATTTTAAGAGGCAGCTTGGAATTGCAACCCAGATGTCTGTGGTCAAGGTCAAGGTCACTGTAGCTAAAAATAGAAATTCAGCTTCTGCTCAAATACTTGAGTTTGCTTTGACCTATTGACCCCAAACTTGGTGTATGGGTAGCTTATATCAAGGGGCAGCTTAAGATTGCTACCCAGGTGTCTGTGATCAAGGTCAAGGTCACTGTTGCTAAAAATAGAAATTCAGTTTCTGCTCAATAACTTTAGTTTGCTTTGGTCTATTGATGCTAAACTTGGTATATGGGTAGCTTATTTTAAGAGGCAGCTTGGGATTGCTACCCAGGTGTCTGTGATCATGGTCACTTGCTTACAATAGAATTTTCAGCTTCTACTCAATAACTTCAGCACACTTTGACCTATTGATACTCAACTTGGCATGTGTGTAGCTTACATGAAAATACAGCCTGGCATTGCTACTCAGGTATCTGATTTATATTGAAACCAACTTTCTGTGTTGGTACCAAAATAACAGCACCATTTTTACTTCACTGCCATATTTCTTCCTAATTCCTGTCACATCAATACTTGATTGTTGAAAACCTGGTTTTCGTTGCATTGCGGCGCTTCTTGTTATTAAAAGAAATATTGTTTTGTTTTCCCTTTATAAGTACCAGAAACTTTTGTGTTCTCTCCTAATTTTATAAAATCATTGGAACAGTTTTATTTTAAAATTCCTCCTAAATGTACGAAGAACAATTTAATTTGTTTCTTTAATTACCTGTATTTATTTAGGAACATGTTTGGAGCAAAATTTAATGTGTGCTAAGGTAATTATAATATTTCCTTTTTACAGTCAGCTGAATATGTAAAACACAGTGAAGCTCCAGAGAGTGCATTATATTAAGTTTTTAGAATTATTAAGATAGCAGTCAGTGAGGTAAAGAAATAAAGAGAATGATTGTCTTAAAGATAATGAAAAAAAGAAAACAGACAGTGAAACATATCTAGAAATTATTTTAGCCGATGTAAGAAGAGGACGCAAGTGTATCAAGTAACGGTTATTTAGGACCCTTCTATTAGTTCAGGGAATAATATAACAATAAATCTGTTCACATCGCTCCGTGTTGACTAAGTCCTTTCATTAACTGACTTATTTCGTATGCATATGACATGTCATTCAAACACAAAAGGCAAAAAGCTTGTCTTGGAGCAGGATTCTCCCGAAATCTCGAAAAGAAACATCTTTCGAGGAATCAATAGACAAGCTTAAATTGCCTTGAAGATTTACAAAAGTCGTGATTATTCGTGTCTGTTTTAGTGGTAACATGTTTTGTATGACGATTATCTGAAAGATATTACGATGAATTTAGAGAAGATTCCTGATTTATTTTGTACAGTAGATGACATAAGCATCAAAAGGCAATGTAGGTTTCACTGTCTATCATAAATTTATATCAGTATGGCTGATGAGTTAGAGGTTTCTGGATTTAATCATAAATGGTGTAGAATGGAATATCAGAAGACTGGTGCCAACATGCTTATGGATTAATTCATATGGGAAAACATTCAGAGTGTGATGGATTTATTTGGCAGGAAATCTTTCTGATGGGTTCAAAGTTTTGTCAGTTTGAAAGGGTTTATCAGCTACTCAGAGTAAATAATTTAAGATCTAAGAAAAGTGATCTAAGAAATGCATTTGATTTATTGTAACATGCAAAATGTTTTCAGCAATAATCTGTTGATATTATTTCACTTATTTTGTCAGAAAGGAAACTTTTGTAGGCGAGGTATCACATCAGAAAGAAAATTCTGTTGAATTGTGAAGAGCAGAAATTTTAATACAGTATTTGATGCAGTTTTAATAACCAGACCTGGCTGTTTTCAGGCAAATACAAAAAAATTGACTTACAGTATCAGTCAATGAAATACAGGAGTTGTTTTTAACTAATCGCTAAAACTTTTCAAGACAAATTTTTTATTATTTTTTACATTAAAAACATTTCTTAGTTGACCTAGCTCTTTTGAAAGCAATTTTCTGAGATACTAGAACTTCTGTCTATTGTAAAAATGGAAAATGCCATGGCTAGGTGACGTCACTTCTATTGCTATTTTAAAATCTCAGGAGCCTCTTAGTGAAATGATCGAAATGAAATTAAATGTAAAAAGAATGCTATGACTTTTACAGATGGCCCCACATCAAAAACATTACAAGTGCTGGAAAGATAGTTTGAACGATGCACAATAATGTGAAAGTCAAATAACACAAACTCTTAAAGCACTAAAGGTCGCTATGTCTTGTATGTTTCACCATGAATTATAGTCATAATGGTGAGCAAATTCCCTCATTCCTGCACAACAGAAATGACCGCTCAATGTTACGCCTTTGTGCCTTATTATGGATTATCAAAATACAAGAGGACGATTATACAAGACGCAAAATGATTCTACAGAGTCATTTGGAAGGTTGTAGTGATAGTGTTCTATGTGCAGCACATGGCTCAGTAGAAGAGGTAATTGAATGTTGGCTATGATAAAAACAATATTTTGCTTTGAGTTCTGTGTATAAGTTCTGATGATTGTCTTTCTAGAAATTTACTAATTTTTCCAGTGCATCACTTATAGCACAATAAGATTTGCTTTTGCACTGGTGTTCATTATAGTATTTTGCATAATTCATAATATTATCACAGGGTATAACCTGTAATATCCACTAGGGTACATTACTTAAAATACTGGTACATTTCTTGCAGTCCCAGGGCATTACTTGAAGTACCCAGTGGTACATTACTTAAAATACTGGTACATTTCTTGCAGTCCCAGGGCATTACTTAAAGTACCCAGTGGTACATTACTTAAAGTACTGATACATTTTTTGCAGTCCCAGGGCATTACTTAAAGTACTGGTACATTTCTTGCAGTCCCAGAGCATTACTTAAAGTACCCAGTGGTACATTACTTAAAATACTGGTACATTTCTTATAGTCCCAGAGCATTACTTAAAGTACTGGTACATTTCTTGAAGTCCCAGAGCATTACTGAAAGTACCCAGCAGTACATTACTTAAAATACTGGTACAGTACTTATTGTCCAAGAGCATTACTTATAGTACCTACTGGTACATTACTTAAAGTACTGGTACATTTCTTATTGTCCCAGAGCATTACATAAAGCACCAAATGGTACATTACTTAAAATACTGGTATAGTACTGATTGTCCAAGAGCATTACTTATAGTACCTACTAGTACATTACTTAAAGTACTGGTACATCTTTTATTATCCCCGGGCATTACTTAAAGAACCAGTATGTTAGATATTATTCACAGTATCAGTTTTGATAAGAACTCATGGTATTGGTATATTTCTTTAAGTAAGTGGTACATAGCCTATAGCACTAACTGGTACTTTACTTATAGTACCCTTTAATGCATCAATTTAGTACTTTTATTATGTTACATGTAGTACCCAGTGATTCATTATTTGAAGTACAGGTACAATATTTATGATGCCAACTGGTACAGTTTTTAAAATACAGGTACAATATTTATCACACCCACTGATACATTACTTAAAGTACCCAAAGATGCATGATTTTAAGTAATGTTATTTTACTTATAGTACACACTGATGCATTACTTATTGTGCCCACTGTTGCATTACATAAAGTACCCAAAGATACATTATTTTAGTACGGGTACATTACTTATAGTACCCACTGGTATACTATTTGCAGTACCCACTAGTACATTACTTATAGTATCCACTGGTGTGTTGATTGATAACTTATAAGCTGTTTGCAGCCTTTGTGAAGATTTTTGATCTTCATTGTAATGAAACTGTCTCTTAATAAAACATAATGAGGCATCCTTGTTCAGATTATTTGGAATCAATATTTTAAATGATGTGGTATGGAGACAGTAAAATAAGGAAATGGTTCTGACATTTGTTCCAGGATAAATGCAGACAGACATTTGCTGCTATATCACCATGATTGTAAAATTTTGTCACTTGTTTCTAAAGCTGACAGAGTAATTTATAAATAAATACATTTCCGACAGTATAATTATCAAGGACATGCCTGAGACAAGATAGAAAATGTTTGTTTTAGACCAAAACAGGATTTGGTTCTACATTAAATAATGTTGAATAGTCTAAAAAGTATGATTGCATGGTTCCCAGCATTATGCAAATTATGAGTTCTAGTTTAAAATGTTGCCCTTAGTTGGTGAAAGCTACTCTTCATACTTGAAACAAATTCAACACTTGACTTTTTGACCGAATGTAAAATTCTGTTACCACAGAAACACAATATTTGTTAGTTACAAGGTCAGGGTCAGTTGAGACTTTTTCATTATATCACATTTATCAATTTAAACAACATTTTGATTTTTTAATATTAATATTCTCTGTCAGCAATGGTTTGTCTGTTTTAACGAAATATAGGACCAAGGTCAAAAATTATGAAGGTTTAGTTGGCTAGATTCTCAGGGTTGTTTTAATTTGTTGCTGTGCTTTCTTTCAGATTTTCAATAATGTTTTAAAGACAAAAGTAATTAGAACATATTACTTCTTATATTTCCAGTTATATGACAAGATCAACTCACATCCTGTTGCACCCACAAAGTCTCCACCTGCTGATGTTGTTAATAGAGTTGTAGAGGTAAGATTGCTAAATGTCCTTGAACTTTGTATTTGACCTTGAAGTTAGTATTTGACCTTGAACTTTATTAAAGCTTATGCTGTTTTGACTAGGGTAGGTGGTTAAAGCTAAAAAATTGAGGAAGACAACAAGCCAAAAAAGGAGGTCATGTTTTATTCGAACAAGGTAGGTTTTAGTTTGGCAGTGTTGAGGCTCAAATCTGCAGCCTCTCTTCTATGTTCTCAGTTGAACAGATGTTAGAAATTCCAGCTGATCAGCTGAAACAAGCAGATTTCCTTATTCTAAATCTTAACATGACAGATTTAGCACAGTTACAACTGTACTGTAATGATGTACCCTCTGTTTAGCTGATTTCATTTCCATATTGAAAATGTTCAAGTCACAAAGAAGAACATTTACTGTCTTTTGAATTGACACTTTTTAGATACGTATACATGTTACACACATTTCATTGCAAAAAAAAAGAAATATTGAAATCTGGCAATAGTTATAATCATTATTCTATATTATAGATATTGTCATTTGTTATAAACTAAAATACTCAAGATAAGTAATTATAACTGCAGTGATAACACAGAGAATAACTTTTAACGATATTTTTCATGTTCATTTCAGGTGCTAGCTTTGATAGAGAATCAAGATGGTGCTGTTGCGCTGGAGTTACGTGCCATTCTCAGCAAGCCTGATGTCAAGGTAGGTAAATCTTGAGCTGACTGTGCACTCCTCCTATAAGGGTTGTCAGTCCTGCTATGCAAATTCAGCAACATATTTTCCAATTTCCGTACAGAATATCTGCATGTAGTAAAAAAAATAGCATCACAGATCAGATAAATAATTAATGGTAAATTAAGATAAGGATTCATGAATGAAATCAGTGCTGGGAAGGACTTGTTAAAAGTTCTTTTAAAAAAAAAAAATGGTAAAGAAAAAATGAAACATAAAAGGTCTCACAAATTAAGTTTTGCTAATAAAACCATTTGATATTTTAAAATTATTATACAAAAACCAGTTATTTGAAAGAACCAGATGTCTAAAATTCAAAACACGGTACAATTTTACATATGACTGGTCTTTTAAATGGAACTTTACTGCATTTGTTTGATTCATATCTATGTTATGTGCCATATCCAAACATTTAAACAAATCTTGAATAGATGCATCATGTAGGATTCAGCCTGCACATAGTTAGGTTGTTCACGCTAAATGTTGCCAGAAAAGTGTTATGGCAGCGTAGAAGAGCTACATATCCCAACAGTTTTATGGACACCAGTTTCCATATGGTAAAGTGATTAAAATTTGCTGACTTAAATCACTTAACCTCTCTCTGGTTGATGGTCATGAGTTCAAGATCCATTACCAACAATTAACATTTGTGTAAGAAAGTTGGCAGTTTCTTACTGACGAAGGGAGTTTAGTACTGGTCCTTTCCAGAAACGATGGTTAGGTAAACTGCCTGTGCAGTTAGAATGAGTTACACCAATTAAAAAAGCTGTAATGGTAGAGCCTACGTAGATTTACATTAACCTAAGCAAAGATGCACAGTTTTGCAAAATAGGCAGACTTCCCATATGTGGATGTATGAGTCTTTTGGCTGAGGCTTTGCTGTTGGTAACTGTTTATCTGATCAATACCATTTTGAGAAATCAGTGATCACTGAATTCTCTTGCTTATTCTAGTACAATTTTGCCAATTTTTTAAGAAAGGCTGGCTGTATCAAGTTAAAGATACTGTAAATTGTTGATAACATGTGCTTCAGATGCTAGGCAAGAAATCAATAAGTCATATGGGGGAGATATTGATAATGTTTGTTCTGCAAGCTATAATACATGGAAGAAGAAATTCATTTTTTTCTTGTAATCTGTAATTATAGTATTGTACAATAATGTCTTGTTGATTTAAACCAGCTCCTGAAATACACTAGATTCAAAGGTACTAAAATAAGAGGATTTACATTAGTGTAACAACAAAGCTTGTGACATACATTCCCATTGATTAGACAGCTAACAACACAATGTCTACAAATAAAACCAAATGAGAAGTACCTTAGGTTTTGATTTTGTAGTCAGAAGTCACCAGGTAGGTCTAATCTATCAGAGACATAACCAGCATCCAGTGTCTGTTATAAATGTAAATACTCTTTAGAACAAACTGAATTTTTACAACGTCCATTGAAATATGGGTGGTAACACCCATGGCAGGCAAGTGTCTGTCAGATGGTGTCCCCCGCTTGTTGATAAGTTTTTGTCAGCTCTTTACCTAACTTGAATTTATGTATTAGGGCACAATATGTCGACCAAGTTCAAAAACCAGTTAAATCCCTCAAAGCACTCTTGAGTTACTGCCCTTGAATTGTACAAAATTGACTTAATTAACCTCAGGTGTTTCTCTTTAAGTCAAAAAGTTTTCTGTGTGACCTTGAAAAACTTGATCAGAAAAATTTTCATTGACCTTCAAAAACTTGATGAGAAAAAGTTTTCATTGGACCTTTAAAAACTCGATGAGAAAAAGTTTTCATTATACATTAAAAAACTTGATCAGAAAAAGTGTTCATTGAACCTTCAAAAACTTGATAAGATTATTTTTTTCATTTGACCTTAAAAAACCTGGTGAGAAAAACTTTTCATTGGACTTTCAAAAAGTTGATGATTATGATTTTAGCATAGTTCCTTGACTTATTTCAGTCAGGAGCAGAATTGCTCTTTAGAGCACTTTAGAGTTATTGGTTTTAAATTATCCAAACTTGGTAAAATGGCTTTGTCTACACTTTATGTCAGAGAGTTTTCATCTGATTTTCATCGAACTTGCTGATAATGATTTGTGGGCATAACATCTTAGCCAACTTCAGAATTCAGTCAAATCTTTAAGGTTAACAGTGATATTTCCCTTTCCTGCCTGAAATGTTGAGACGTCTTATACTCTTCTAATAAAATGCATGACTGGATTAATTTTCTTAATTTAGACAGTTTTCTTGAATAACTCAAACACCAAAAAGTCTTGTGGAATAAAACTTGTCTAAGGTCATGAAGTAATGGAATTATATGTGTGCGCTCTATTGGGCTGTCGGGGAAAGTAATCAGAGCTAAAATTGCCTAATTTATGGCATATTTCCCTGTAGAATAAAAATATCGGCTGAGAATGTTTAAACATACTGTTAACCAACAGATATTATGGTCCTTTATTACTGTACTCTTAAAATATAGAAACATTTAGACATAAAGCTTTCAAAGACTGAAGTGCTATCTTCGTTGTCTTCAAGTTATAAACTGGACCAATTCATTCAAATGGTTTTGGTACAAGTCACTCAAAATATTTTTATAACCCCACAAACAAAGTATATATGAATTACCATGTCCGTAGGTCTGTCCACTTTTATCTAGTCTATAACTTAGTCAAACAAGTTGGCACAAACATTTACCACTTTGATACGATGTGTTGCAAACAAGTCCCAGCTGCATACCTCAAAGGTCAACATACAAGTAAAAATTGAACCTATTTCATGTCTACTTTTACTTAATCATGCTTTAAATCGACTGACTCACAGTTGGGTTGACAATGCATAAAAAAAAGAAAATGTTTATATAAAATTAGGTAAAAATTCTGATTGTAGTTGTGAAGAACAAAGCTAAACTAAGTTACTGTCTCAGTTTTTTTATATAGAAACACATCATAATTGGGATCAAATCTTGTTCAGATCAAATTTTTTTTCTTCAGTTTTCATAATGTATAGAAGCATAAAATTATGTTTTTTAACATAGTTTATTACTTCTCTTTAATAAAAAAAAAAAAAAAAATCTGTGAGTCAGTTGCTTAAAGGGATTTTTTTCTATTGCCTACATAATTTGCCAGGCTTGTTTGGGCTATGACTTTGTCATTCATGAAGGGATTTCAAAATAAGTTGGCACAAAATTGTAATGTTAATCATACTGAGACTATGTGTTACTTACAACTCCCAAATGCTTATCTCAAAAGTCAACCTTATAGGTCATCATTATTTTGTGTCGACTTTGTAATTTTATACATCAAGGGATTTCAAAATAATTCAGGTCTCTGTCTCAAAAGTTAAGGTCAAGGTCACCCTTAGTGATTGTCCATAATTTCATGTCTGCTCTATAACTTTGTATGCATCAAGGGATTTTGAAATATTTTGGTACTTTTGTTGCCTCTGACAAGGCAGTGTTGTTCGAGTATTAATTATATTCAGTGATAGCTCTAGTTGTCAGTATTGGGTGCAGGGATGCAGTTACCAGGTGTTTGATAGAGATAAAAAATCTACTGTGTTTTTGGTTGCATTATAATTACCATGCAAACATTCTGGTGAGTGAAATAATGCTGGGTCCTTTTGATGGATTCTTATAGGTTACAGACTTACTCATGTTTCACTGTATTCTTCATGTTCTGACAAATTTTTCACCCAAGTGCAATCACTCACTATATGTCTATTTGTAAAACTTGCATACCTTATCATAAGGAAAAAGGAGAGCTTATTTCTTGAAGGTCTACAAATTTATGCAAATTTCCATACAGAGGTCTCAAACAAGAAGATAAATAGTGGTCCCAGAAGACAAAGAGAAAAGACAAATATTAATGATGGTACAAATTATTTTCATTTGTTGAATGTCCCAATGGAATACAGATTGTCAAGTCTAATACTTTTATCGACTGTTGTACTTGTTGCAAATGTGCATAAGTCCTCTCGCCTAATCACTTTTAGCTCACCTGATATGTAACTTTATAGAAATGTTGCCCTTTTCTAAAATTGCTCAAACCGTTCCACTCCATTGCACATAAGGGCTGCAATAAATAGAAAAATATTCAAACAACATCTCCTCCTAAGTGGATTGCTGATTTTCCACCAAATTTCACAGAAATGTTCCTTATATAGCCCTCTATTAAATTGCTAAAGCAGTTCTGCTCCATTGAACAAAGTGGCCACCCGATCTAAAAATAGATTTTCGTCAATGTTTGGCTTCAAATGGCATCTCCTCTAAAACCACTGGACCATTTTAAACCAAATTTGAAAGAAATGTTCTGTATATTGCCCTTTTCTAAAATTGCTCAAACTGTTCCGCTCCATTGCACATAAGGGCTGCAAAAGCAAAAAATAGAAAAAAATTCAAATAACATCTTCATCTAAACGGCAAGGTGTTTTTCCACCAAATTTCACAGAAAATGTTCCTTACATAGCCCTCTATTAAAATTGCTAAACCAGTTTCGCTCCATTGAACAAGATAAGCTAAAAATAGATTTTCATCAATATTTTACTTCAAATGACATCTCCTCACAAGCCGCTATCTCAAATTGCCTCTGCCCCATGGGTTCTGTTTGTATAAAATATGAGATCTTTGAAAATCTTCAATTAGAAAATGTAATGTTGCATCTGATGTTTGCTTAACAGCAGACCCTCAGGCAAAGTACTGAGGTGAGCAATCCAGGGCCATCATGGCCCTCTTGTTTCCCAAGTTGTTTTGTGTTACTAAACCTAAGCTTTCGATCAGAATGGAAACCAATAAAGTGGAAATGCAATCCCCAGTAAACCTCATTGACTGATACAGGACTCAATGATGTCATTGCCCATTTGTATGGAAGTTTGTTTTATCTCTTTTCGAATCTTCAAGTGTTTGATTAAGCCGTTTTGTCAGTATAAATGGCAGATACGTTAATGAGATCCCATTTCAGTTCTTTTTTATGTCCATAAAAGTTTTGGGTGGTAGCTTTTTCCACACTATCTCTCTTTCTCTTTCCGAAACATTTGCCTCGTCTATTGGGCATATTGGACCGAAAGAAATTGTATTTGTTGAATTGGCTTAGATGCTGTTTCCTAGATAAGATGGCTTACAGTCGATAAATTGTATTACATGGAGATTTGCAAAAATTTTTAGCAGGATCTGTAATTGGATGGACTTAATTTTGTTGCTGCGTAAGTAATGCTGTTTTTTATTTTTCATAAAGATCACTGTTTCGGCAGAAAGTCTGAAAGTTATTACGAGTAATGGAAAATTGATTAATTCAGCTCTTAGCAGTTAATTGTTATTTTAGAGGGGTGGTGACAGTAGTAAGGAGAATTAGATTAATGTAAATGTATTGATTTTCTGCTTTACTGTCTTCCCTGTCGTGTTGTTTTAATGCTATGCCTGATAGGGGTCTAAAAGTAGTCTGTGCCACCGAAAAATAACAATTGTTAGCGGAAATAGACCTTGTACAGGTCTAAAAGTAGTCATTGCCACCAAAAAGTAACAATTGTTAGCGGAAATAGACCTTGTACAGGTCCAAAAGTAGTCTGTGCCACCGAAAAGTAACAATTGTTAGCGGAAACAGACCTTGTACGGGTCTAAAAGTAGTCTGTGCCACCGAAAAGTAACAATTGTTAACGGAAATAGACCTTTTACAGGTCTAAAAGTAGTCTGTGCCACGGAAAAGTAACAATTGTTAGCAGTAACAGACCTTGTACAAGTGAAAAAAATTATTCTTACTGATTTTGTTACCAAACTTTTTGCAACAACTTGAATTCATAGGGTATGGATGTTCGCTGCAGAAATGAATAGATATTTACAGAGATCCTTACAGTTGACTCATGCTTGACTTTAAACAAAGGTCTCAGAATATATCAGTGCTATCTTTAGAATGAAATTATTTATAATTAACTATTCTGTCTTGCACTATTTCCAAATTCCTATTTAGATGGATAGAAAGATAGATAGTTAAAAACCAGCCAAATGAAACAGGAAAATAATTGGTTCTTTAGTGTCTTTTTGCTTGTTCATTTGAAAAGAATCAGTAAACTGACCTTGACACTGAAAGGACTTCAGAGTAATTGGGATAGCAGTGATATAAGTTAAAATTCCTTTCGTTACTAAGGTTACTGCTGATGTTTTACTTCTAAAATGTCATCTACATCGGTGTTAAAGAGGCTGTACTCCAGACTTGACATAAAAAAAAATTCTTTATAAATTATATATTTAGCTGACGTGAGATTATAACAACATAATATTTTACTTCAAAACTGATTATAAAAGTCAAAATAGAATAAAAAAATATTTTCGCTCCAGCCTGATTTGAAATCTGGACCCTCATGTTAACAAAATATTTCCAACGCTTTTACTGTCACCACCATCGCCGCATGTGTTATTACAGATATTTACTTTAAATGTTATACGATATAGTTATACCATCCCGTTACGGTATAGCACTTTGAAAGGGAAAAAAACCAATTTATAATGTAATTATTTGACTTATTTTTTGTCAGTAAGTTATTTTTTAAGCATTAGTCATAAATATTACAAGAAATTTATAATACAAGAAAACTTTCTTTTTTTGTCATCTGGAGCACAGCCCCTTTAAAAGGTCTGTTTAACAAATTCTTGAGTGCCATTGCTTGACAATTCAGATGTATAGAGAAAAGATATGTTATGGCACAAGAATGTTTTTTCTCTTCTAGCAAAAATCTTCATTTTTTTGTATGTGTGTTTTTTTGTTGTTTTTTGTTGTTTTTTGTTTTGAAAAGACTGTTATCAAAATATTACTTCTTTTGGACAATTGTTGTCTGTAAAACATAAGTTACAACATATCATGTCTTAAACTGCCTAGTCAGTATTGATTGAGATTTTGAAATGATAGATTCTGTCTTAGACTTCCTCTGACAATGACAGAATATGGTAGGAGGAAAGAAAACAGTGCAGTTCTTTGATGGTGATTCAGTTAAACCTAAGCAGTTAACTTCATTTATAACAGGAATCTAACACATTGTTGCATTCAATACTGTATTAGCACAATACCCTGCTTCCAGGAAAACAATTTTTGTAAAGAAGGTATAAGTTTCATTTACAAAATAATTATGGGTCACAAGGTTATCAAAGGAACGTAAGGATTTCCCCACCCACTCATGGCAGTGGTGTACAGAGACGTCTTGATGAACTAGGGTAGGGAAAGACAGGGTGACTGGTGCCACTGGAGACTGTGCAGGAGACCTAGTGTCCACACCACAGAGACCACTGTGACTGTTTATATGTGGATTCTTGAAGATCCAAGGTTAAGTCATTGCAGCTTAGCTACTTCGAGAGTTTTTAAGTTAAAAATTTCTATCAGAATAATCGTCCAATTCATCTTAAATACTGATAAAGAGCATTTTTCAAAAAGAAGAAAATTTACCTTTAACAGTTGAGAAACAACTACCAATAGAGAAAGAATTTCTGTTTATATGGAATCATTAAGTAAATTAAATGTATATTTCAGCTAAACAACCTTTGTTCTTCATCAGACTTAGAAGATTTTTCACTTCATTGTAAGTTAAAGTTTTCATTTCACAGACTTAACAACAGCATTAATTGGTGACGTCTGAAGTTATAATGGTGGTCAAGCCTGTCACAATTATAAATATCCTCCTTTAAATGGGTGGTGGGGTGATGTTTCAGAACTGAGATAACAGATTTTGTTGTCCTTTTTTGTTTTGTTAAAAGGACAAATGGCAATCTATAAACCCCATTTAATGGACAGTGATTTGCGTATTAATGTCTTCGCCTGACTGTTCAGCTCTAAATATCTACAAGATTTTTAGGCCATTTTTCTGAATAATGGAACCAAAAGAAAAAAAATGGTCTGAAAAGGGGCTTAATTAAGTTGTTTGTTGTTTTTTTTCTGAGAAATCTGCTTCTCTAGAAGAAGCTTTTTGGATTGACAGTTATAGATTTTATATAGCTACAATCACCCATGTTTAATGAAATAAGGAGGAAATACACGTCTATTTTTCTGTGTCATTCTTACAGCTGACATATTAAGAGCTTCCACTGTTTGCTCAAGAAGATGGGGTTTTCAAGTAGGAATTGCAGAGAAAGGGATGATTCATAGGAATTATAATGTTTTGTTCATTGCAAGTTGAATATAACTGATATCAAAGAAAGAATGAGTTGTGTCTCTTTTGCGTCAATTTTTCAGCCTATATAATTGAGTGTTCACTGCTGTACAAAAGCTTGTCATGAAAGTAGGGATGTGCTACAACTCTGTTGCATTTGTTGTTGTTCTTCTTTCATCTTTTATTTTGTGCTGCCCATGAACATTATGACAAGGATAGAAATTGGTTTATTTTAGTATTCTGTTCACCAGTATAATAAAAGACCACTCAGAGTGTTTTTGCTTGCAGTTTGTATGACATATTGTCATGATTTCACTATGACGGCAGTTCTAGAATATGCTCTACCATAGAGCAATTCATTTGGTTACTTTGCTCTTTCCACACAGTCATGGTTATTTGTGGCAAATAGCTATTAATAACAAGTGTGTTGTTACTGGATGAAATTCTTCTTCGCTAGCTCTTAGTAGCATATAAGCTGTGTCAAAGAATGACCAAAACTCTGTTTTATTTCTAACATTCGACTGACACTTTGACACATTGGGTCATGATACATTCAACATTTTTCAGTTTTATAAGATTTTGAAAGAAATAGAATCCTTAATGTCAAAATATACTTCTTTAAAAGTGGCAATTTGTTTTTAAAAAAAAAATAATGAGCAGTTACATGGAATTAATTGACTGAGCAAAGATATATAAACATGGTACAGAAATCTTTGATAGACACAAAAGTGGACTACAGACACAATTTGGTACTGTTTGCATGCATATTGTTTCATAATGTGACAAATTATACAGGATTGATTATTTTGAATATTTTTCTGCTATCTTGACTTTTTAATCAGCAAAAATCTGTTTAACTGTGCCAGAGGAGGGTCTGTCTTCTAAGAAAAAAAAATGTGCAAAAAAAAAAAAAAAGAAAGAAAGCATGAATAAATTCTCCCTTTTAATTGAATCCGACTTCATTTAATCTAATGCTTAAATCGATGTGAAGCTGCAAAGAAAGGCACGAAAATCAATCCAAAATGCTTCACTTAAATTTATTTTTCTCCAAAATTAAGTCGGAAAAATAAACCAGAATCCATCAATAAACCATCTGAGATGCAATTATCTCTGCAGTCTATTCCAAGGAACCCAGTTATAATTGATTAATAGTAAGTGATGTTCAAAGAATTGAAATGGTCTTAATAAACAAGTCTGCAACATGTTTTGTACAATTGTTAAATAAGCTCGTTGAATTCTGACCAATCACAACCCATCTTTGTAAAGAAGAAACAAATCTTCAAGGCTGGTTTATCTGCATATGGGCCATATTAGCTCAGTTTCAGGTATATCTCTTGGGTAAAGACACAGATTTTAACCACTCATACTCCAGTTCATACAGCTTTGAGAAGGTATCTGTATTTGAATGTTATGTACTGACTTCTCTCTCTTCTGGAGTGGTGACTCAGATACAATTTAAATAAGCATAATCAATTTTGTTCCCCCGCCATTCAAAGAATGGCAAAGGGGCATTAAGTGTTGCACCAGTCCATGAATCCATTCATCATGCATCCACAGATTTCTGCAATTTAAAGGAAAACGCAAAGATTTTATTCATATTTTGCTTGTGTATGTGCCTTATATAACTACAGGTTCCTTTCCAAATTGTGAGTGACACCACCGATTTTATCAGAGTTATGAACGTTTTTCGACTTAATTTCTGATAAAAAAAAACAAATTTCTTTGCATTTAAAGGACTATAATATATGTTTTGCAGTAATCTGTTCATTGAATACCTACAACTATAACAGTTATACGGCTTTCTACATTCTGTCTCCCCTTCTTACATTTTAACCATCTGCTTATGATCTTATGTCAACTTTTGAGCATGGAAGGAGCATCTGTGCCCTATGGACATATTTCTAGTTAGAATAACGTGTTATCCCTGTAAGAACAGTTTCAGAAATCTGCTCATGTTTTGTCAGTCAGGACATCAGTTTTCTCTGGACTCAGATCCGTCTGGATTTTGGCTTGGGCTCAACTCCATAAAGAAAGTTTGTTATCCCAGCTGAAAACTTCCTGTTTTGGATGAGGTCTTTGAATTGTAATCTTTCATTATTTAGCAGACGGAAATATTATTGCCGCAGACTAACGTGTTATAGGAGCAGAAATATATTATAAGAGCAGATATATTTCATCTTTCTGTTGTCATACATCATCTATGCCTTAGAAATTTTCTGTAGATATGATAGCTGTAATGCTATGAAGATTAATATTGAAGTGGAGACGTGAAGAGTGCTATGCTGTGATGATTAGTCTGGAATAATGAATAATTCTCATTGTCTGGACAGCATGTATAATTTTACTGCTTTAAAATTATGTTAAAACAACCTTTTTCCAAACAATGAAAATAAAACAAACAAAAAAACATGCTTTAATGTAACGACATTGGACATTGCTTCATCATTCTGCTTCTCTGAATAAGCAGCAGAATGCAACTACATGAATTTCTTAGTTACTTTTGTCAATTTCTGTATTACAGGCATTATTTCAAGCCCATGACGTAGTAGCGCATGAGGTCTATGGAGATGAGGCAGTGCGAGTGACCCCACCCCCTCCAGTCACACCTTTCCTGAATGGTAACATTGAGCCAGACTCGCCCGAAACCTCAGAGATGGAGAATGTGACACGAGTCAGACTCGTACAGTTCCAGAAAAATTCAGACGAACCTATGGTAAGTTGCTATTCTGCTTTAAGTCTTCTGAACTTAGTCACTTACAGAATCATTATGTAAATTTGCTATGTAAATATGTTTGCTTTCTAGAAAATTTGAGTCTACGTGTCTAAGAAACCAGAGATTGTTTTACTTTAATGCAATGACTCAGATTGTTTTTTTACCTGTTAAAAGAAATCCTAAACTCTGCAGAAATTTATATAAGCAGTAGTCTTTTCTCTAAGAGAGAACATGTGGTGTTTGTATAAAAATGAAGAAAAATAAAATTTCACTGGAAAATTTTAAAAGTATGGCATACAAGAAAAAACTATGCAAGACCAAGATTCTTTTGAAAAACTTTGGCAAAAACTAATATCCTTGTAAAAGGAAATGTTGGCAATAATTCAGTCTTTCAAAAGTAAAGAGTAATATTAAAGCATTGATAACACTGTCTCTGGCATCAGTGACTGTTATCAAATTACATAAAATGGATTTGTTGCATTATCGGTGAAAAATTCTTCACTTGAGACGATAAATTCTTCAAGAACTAGTGATTATTCTCAATAACTGCCTCAAAGAGAAATAGTGTGGAATAACAATGATGTGGCCTATTACGTGAATAGAAAGTTCATCAAAATAGAAGTTTGGACATCATCACGAATAGTGATAGTTCTGTTGTGACTTGAGCTGCCCTCTGAGTCTTGTATGTTGTCCTAATATCCCAAGTCCTTGTTCTTGAGACAGTCTGCGTGGCAGTAATTTTATCATTGGACTAGTCCATGGCATCACATTGTGATCAAGTGTTTGTTTGATTCCTTGTGTCCTTGAACTTGGTCTTTTTTTGATTTCTAATGCAGGAGTTCCATAACAAGTTTTTTTACTCGAGCTTTTGACTGGCCACAGCAGAGTTTAATACTGTGCTATTTCATGAGCGACTTTGGTTTGTAATTTACAAGGCAGTGAAAGTTTTATTAGTATTACATCAGTCGATTTTAACCTCTCAGAAGTAACATCCGTAGTTGATTTTCAAAGTTCCAAATCTTCAGTATGATATTGATTACATTATGATTATAGCGTAGACATATATTGTCAAACTCTGTTAAAATAATTCACAATACAAAACAATAAACTACAGCCGTCTGGCAGAAACATTTGTAAAATTGCTCTATTGGGTTTTATGACTGGAGAATATGGACTCGTATTTGAGTGTTTCAGACAAAGATTGGTACCTTGCAACATAATTCCAGGAAAAATTGTTATACACATGCTTTTTTCCCCATGATATAAACTTTAGGGTGTTTGTAGGGAAAAAATAATGGGAAAAAGTTTCCAATTAAAAAAAAATACAGTATGATTGAGTATATGCAGTTTATACGCAATCAAGGGCCATGAGCAGTATCATTGCATATCAAGTCAATTAAATGCTTTATACCATTGTGTACAGTAGTGACCTAAGTGTACCTTGGCCTAAAGGTCCTATATATTAACTGTAATGCTATAACTGAGGAATCCTACAGTTATAGCACAATGTGATGGATAAGAAGAATGTTTGGTTTTGTTGGGGTTTAACGCCAGTTTTAACAGCTACGGTCATATCCCGGCAGTCAGTCCACCTAACCAGTGTTCCTGGGTATCCAAACAGTTTACTTACCAATTTCTCTGCAAGTGACTGACTACTTCTTCACTTGCTTGAGGGACAAATGACCTATAGACGCATTGTCTGAGATCACTTATCATGAAGATATTTTGCCAGCCCTGATGGGGATTGAGCTGGGGGATAAGAAGAAAAGATTGAACAAATATCTTTTGGTTTTTGGCTGAACAACCATACATTATTAAAATAATTTTATACCCATATACTCCAATTTATCGATTGTTTAATATGTTTTAGGGTATAACTTTAAGACTCAATGAAGAAGGGCGGTGCCTGGTAGCGCGAATCATGCATGGTGGAATGATACATCGACAGGGCACGTTACATGTTGGTGATGAGATTCGGGAGATAAATGGTAACAGTGTCATCAACCAGACTGTGGAAAGTCTACAGAAAATGTTGGTAAGTATACTGCTTGAAAAAAGTATGCACACAATATTCTTAGTCAAATAATTAGATGAAAGAACTGTCATTGAATTTTAAAAGAAATTCTTTCCTAACAAACTCAGAAATTATCAAAAATAAACTTTTAAGGAATAGCTCTTGTTTTGAACAAGTAAATGAATGTATACTTTACTTTACATTAAAGGGAGTTTCACATTTTAAAAAAAATGTGTAAAATTGAAAAAAAAAAATTTAACATTATGCTGTTTTAAATTAGAAGTATTGTTCTGAGTAGAAATATTTTCAGAGTCTGAAATCTTCTGTTGGTTGAATTGAGTAAAATGCATGTTTTAAGTCAATAAATCCTTTGAATATGTAAAGTAAATAGAAATTTCATTGCACTTGGAAAATTGATTTTGGCAAACATGATAATAATAATGTGAATCTAGACTGAAACAGCCAAATAAGGAGACCATTTCTGGCTCATTTTGGGAAACTTTTGCATGCCAGACTGGTTCTACAGATTTTTATTATCAGTAGGGGCGTCATGAAAATAGTAATTTGGAAGAATTTTAGAAACCTCAGTATGTGTGTTATATGCTCTTATCCTTGAGGGAGATTTGGTAATAAACATGGAATGTACAATTAATTTAATTCGAAGCAATCGTTGTACTGTTTGTTAGTTTTTTATGATGTAAAGATATAGCAAATGAGTAGAGGGTGTTCATAACTGGGGATTGAAAATAATAAAATATAAAACACACTTTAAGATGTTGTTTTAATGAAGAGGAAATCATAAATGTGGTTATGGTTTCCTGAAAAGAAGCTTTCTTACATTTGAGCCTGCCATAGTCCTGCTGACTGAAAGATATTGGAGTAAAACATATAAAAGCCCTCTTAAGATTGTCCTTATGAAATTATCCCTTAATATTTTGTCATTTTAACTGTTTTTTGTCTGGTTAAGAGGTTTGAAATATGTGAAATAAATAGACAGAATGAATATATTGCAAGTATTATGCTAGCTTTGACACTGTGGCGTTGACTTTATTTGTTTTTCATCATCATTATAATTATAATTTACTAATTATCTTCAGAAACTGGAAGAAATAAGATAATGGCAGGAGAAATTTCAAAATGTTGCAAAATGAATTGTGTTCAGCTGCATTGAATAGGAAATATGATATTTCCATTATTTTTTGACTGTTCTGGTGAAGAGGGAATTACTTTTAATTGATGTAACGTGAAGAAAATATAATTGGTTGATTACATAAAAGAAATATATTGCAGCAAAAATTTTAATTCACTAGTTAAAATTTACTGTTTCAAGAAAATTGAAAGAGGAATTATTCTAATCATGATAATTTAGAAATAAGAGAAGAGAAAACAAAAATATTGCATTGAAAATTTTAATTTACTAGTTATAAATGATCCATCATTTTGAAAGAGAAATTATTTTAATCATTACATTTCTATGATGTCATGAGAACAAAATATGATTGGCTGGTTATTTTTAGAGAGTACAGGGCACAGTAAGTTTCAAGGTGATACCTAGCTCACGAGGACTGATCTCCAGAGAACGTTACGAGAATAACAACCACAAGGAGGTGGGTATAGATAATAGATGATGGTGATGATGATTGTGATAATCACTCTGGTGATGATATTGTGTCAAGTGGTGACACTTGTATACGATACAGTTTGCTGTTGAAACCTTGCTTGAAGACACTGTGCAGTAATAGTTTTTCCTCTCTTGCATAAAACATATGAAAATAAGTATATGGCAGTGGTACAAGATAATTTCCCTATTGCTTGTTTTGATTACAAGAAGTCAAATACCTTTTATTTTCTAAGAGACTACCATAGGAAGTAATGATTTGCATCAAACTTTTAAATGTTTTGAAAACAAAGCTAATTGGATAAAATGTTGGAGAGAAAGGACTATGGAGCAATTAGATAGGCTTATTAATCACTCTTACTTACCTTCCATTTTCAAAGGGATTGTTTGATCACTTTACTTCTTTCTCTGCTCATTTGTATGCTGGTCACCTATGAATCAACAGTTACCTGCAGGTCAGTTATAAAATTAGTCAAATTAATGAGATGATCATTTACTCTGGCCATTTGTTCTCTTTATTTTATGCAGCCTTTGATTTGCTGTAATTATTTAACAATTAGATGCAGCTCTGATTGGCTGAAATTATATGCAAAAATAGGATGCAGCTTTGATTGGCTGAAATAATATACAAAAATAGGATGCAGCTCTGATTGGCTGAAATTAAATACAATAATAGGATGCAGCTCTGATTGGCTGAAATTATATACAAAAATAGGATGCAGCTCTGATTGGCAGAAATATATCTGACTAGTGTAGCTGCAACAAGCCTGGTGCAGTCTTCTCACCTAACAAATACTGGAAACATACTATAAGGTGAAATAAATGTCCGTTTAGATCAGTTTCCCTAAATACAAGCAATGCGTTTATTACTTCGAAAAATAAAGCTATTTTAGATGACAATTAGAAAAAAATGGCTTTAGTTTAAATCTTTGTCTGGCCTGTTCATCCTTGCATTTGACTTTAAAGGGGAAATGTCCATCCCTGTGTAATTATAAATCAAGAAAATCCCTGTGATAAAGCCATGGGTGGTGTCTAGAATGTGATCAAGAAGATATAATTTTGCAGAAGATGATTTGCATAAATGAAAGGAAATTGGAAAAGAAAATTCTCACTGGTAATGCCTAGAGTATTTAGTGCTGACAAGGGATTAGAGGGTCATGCTTGTTTCAGGAAGTTTGTTGCATTGGCTGTAATAAACAAAATTATACAAAAAATTTTAATTTCCCATTATTATTTACAAGGCTTAGCTCTCTTTGAAA
Source organism: Cyclina sinensis (assembly GCA_012932295.1). Classification (NCBI taxonomy): domain Eukaryota; kingdom Metazoa; phylum Mollusca; class Bivalvia; order Venerida; family Veneridae; genus Cyclina; species Cyclina sinensis. The sequence goes on along the minus strand of JAAONU010000007.1, from coordinate 19,270,887 downwards.
ATTGCACTGAGAAAAAAATGGCATTTAAGTTCTTTTTGAGTGTAAATTAACACAGAACCTGCAGGACAAGGCTTCAACAGCTTACATTTGTTCACAAAATTTTGCAAGAAGTGTTGCTGTGAATTTTTATGCCTCAGCACTGAATAATTATTTGAATGACTACATCAAAATGAAATTCTTTAAAGTGCTTTAAGACCATGTGAAAAAGCTTAGATTTTATGAAGATTATTATTATATTCCTTGAGCTGGCTGAGGTGTAAGAATTCATGGTAACTTTTCTTCCTATGTTTTACACTATCTAGCAATGTCTTGAATACTCACAACATATGAAAACTGTCTGAAAAGTCTTCATTTTTTTTTTTTTTTTTTTATTAAGAAAATCTTTTCTTTCATGTATGTATTCATATAACTTTACAAGTTTTTCCTTAAAAAGAAATAAAGGACATTATCAATTATTGATATTGGTTTTCTGTTGTGTGTGTACATCTCTTTGCTGGGAAGTGTATAACGCAATGTCAAATATTTTTCACAGAAATCACAGTTTTGACCTTGTATGCTATTACTTACAGAGATCAGCTAGTGGAAATGTATGTTTGAAGATAGTCCCTAGTTATCAGGGCCCTATCCCACATTGTGAGGTAACAAAAGAAATAGCAGTCCTCGATGTCCTAACCCCACCCACTGTAGATAATATTGACAGATTTGATGCCGTCAGATGATAGCATGCTTGTATTGCATGCTGAAAAAAAGTTTTAATACAAGCTGTTGTTGATGTTGATTTTATAAAAAAGTATATTGTTGTCTGAATAATTTTTCGTAAAATGAGTAGTTCTTCTAATTTTAGCGAAAAATGTTTTGTCCAATTATTTCATGTCTCATGAATATTATATTAATTTTGCATGGAAAAAAAAACCGTTAAAACATCCAATTATTGATTATTTTGCATTTGTACAAAGAATTCTAATATAATTGTCCTTTTCTTTTAAGAAATTACTTGTGAAATAATTGATTTAATGTAAATTATACAAACAATTTTCAAGTGAGCAGTTTAATTAACAAAAGAATATTTCTGGGTTTTTTTTGCTATTTTAATTCAAATGAACTTCATCTTAAACTGTTGCAGACAAAATAAAATGACAAATTCCTTTAAAGCATAGGAATTTCGAAAAATGATTCAGTGTAGGTGGCATGTACATTACTGTGTTGTCCTAAAGAGATAGCATAATTGTCAATGTGTGTAAACTTGTGATCAAGTATAGTTAGATCTTAAATATGGAGGGCTCAGTGCATTTTTACTGTATTTACATATAAAGAATAAGACAGAGATACAAAAGTGCTGTACTTAGCTCTTGAATTTAATGTGTATTTATCTTTGCATTTAACATACCTGCCATACGTCCTGGATCGTCCGGGATTGTCCCGGAAATTGAGGGCCCGTCCAGGTGTCCTGGAAAGACACCTGATGTCCTGGAAAACATGAAAAAAACGTTCATACCTTTGATCAGGCCAGTCAGGTTTTTGACATGCCACAAATTCTTTAATTATTTGTTATGATAATATGTTCCGATTCCGCAAATACACCGCGTGTCATTGATAACCAATTAACAAATGACCACTATCGGCTGTCAATTTATTGACATGGGTGCATCCAATAATTTGTAAGATATCTGCCCCTTTCAAAGACTGTCGCCGCGGTAATTGATGTTAATAGAGATGCTACTTAAAATAAAATTTAATGCAAACGCATCTACCTTGCCGACAAAGACTATCATTTTTAAATCATAAACTTGATTGTGGTTTGTTTGCTGTCATCGGAATTTTGTATCAATAGAGATGCTGCTTAAAATTAAACTGAGTTTTTCACGTATCACGTATTTACGACAGAGAAAAGGTAAGTCAGGTATCGCACCGATACGCCTGTGATTCAACTTCAATTTGATAGTATGATGTTAATTAATTAATGGTACACAGTTATTATTTTATGATTACTGCTACACAATTACTATGCTCTTGCAACTAAAATAAAAGGTATGAAACTAATGGTACTGACGTGTATTTGAAACACATGCACGACTTTTCCGGACAAAAACGGAATCCCGTCCAATTTTGTGTACTGCCAACGGCAGAGCATTGAAAGTATATGAATAGTTGTATGTCCCAGAAAATCAGCTCAAATTCGATATAAAAATCCCAGAAATGGCCAGAAAAATTATGGCAGGTATGGCATTTAATGATTCATATGCATTAAGTAGAAAAATTTGGTTGAGGAATTAAAAGCATTATTGTTACATGTGTAGAGATATGACTGTTGTTCTGTTCTGTGGTATGGCGTAAAACAGAAGCATGTACAGACCTGATCAGACAGAAAACTAACATTTCATATTAAATGTATATTTATTATGTGTAAAACAGTCTGTTGGGGAAAAAAGTAACCTAGTTTCTCAACCAATGACATCACTTATTTTAAATCTTTAGCTATATTTAAAATAAAGCTAATTTAAAAAACAAAGTGATATTGGACCCAGAAGAGAGAGGACTGGATGGCCTCTGATTTGTTTAGATATTTCTCTTTAGGTTTTGATGTGTTTATTGTTGTCGGTTTCAAAACATTTTGTGTTACTGGATGACATTGTATCTGAATAGTACATTATAAATGTTAAGGATTTGGAAAAAAATGTTAACACTTGCTTGCTAATTTGTAAAAAAATGGAAATGTTAAAATTTGAGCTGTTCATTTTGAGGAAAAAGTAGGACAGTCACATTGACTGTAATAAATTTAACTTAATTTGTAAAAGGATGCATTTATTTCCATCTTTGAATATTCCTTAAATTCAGGTTGGCATATCAAGGCATTTGTTGTTGCCACATTTGTGTGGCGGCGTGGCCGAGTGGTTATAGCGTCGGACTAGTGGTCAAAGGATTGCTAGCTGCAAGGGTTCAAACCCAGTCAGGGGCAAGCCGTTGTTTCCTTGAGCAAGAAACTTTACACTCATTGCTTAGTACTTGTTTGTTATTTTCTCAGTATGCTAGATTATAATATTATTAAATACAATCTTCATGGCTAAGAGAGGGTCTTGCTTGCTTCAGGAAATTGGCCAAACTGTCAGAATTTTAGTTGACGTATAGCTGTAACACAAGTAGAATTGTTGATTTTATTATTATGCTAGGAAATTTATAAATCTGTCAGAAAAGCCAAAGTCTGATAAAAAGGTTAATCCATTTAAAATTTATGCTTGAGTCTGCAAAATGTTTTGCTTAATATGGTTCCAAGTGTGTCAGTCATTACCAGTATATCGGTATAATTATATTCATTTCACATATATTGTATTATGTACTGTTTTGCACACTTTGCCCTATCAAGGCTAGTAGTCCTAGGTTGCACAAACTTTTTCTTTAATCCTTGTGTATTTTGGTTAGTGACAAAAAAGAAATATGGGAAGAAATTGTCAAGGAAATATTCAATGAATAAGCTTAAATTTTAAAAAGTCTTAAATGGATAACAGAATTATGAGGAAGAACAATGGAAATTTAATGATTTTGTTATTTTTCATTTTCAAAATAGACTTTATGTCTTTTATTATATGACAACAGCTTGAACATTCTATAACAGAACACCTAATTCTTTTCATATTAAAGTTTTATTTAGGGTTCAAAATGATGAAAAAAAGCATGAAGGTCATTTAAGATAAATGCTTAAATATTGTAAATGTTCAGAATTTATGTAAATTAAAATTAGTAAAGACATTGGATTTAAATGAATATATACATACTAGAAATATTTTTCAATATTTAGAAATATTCAGTGGGGGTCAATTTTTTTTTTCAATGTAAAAAAATTATTGTAAAAACATCAGTGTAATGTGTTTTTTTTTCTTATCAAGTTCATATCAGTGCAAACTATAATTTTTATTTTTATTTTCAGTGATATAACTTCTAACAGTTTACAGTTTAATTCTATGCAATAATTTTATGAAATGGTGAAGGATAGAATTCTTAATTCTTAATTATACTGGTAACAATTCAATGATATGCTGTTATGATTGACATAAGAATCATAAATGTTGTTACAGACTTTTTCTATTCATCAGATATAATTTAACAAATGATATAAACTCTTGTGTTCAGCTATTATGAATACATGTAATGTCTTAATATGTTGTTTAAGTTTCTCAGTTTCAGTTTCAAACTCTGTTTGATATGCGATAAAAATTTCTCATTACATTTTGTTTCACGTTTTTGTTTTGTTTTTCACTACACTGTCTGAAGTAAAGGACATATAGACTTGCTTTTGTTTCCTTTAAAGTTACTTCTGCATTTAAGTGCATCATTATAGTCGTCAGAGATTAATGATATTGTGCTGTTTCAGATTTTTGTTCGCGCCTTATTTGACTATGATCCTCATGATGATGACCTAATACCGTGCTCGCAAGCGGGAGTAGCATTCCAAATCGGCGAAGTTCTCAGGGTATTTGCCTTAACATTGATTTTGTTTTAGTATTTAGACCTTAAACACAAATTTTATTCTTGCTGAATAATATTTCATTCATACAGGAAGCAAGTCGTGCACACCTTTTTAAGTTAAGGAAATTGTAATTTTACGTGGCATTTTATTTCAAGGTCATTTCAGAAGCTTTGATACCTAAAAATAGTTCATTATTATCTCTTTACAAATTATGTGGAATATTTTTAGCAGAACTAATTACAGTACTTATTATATGTATTATAAAACATCTGATGGTACAGGTTTCTTGATAATTTACCTGACAAATAAAGGTTTCTAATTTCAAGAGATGAGTTTGGGGGGTGTTGGGGGGAAAGTTGTTAGTGCAATCTAATAAAGAAGCAGATGGCACTGTTCACATCTGTCCCTCGATTTACAGTCTGTGTCATATATTGTTCATCATCTCAGAAAAATTAAACTTGATGTACCTAACTGATGTATGAAGTGTTGAATGGTATGAAGAGTAACTTACCAAAAAGGTTTTTGCTATATACTAAGCGCACAAAATGATATTGTTTTCCAGGTTATAAGTAAAGAAGATTCTAACTGGTGGCAGGCCAGGAAAGTGGATGCCCAGCCAAGTGAGCCAGCAGGTTTGATCCCCTCACCAGAGTTACAGGAATGGCGGGCAACGACTACAGCACAAGAGCGAGCAAAACAGGAGCATTCTGGTAAGGTTGTAGTTGTAAGCAGTGCTTGCTTCAAAAATACCAGTTACAACAATTGAAACGTCTAGGTCTAATAGAATTAGATTACCACAATGAAGATAAAAGTATTGATATTGAATTGAATTGAATTGAATTGAATATTTTTTGCATATGTATATTTGCATATTTCTAAAAAAAATCAGACCTCTCACAAACACCTTTAGTGTTTATAGTGAGTGTTTCTTTCATGAGATTTGAGCTACCTTTAAATCAATTATTTAACAAAAAAAATTCATTTAAAAATGGAAAACATTTGTTCTTTTATAGAAGATGGCAGAAATGTTCTTACTTTGACAAGTTTTCACACCACAATTCATTTCACTAAATATTCCAGTAGCAAATTAAACCCGTAATAGATAAGACAAGTTTCTTTTTAAAAGAAAAATGAGAAAAAAGATCTAAAATCAGTACATCCAATTGTATGGAGGGTACCTATCTGTTTGTTTCAGTGCATTGCTCATGGTTTGGTAAAAAGAAGAAAGATAAATATTTAGCCAAACATAATGCCATATTTGACCAGTTAGAAATCAACACATACGAGGAAGTGGTACGACTCCCTGCATTTGTCAGAAAAACTTTAGTCTTATTAGGTAAGTAATTGAGTACAGTATTCAAGTATTTGTTTGAAAAATGTTAGTCTTTTTAATTAAGTACTTGAGTACAGTATTCAAGTATTTGTCAGAAAAATGTTAGTCTTATCAGGTAAGTACTTGAGTACAGTATTCAAGTATTTGTCAGAAAAAGGTTAGACTTATTAGGTAAGTAGTTGAGTACAGTACTCAAGTATTTGTCATAAAAACGTTAGTCTTATTAGGTAAGTACTTGAGTACAGTATTCAAGTATTTGTCAGAAAAACGTTAGTCTTATTAGGTAAGTACTTGAGTAGAGTATCCCTGCATTTGTCAGAAAAAGGTTAGTCTTATTAGGTAAGTACTTGAGTACAGTATTCAAGTATTTGTCAGAAAAAGGTTAGTCTTATTAGGTAAGTACTTGAGTACAGTATACCTGCATTTGTCAGAAAAAGGTTATTCTTATTACATGTAGGTAAGCACTTGAGTACAGTATTCAAGTATTTGTCATAAAAACGTTAGTCTTATTAGGTAAGTATTTGAGTACAGTATCCCAGCATTTGTCAGAAAAAGTTAAGTCTTATTAGGTAAGTACTTGAGTACAGTATTCAAGTATTTGTCATAAGAACATTAGTCTTATTAGCTAAGTACTTGAGTACAGTATCCCAGCATTTGTCAGAAAAAGGTAAGTCTTATTAGGTAAGTACTTGAGTACAGTAATCAAGTATTTGTTAGAAAAACTTAAGAATACAGTATTTCATGGTTGCTAGAGCAAAATAGAATATTCAAATTAGAAGCAAAATAAATCTAACATGAATAAAACTTGATTATCTTTTTTTTCACCAGTAAATATATTGGTATATACTTAAATATTTTTGTGATCTTGTAACATCTGTTTGAAAATAAAATTCTGATAAAATGAGTGTTTGATATGACTATATTTATGAAAAACATTGATCATTTAAGGTAAGTACAGAAATACCTCTAATGAAAAAGAGTAGTATTTTCAGGTTAGTCTTTGGGGAGTAATTAGTAAAACAAACTATATTTTCTTTTTGGTAGTACTAAGATGTTTTCAAGAGGTCCTGTTTGATGAAGTTTAGAGTACTTGATTTCATATTTTTAGAGAAAAAAACAACATGTCTGATTAGTAAAAAGTCTTGTGAAAAGTAGTGGTAAGAAATTATAAGGGTTTTTTGGGGGGGTGGGGGGTTAATAAATTTAAGCCATATTAGGTATACACTTCTAAGAAATTTTTGAAATTTTTACATCTCAGTAAAGAAAACTTTTTAAGTCTTGAAAGGTAAGTACTTCTTCAAAATACTTCATTGAAGCTTTGAATTTTTGTTGTCAACATGCAGTAGCTAGCTTTAATTTACAGACAAATTTATTTGTCCATACTATTTATTTAATACACCAAAAACTTAAATCAGTGAAGAACATTTTATTAAGAGTAGATATATACTTTTGTTTGATTGAAATGGTATTATGTGAGTATTTTAAGGACTTGATAGCTTTTATCTGCTTTCAGGTGCTCATGGTGTAGGAAGACGTCATATAAAGAACACATTAATCACTACACATCCTGACAGATATGCATACCCCATTCCACGTATGTACTGTGTATGCTTAAAAAATAAACTGATCATGAAGGAAATGTTTTTGGTAGTTATGAAAAGAGATTAAACTTCCATGAATAACAATTTGAAAATACAGATATTCAAAATCTGAAATAGATTAGATAGTTTTCAAGACTTTGCATGTTACTGTATAGAGTTAGCAAGGACGTTTCTTGACAAAGATTTTTGTTCGTATTAAAATTTTCTGTGTCCACACATGGAAAGTACAAAAAGTAGTCATGTATATTCATACTATATTATAATATACTCGCATTATTGTTATAGAAATATTATGCAAATATATTTTTATACCAAATTATTTGTATGTCTGTAATAATGTGGACAAGTACAGCCCACTTCATCTTATTAACCTTGAAAAAGTAACATGTAATGTAAACATGAATAGTTAAATGCTTGTTTTATTACAAAATGATTCTTTAAATCCTTAAAAAAAAAATGCAAGATTTTATGCATTACCGTTATAGATACCACCCGTCCACCGAAACCTTCAGAGGAAGATGGGAAAAATTATTATTTCGTTACACATGAAAAAATGATGGACGATATATCATCCAACAAATATTTGGAGTATGGTACACATGAAGATGCAATGTATGGTACCAAGCTGGAAACAATCAAACAGATTCATGAAATCAACCTAATGGCTATACTAGATGTAGAACCACAGGTACTAAGAGGTTTCATATCAGATATTGAAGCATAGGTTGGTAGAAGGAAGTTTAATAGAATATATAGAAAAACAGATGAGTATTATGAGCTTTGACATCTAATGTTGAACCATTCAGTGGGATGTACTAGGTTTGACCAGGGCTTTAATTTACAGGGAATGGACACTCCTTATCTATCGAATGAATAACCAAAATATGATGTCGCGAGTTCACCTGTATATCCTGTAACGGAAAATCGATCGATAATTAATTATCTATCGTTAGTTAGCGGTAAATTGGTATGCAACGCTCGCACCTAGTTTACAAAAACATCCGTACTTTTGTCAATAATGGACTGATTTTCAAAATTTAAAATTTGTAAGAAAGAAGAAACATTGATCTTTTATGACATCTATTTTTTATTTCAACAACGGAAGTGTTTGTTCCAAGCCGACGAGTAAAAGACGACAACCTTATACTTTTTACGTCTTTTTTGTAATAATCTATCGTTAGTTAGCGGTAAATTGGCATGCAATACACGCACCTAGTTTACAAAAACATCCGTATTTTTGTCAATAATGGGCTGATTTTCAAAATTTTAAATTTGTAAGAAAGAAGAAACATTGACTTCTTATAATATTTATTTTTTATTTCAACTAAGGAAGTGGCTGTTCCAAGCCGACGAGTAAAAGACGACAACTCAATACCTTTTCCTTTTGGTAAAAATCTTGTCTCGATTTGATGAAAAAAGTGCTCACGTGTCTACAAAAATTGTTTATAACTTCGTCAATATATGGTATAATTTACTGAAAAAAATATGTCTGGAAATTGTAGACTCAGATTATTTCAAATTATTCAGATTATCTTTACTTGTTTCACAGGTTGAGACTTTGATTTACAAATTGTAACAAGTATAAATGTAAACTTTTGCATGATAGTCATGTCACAACATCCTGACATCCAAAATTATGACAAAGCGATTAATTAATAAATTAATTAATAAAAACTCTGCCCACTGAGCCAAAAACACGATCACAATGCTACCCATTGTCCACAAATTTAATTAACTAGCACTTAATTTAAAAAAAATGAAGAATGCAACAAACAACACCAAATTTCAGTGCAAGTAATTTTAAAGAACACTGATCAACCGTGTGTTTAAAATAGCACAATATTTAACCGCCCATTTTGAAGTTAATATTCAGAGGAGGTCGGAAACCTTAGATTCAAATGTCAATCTCATCCAAGTAGAGTACGATGCAATTCATGTTAAGTGTTTTAATCGAGTCTGTTTACACTGATACCACCCGAAATTCGTTAAGGTGTTGATCACCGAATAACACTTTTTTCGACAAAATTGCTATAATTTACGTTGCTTTATTTCATTAACTAACACAGATATAGCAATAAAATGCATAGTAATGCTCAATCCTATGTCCACTGATTAACTTCCATCTTATGTCAACTCATTTCATAACTCCATTTTTGTCTAATACCCCCCGAAAGTTGACAAGAAAACACGAATTTGTACATACTTTCCGCCATTTTGGAAAACAACGATTACATTTTAGTATTGATTTCATTGTTACTCAAGCAAAAGCTGCTCGAAAAATAACAAACAAGATAGTCAAAATATTTATTTCACAATATTTAATTTACAATTCGTTCTGAAATTTCTTAATGTAAGTTCTTTTCAACATTTGAGTATATAATCGTGAAAGCAGCAACATGTACCATTCGCCATTGAGGTGCTTTTATTGAGATCCGGCCGCGCATGCGCGCGACATCATATTATCGCAATTTTGGAGTGTCCATTCCCTGTAAATTAAAGCCCTGGTTTGACATGAGATGCTGAACGCTAGGTTGATCTTGCGAGGTTTTAAGAAGATATTGAAACCCAATTCTGTTGTAAGAGGTTTTGCATTTGATGCTGAACCAAAGGCTGGTAGTATAAGTTATTGCATAAAATGTTGTACCACAGGTTTACATTTGATTTTGAACCACTGGCTGGTAGTATGAAGTTTTATTTTGAATAAACCTCAGGCTGGTAGTATGTTCTATTTTAGATGAACCACAGGCTGTTACTTTGAGGCTTGATTTTAGATGTTGAACCACAGGCTGGTAGTATGTTGGTTTTTTTTGGACAGTGAACTGTAGTTTGGAAGTAAGAGCTTTTACATTAGACATTGAACAACAGGCTGATAGTATGAGGTTTTATTTTACATGTTAAAACACAGGCTGGTAGTATGAGGTTTTATTTTAGATGTTAAAACACAGGCTGGTAGTATGAAGTTTATTTTAGATGTTAAAACACAGGCTGGTAGTATGAGGTTTTATTTTAGATGTTAACACACAGGCTGGTAGTATGAGGTTTTATTTAAGATGTTAACACACAGGCTGGTAGTATGAGGTTTTATTTAAGATGTTAACACACAGACTGGTAGTATGAGGTTTTATTTTAGATGTTAACACACAGGCTGGTAGTATGAGGTTTTATTTTAGATTTTAAAACACAGGCTGGTAGTATGAGGTTTTATTTTAGATTTTAAAACACAGGCTGGTAGTATGAGGTTTTATTTTAGATGTTAAAACACAGGCTTGTAGTTTGAGGTTTCATTTCGATGTTGAACCACAGGCTGTAAGTATGGGACCTTGAACCACAGGCTGGTAGTATGAAGTTTTATATTAGATGTTGAACCACAGGCTGGTAGTTTGAGGTTTTATATTAGACATTGAACCACTGTAAATGTTGAGTCACTGTCTTTCAGAATGGCATTTTTATAGGACTTCCTAATGCACTGAAAATTAGAATACAAGAGGTTGTAGTGCTATCCAAAGTGCTAAAGTTAATAGGTATTATTATAACAACAGGTGATTTCTAAATTTTTGGTTGAAATGTTTGTTAGGGAAATGCTTACAAAGTCCTTGTTTAAAGGTCATGTGACACGACTATAGCAACTTTGTCTATTCAAAATAATCATAATGTACTGATTAAAATGGTTTAATTTCGAAATTATGAAAATTTTGCTTTTGATAAGAAAAAACGTGTTTTTGATGATCGGCTATTTCCGTTTTGACATCGGTAGTTTCCGCTGCAATTTTTGGCTGTGACGTAGATTTATCCCTACTGTACCAGTAGTAGTAGTGCAGAATTACACAGCTCATAACAAATCCGTTTTTAAATGAAAAAATAACACTAAACCACAAGTGCAAGAAACAAAATGAAGGCACACTAATAAAAATAACATGCTATAAATTGTAAATTAAATAAAACAATGTGATCGCTTCTCGATTTTTATAAGTAAATTCAAACTTTGTGCCGCAAGAACGGTTTGCAATTTTACCTTTATAAATATTAATAAATATTCCAATTTCTTCCATGTTGTGGTTCTATATAAACTATCTCCTTCACGTTTTAACATGCTGCGTAACCATTTCTCACTTGATGTTTACGTCATAAACAAATTCTTTTTCATTTAAGTGTAGTAAAATTGAAGTGAATTTAGGTGATCTAAGTGGTAACATTTTTGTCACTGGAATGGAAATTCACACTAAAGTGTATTTTCACGTTGGGGTATTGTTTAAAAAATAATAATATGGCATGTCTATCAAGTAGAAATTTGTGTCTGCTTATAAATTAATATCCAATGAAATGTCAAAGATCCATAAATCACGCCTAATACTGTGGGATTTATGCAAATTAACCTGCCAAAATGGGACCCTTGTATATTCTGCATAGCTGTCAAAACAAAGCAATTAACTTTTTATGACCCAATCAATGATAAAGTTGATACAAATAGCAAAATTTTATGGCAAGTTTTCTTACAAATTGATTGAAAATCTTTTGATCAGTCAAACTTGTGAAAACATTATGTAATAGCTTGTTCCAATTAACATGTCTGAATGATTTTTATTAAAGAAGCTTCCATGGAGATACATATTTTAATCAGATAGTTAAATGTAATGGATCTATTTATGATGAAAATAAAAATCATTTGACTTCTAAATGTGAACAAATTAAAACAAAAACAATGTGTTTGTGTTATGATTTTGACATAGTTCTTATGCTTCTTCATATTATTTGTTCTATGATCATTATTGTTTTTTTCAAAATGTTGAATGAATAAGCAAAAAAAAGGTAGGCAGTTATAATGAAAAAAGTCATAGATCTAGTCAAAGATTACTTACACGTACCTCAGGCAAAATATACCACAGACAAATAAGCAACACATTACTGTAAAGAGAATGTTTTTTTGTGGAAAAAAAATCTCTCGATTGGAGTTAGTTAATCAAGTCTTCCATAAAACTGCATCGGATAAAAATAAGCATGTTCAAAATCTTTTTCGATCAGTTACTTGAAAAATATCTCTAGATATTTTCGCGGATGTATCTTTTAATTCTATAACCCTAATTAAACTAGCCTCTATATAATATTGCTCATTGGCTTCGTAATTCCATCAAAATTTCAAATTATTTATTTTAAAAAATCTTCAATGTGTATTCATGATGTTAGCTTGACTTGTTCAATTTTGTTTTTTTACTATATTCAGTCTACATTTTCACTTTCCATCATCATTTTTAAGATTTTGTTAACAATCCAGGCAGCTGTGTCAAGTGGCAAGAGATAAATGTGCGTCACTTCCGGTTTCGCTCGTGACAGGTGCGCGCGACCAAGTGCGTAAAATATGGATTTTAATTTGCTATAAAAACATCTTTAAGATGAAAAGTACCTGCAGAGTTTTTTAAAACTGTCATAGTTAGATATATAGTTTTCGCTCATATTAAAATTTCGAGGTCAAAAATTCGTGTCACATGACCTTTAAAGGTGTGGCGAAATATTAATAGCACAATTGACTTAAACTCAGTTTGATTAAAAAGATATCTTTTAACCGTTCGTCACTGTGGATAGAATAGTGTGTAAGAAAGGTTAGTCATAAAAAGTAAAAATGAACAATTAGGGCAGATAACCTCTGAATACAGGATTCATGATTTTAAATTACGGTAAGAAGTTTCTTTTACATGGAGTTTGCAGGTATAATTTTGTTTTATTAATTATATTCAAAATGTATGTTTGTTTTCAGGCACTAAAAATCTTACGGACACGTGAATTTTGTCCGTTTGTAGTGTTTATTGCAGCACCAACTATACGTCCTGCACAGGAGGTAAATAATAGAAAAAAAAATGGAACGAAATATTGCATCCCCACCCATTATACTGTGCTGTGATAATGTGTATGTGCAGATTATGTGATGTTGCTGCATTGAAAATACTTTTGTTTTTAACAGACTAGAGTTATATATTTCATTTTTCAGCGTAAGGCCAATTTATGTTATTATATCTCATTCTACAACTTCAAAAGCATTCCAAAAATCTGTTTCCAAATAAGTATTTACAAAATGATGGTTTTTGAAGCTGTCTTAACTACTAGAAAGCTACATGAAATTTATTGTACTGTACCCAGTGAAACATGAAAATTTTACAGCTTTGTAGTATGATCCTGAAATAAAACAGCACTATATTGTGATAGCTTCTTACAGTACAAAAAAAAGTAAAAGAATGAAAATCTTTTAAATTTTCATATACCAGTGAACTTTAGCTCTAATATTAAGGATAACATGCAACAGATACCCAAGCCAAATTAGTAACACTCAGATATTTACTGCTTATAAACCTAAGAGGTCTGATGCAACCGTGACCCAGTTTTCTCATCCAATACAAACAGAATTTGTGCTCAACCTGTCTGTCTGCTAAGTTCCCCTACTTACAAGCTTTTATGTCACAGACAAACAAAAATATTGGAAAATATATAGTATTGACATTCACACAAATGTCTCTATGGATACGTTTTGTACAAAATTAATTCTTTACCTCTTTATCAAGGACTTGGTAGAGAGATTCAATGAAATTTATGGCTTATACTGAAATTTCTTTAACTTATTGAATTAATTACAGCATGCTGTCTAACTTCATCTTACATTTCGATGGAAACTTGGTATGCCTGTTATTAGAGTTTCCTTCACAATTTTTATGACTAAACAAGGGGTAATAACCCAGTTCTAGGTAAACCTATCAAATGAAAAGAGGCCATAGTTTTTCAAGTGATAATGCCATATCAAACACTGATTTCTGAGGGCAGTAAGTAATTTGATGGTCACAGCTAAAGATTCATTATCCAAAATTCAGTGTAGAAAAATGAAGTTTTACTGTTATAATTTCACTTTGCATAAATGAAGTCTTACAATCCAGATTTCAGTTTGCATAAATGAAGTATTACTATCTCAATGTCAGTGTATATAAATAAAGTCTAACTATTCTCATTTCAGTTTGCATAAATGAAGCATTACTATCCAAATGCCAGTTTATATAAATAAAGTCTAACTATTCTCATTTCAGTTTGCATAAATGAAGCATTACTATCCAAATTTCGGTGTACATAAATGAAGTCCTACTGTACAAATTTCAGTGTACATAAATGAAGTCCTACTGTACAAATTTCGGTGTACATAAATGAAGTCCTACTGTACAAATTTCAGTGTACATAAATGAAGTCCTACTGTACAAATTTCAGTGTACATAAATGAAGTCCTACTATCCACATTCTAGTGTGCATAAATGAAGTATTGCTATCCAAATTTAACATTGCATAAATGCAGTCCTATTATCAAGATGTCAGTTTGCATAATTAAAGGAAGCATTACAGTCCAAATTTGAGTGTACATATATGAAGTCTTGCTGTACATAAGTCATACTAGCACAGTATCAGTTTACATTATATGTAAATTGAAGTCTGACAGTCCATTCCACATATATGGACAGTTAAGAATACATTAGAATAAATAAAGTCTTACTGTCTCATTGCCAGTTTGCATAAATGAGCAATATTCTTACTGTTCTTAATGCTGTTTGCATTCATGGAAGTTTTTTTTCTTTTCCAAAGTCAGATTGTGTAGATGAATTCTGACTGTCCAAGTATCACTTTGCATAAATAAAGTCTTATATACTGTCCCAGATTCAGTTTGCATAATTGAATTCTGACTGTCCAAGTTTAACTTTGCAGAAGTGAACAATATATTTATGGACATAATTTTTTTACACACTCTGTCTGTTTTGCATACCAAGTTTCCAGACCATATTCTTAATAGATTAATTGCATGACTTTGTTTTTCTTCCAGATCTTGTATCCTGAAAACATTTTTGTGACATTTTTTTGTTCAGTCTTTTCAGTACTTTGTCCAATAACCATGTTTGTCAACCTGTATAAAGTCTGTTACAGTATTCATGTATTATTCATGTTTATAAGACTGGTTCTTTTTCTGTGGTATCACCCATTCTGTTTGTGTGTGCTAGTCCAGCATGGGGTGAGAATTCTATCAGATATACTGACCTGATTCAGGGTCTTGTATAATTCAGGGTTGGTTGGTTGGGACAGGTGGTTGGGCTTTGGGGAACATAATTGATGCAGCCCAGTGAATGAAATATTTTTCAAAATGCATTCCTGTACAGTACAGTATTAATTTTGTAATGCAGTCCATTGAAGCTGGTGTGTAGATTTGAAACAAAGTGAAATGCAATCCATTGTAGTGAGAAATAAAAGTGGAATGCAATCCATTGTAGTGAGAAATAAAAATGGAATGCAATCCATTGTAGTGAGAAATAAAAGTGGAATGTGATCCATGGAAGTACATGAGGGGCAGAATGCAGGAAGTGGATGGGATGGTATGAGAGAGTTACCTCCCTGTTCCTATTGTTGCCATCTTGCAACAAGATTTATGTTACTAACATGTTTATTATTATTGTCATTTTATCTATGATTTTATTTTTGCAGACATGAGCCGCTTTGTTTATTTTCATTTTCTTTGCTTTTACAATAACTGCATGTATTTCAAGTGTAGCATTTTGTTTGTGTGATATTTACAGGCCCTTAAAGTGTTACGCTCGGCAGAGTATGCTCCCTTTGTTGTCTTTATTGCTGCACCTAGTGCCCTGGATCTCCAGTTAGCTAAAACATCAGGAATTGATGTAAGTTCAACAAATTGGTTCACATACAAGGTATTTTAACAATGTATGGAAAGCTTAAAGAAGTTTTCCTCCTATACATGACAGCAGATTCAGTGGTTTGTTTTCAAAGTGTCATTAATATTTGGTGAAATTTAAAAAAAAAAAAAATACATACTCAGAAATTGATGTACTTTTAGCCATTTTGAACCCTTACAGTGTCACTGACTTCATAAAACAGTCTGCTGTAGTTTGCCTGCAGTGGCATGGTTGTTTGATGAAAAAGACAAATATGTTGGATAGAGAAGGAACTTTAAACTCCTTTGTGTAGAAAGGTAGACCACCCAAAATTTGGGAAGGGGGATAAAGAACAGAAAATGGGGTCACAAAATTGGTCACATATATCTTTTGGTCAGTCTGTCAGTAATTATATTCATCTAAAACAATTTGTATGTGTTTGTAAGTTTTTATGACTGTGGAGGATTGGTAAAATTTAGCCTTTAAATACCGGTATTGTTTTCTATGCTCTGCTCAACTTATGAGGTGTGGTTTGTGAATTTTGTTTTCTACCAGATTGAAATTTCAATGGTCTTTAATTACCAGAAATAATAAGTATGGCTGTATATTTGGAAAATGTTTGTCTAATTGAAATATTAAGAAATATTGTTATGACATATTAATCAAGATAGAAATTTTTCATTTCACAGGATGGAAGCTTAGAAAGACTTGCCAAAGAAAGTGAACTTTTAGAAAAAGCCTACGGGCATTATTTTGACTTCAAAATAGTGAACAATGATATTTCCGAGACTATTATACAACTTGAAAATGCCATTGATAATGTTTGTTCAACGCCACAGTGGGTGCCTGTCAGCTGGGTGTACTGAAAGGGGATCCTGTATTGCCATTTTTATTCAATTAAGCAGCAGTTAGGGAAAGTATTTGATATATAATTAGTATTCCTGTATGTAAATTCGGCTAGAGAGCAGTTTGGGAAATTGTTTTATATATTATTAGTATTCTAATATATAAAGGGGCTAGACTTTTGTCAGTATGCAAATTTTATGAATATCATATAACTTTGTGACTGGAATGAGCAGATTTATTATGCAAGGGAAGATGTATATAGATCAAAAGGAGTAGGGGTTTGTCTTTGGCCAATAGTAAAAGGCAGTTGTATTTATTTTGTACGAGGAAAGTAGTTTTTGTTATATATAGTTTTGTAAATTATCAAATGTGATAAAATATAACAGTGATTGGGTTATTGAAGTGGGTAGTGATGTTAATGCTGTTGATGATGATGGTAAGATGACCAAGTGTTATGTTGCTTTGTTTTGTTAAAAGTCTTCCAGATATATCTGTTCCTTTTAACCAAGATATCAAAGAAAATTAGAAGAGCTTCAAGGGAGAGAATAGAATGCTGATAAACTCAGCCAAAGACTGCAAGAGTTCTATGTTTTGGCTGAAGTAGTTAAATAGATGAATTTATTAATATGAATCAATGCAAAATAATGCAATAATGAAATGAAAATGGTGTTTTGTTACTATGTATAAAGTGGGAAATTTAAAATTAAAAAAAGATGTTTCTTTGGCCATCATGTGTAATACTTATGAATACTAAATCATGAATTCAAAGCAAGAATTTTGATACGGTTTCAGTGTATTTCTTAATCAGTTGAAAAAGATTGATTTTCGCTTAGAAACTTTGAAAGAATTTGTTGATAGGTTGTTATGTGGTGTGAACAAAATGCAGAATCCAAACATGTTTATACTTTTTGTTTTGTTTTATCAAGGTAACAAAAAATAACATCTAAGAACGGAATTCTACTGAACGGTATGCACGTTAAAGACACAAAATGTGACACAAAAGATATTTGTTTCAATATTGACAGTTTACGGCATATTTCTAATAATGTATTTTTTTTATTTTTGTCTAATCGTGTAATGTTTCTATTTAGATCTAATCGTGAAATGTTTTTATTTTGATCTAATCATGAAATATGTTTACCTTGGTCATTTCTTGGTAACTAACAAATTCAAAGTGATCTCTTTTGTTAAATATTTATCTGAATGACAATTCTTTTGAATTTTTTGAATAGGTGATTTAAAAGAAAAAATACAAAAAAATGAAAAAAATGATATTGTCAAAGATGCATCTTCTTCTTAGTAATATTATTATCATTTTTATCCTTATTTGCACATTTTGTGTTCATTGTTCTAAGCTGAGGATAATTTGCTTATAAAGTATTGTTTGCTATGTTAACCATACCTATCACATGCATGTACTGCATATATATTTTATCAATAAATTTTCTTTTTTGTTGTTTATGATTCATTACTTGAAACTTTCAGCCAATATATGTGGAAATATGACATGAGTTAACACTTTGTATAAACTTCTACTCAGCAAGTTCAAGAAAATGTTAATGTTGGCCATTCCAGTGAAACATATATCCAACCCAAGGAATGCAGCATTTTGGGCTGTGGGTGGGGGGTTCTATATATATAGGGGCATCTTTTCATGTCAACTTCTAAGGGAGGTTGGACCATTTTCAATGTGCATTCCTGGGTTGGAATATGTTTTTTACTGGAATGGTCTCTTAGTGAGCCTCTGTGTTAGTGAAGAAAGTTTCAGTTTATAAAACCTTTGCAGCTGTATTTATTCACAAAATTAATTTTATTACATTGTTTATGCTTAGAAATATTTTTCATAAAGTTATGTTTATTTAGTGGAAAATCTACCTTCTTTTTGTCAGGGAAAATCTTTATAAACTGAAAAGAAGTTCAATATTATTATGAAATTAAGGAAAAACATTGTAAATACTTCAAAAATAGTATAAGTAAAGGGGAAAATAATGAAAACTGTGATGACTAGCAAATAAATGGGTAGTGTTAATTGGATAATAAATCTGAAAAAAGGGTGATTTTTTTAAATTCTGGAATATATTGTAATTTTAAGGCAGTTTTGGAAGATTTGTCAAGGTTTTATTTAACCATGCATTATCAAAGAATAAAATATAAAGGCAAATATAAATAATGTCCATGTTTCTCTGTTTTGTGTATTTACTTTCATTCTTCTTCTGTCACTATGATAGAAAATGGTTTTTATATTTTTGTTTGTGTCAGAACTTAAAACTTGTACTTAATAAGGCCTAATCTCCATTTTTCCTTTGTAAAAACGTCATGTCACTTTGCATATAATGCAGTGCAGAAAGAAATTTTCAGACCACTACATACCTTCTTTAACTATGGTCCGAAATGTACAAAAAATATATTTGAGGATTTTTTGGTCTTCAGTCATAAATCATTGGAATAATCTTCACCAGTTTATTATGTTTGTGGTGCTTTAAGAAACATTAGCTTTTTCTTGGAGGATAGATATTATGACATTTTCACAGAGCTCTGCGTTTATGTTGCAGTTTTTTATTCTCTAGGTTGTGGATGATCAAACTTTGAGTAAGATCCCATTTGTGTACAAGGTTTAGGGTCTTGGATAGGGTATAGTTTCTGTTGAAACAGGGCCAAACTGGCTACTTAGATATTTATAGTAATTGCTCCAAAAATGGAATATAGTCATTTATCTTCCTACAGAAGAACATGGTATCAAATTATATTATTTACCCCCATATGTAAGTCTTTAGCTTTTCATGTTTTATTGCCTACATATAAATCATTATACAAGCTAGTCAGCTAGAAACTTACCATAAGATAATGCTTTAGTATTAATTTTACTGGTTGAACTTTCACGAGGTTTATTACATAGCACTTAAAATCTGTTGAAACCAGTCTGGTATCTCCGGCATCTGATTGGCCAGACTCGAGCCTATCAGAAGACAGATGTCTTAAACTGGTTTCAGAAAAGAAAAGGAAGTGTAATCTAGGACATGTGGGTATTGACTTAGTTGCATTAGTTTGATGATTTTTTTTTTCTCCTCAAAGGATAGATTGTTAGTAATTAAAGAAAAGTAGATTTATATTATTTTTGTTTCATTTACAGAAATCTTGTTTTGTCATATTTGTATTGTTTTTATGCCCCCACCATGATAATGGCGAGCTGGCATATAATGTTTATTTTTATTCAAAGACATTTTGTTTTGCTTGGTAGGTATGTATTTGGAGTGTATGCATTTTAGCTAGGAAACAAGTGTATTAATTTTTGAGTCCAGATTCTTTATAAAAGCCTGATTAACTTTTCTAAGAGCTCAACATTTTGTAGTGCTAGACAAAATTAGTATTTAGATTTGAGTTTTGTTTTCTTTTGCATTACTCAGTGTAGCTTTTTAGTTTTTATTTGTTTTTATTTGCATTATGATCAAAGTTCAACTGAAGTGAAAATAAGCCACCTTTAACAGCAGCTTGTTCCAACTAAATGATGAAAGAAATTACTTTAACTAAACTTTCTCCTGTATAAAATGTCCATTGTTTTTCCTTTCATTTGGTTATTTCAGAAACATATATGGCTCTGGTTATTTTAAATTCATTGGACAGTAGATATTGAATCGGACTGTTTCATTTAACCAATCAATGTGTGTATTTCGTGGGGATGAAACCTTAAAAGTTCTAAGTGCTGTATAATAAAGCTGCAGGAATCACCCCAATGAATTATGAAAACATATATATTGCAATATTCACATTTTTATTAGGCCTAGTTTTTATCCTTCGAAATAATACATAACATGCATATATACTAATAACATTGAAGGAAAGCTAAACTTGAATGCTTGTTTTGAGTGATAGAGGACAAATTAAAGCTTTTATTCTTTTCAAAAGAGACAAATTTAAGCTTTTATGCTTTTCAAAAGAAGGACAGATTTAAGCTTTTAATTTATGCTTTTCAAAAGAGAAGGATTGTCCAGTTACTGCTATAACCATATACATTATTTTTACACATGGTCATGAGGCATTTGAATGCAGAACTCACAAGATTAAAAAAAGAAACAGATGAGTGTTACGTGCCCAGAAGTAGTGCTCTTGTTAAGGGTTATGTTACTGTTTGTTACTGTTTTTAGTACTCTGTAGCCATTATAGCAACTGGTTTCTGCAACACGTATACAGGACCAACATCTTTATGGATTCTCCAATGATATAATGAAATAAATTAAATTGTAATAATATATTGAGTAGAAGTTTGTTGTTTATTTGAAGAGTATTCTAACCTGTTGGAAAGGTATCCTTCCTCCAAAGACCTTTTACTAACCACACATAACATCATTTGGGCATGATGACGTGTTTCAGTGTTGTTTGGTGTTCTATTACCACAGAAAATCTGAACCTCGTTTAATATTATTTGGGGTGAAGTGGTTAAAGAAATCCGTGACATTTAATTCCTGCTAGAAGTCGGTGCTGGCCATTATGAGTTCTACACCACACATGACACCCAGTTCTGGCACTATTTTACACCATGTTAGTGACAGCTAGGTTTGTTTATTCTTAAAGGTTTATTAAATACTGATTTTATGGAAAATTGGTTACAAAATCTGGTGTTTTGTGTTTGGCGTCCTGTGATTAGGTTGGGTGGGAGTAAGTTACTTTCCAGTCAAAATTCTAGTTAGTGTTTTGGTTACATAATTTCATCAAAACTCGCGTGGGACTAATATAACATAAGGCTTTTCTTTGTCAAAGTAACTCTGGAACATTACTTCGTCGGCCTTCTACAACCTTGGACTGGTATTCTGAGATAAGTGTTTTACATACAGAATAGAGAAACAACAACTGATACTTTAGTGTACATAGTGACGTCATAACTATGAAGTCGACTAGCTTCCGGTTATCAAGTTGAGCTATTTTGTTGCATAAGCAAAGTGCAAATTGTCTTGTCCCGCTAAATGATATTCTTCAGTTGTAAAAAATCTCGTCAAAAATAGAGATATTTCCTAGGTTCAGTTAGTTTGAATTTATTTCAAGATGTCATGGCGACGTTTTCAAACGTCCACTATCCAGTTGTTCAGAGAACTTCAGACATGATTGGTACCTGCTGCTCGGCATCACACACGCAAGAAAAATAACAAATATGCAGATGAAATTCACAGCACAGTATTGGTTGTCGGTCTTTGATCATTAACTCCATTCGTAGGACAGGATTCAGTACGCAATTACAAAAAAATATAAATGTGCAAAAAATGAAAAGACCAAGGGATATATGAATTCGGAAATTTATTCCTGAAGTAACTTTGTTTCACTTTCGGTCAATAGGGAATGGCAGTGTCAAGAGGTACGGATCCGTACTCCTAGACCGGCAGTCTAGAGGTACGGTTCCGTACCTCTAGACAATACTACCAGGAATGTCTAGGGGTACGGACCTTTTTTTTAATATATAATGAAGCATTAATTTACATTAGAAGAAACTCGGTTATAGTGGTTTTGACAGTTTTTAGTGTTTAACAGACTAAAATTATCTAAGAGTGGCAATGACTTCGATTTTCAGTTACCGTTTCTGACGATATAATGCGAGTAATCCGGAATCCAAATTTGCTTACGAAAAGAGGAACATATCGTTGTCATCTATTTTCAAAACAGAGAGCGTTCAGTTATAGCTGAACCTAAATGTTCGTGACAAATGACCGTTTGTTTTTAGCCAAAAAGACCGAATGAGCTAATGAAATAAGTACTAACATTGCTTTTTATGATTCTAGGTAGTTCTATCGCAAGAGAAATACTTCTCTAATAGTATCAGAGACGCGCTGCTTACCATGATAGCGAAGTAAGTAGTACTGACAACTTTAAAGTCCTTTTCAGGACTATACACGTTACTCGAACAGATACCTTCTCAAATTGTCAGTGTTAATGAGCCTGCTGGACGACAACGATCTTTATGGTAAAAAAATCTACAGTAAATCATAAGTATGTATCACAAATAGGTTTAAGTGATTTGTCACACACATTTAGGTTCAGTTATAACCGAACGCTCTCTGTTTGAAAACAGATGTCAACGATATGTTCCTCTTTTCGGGCGAGGGGAAAATCTCGGGATCCGGGACGCCCGGGATCCGGGATCGTATTAAACATATAGGGAAACAATAAACAGTACGTGTTGGTTTTGATATTTGTCGTAATTTGTGGCAATAAAAAAGTTACATTATTTGATTTTTGTGATGATGAAATAAACAAATGTTTATTCAAAACCTATTTTGCATAGATATCTTTTTAAATTACCACGTACTTTTGGTAATGCTTTATAAAGAATTTCAATACGATATTAAAATGCTAATATAATAATAAAAAGAATGTCACATTTTTATCCAATATAAAAAATAAAATCCATCAACGATAAAATTAATTTACTGAAAAAAGAAGATTTTCACGCCTATTCTATATATGCTTATCTATAACAAAAGGCAAGCGATAATCGATAATTTATCGATGACACCTATGGCAGGTGGTGTATTCCGGTATTACTATATGTTTAATACGATCCCGGATCCCGGCTTTTCTAAAGACGATCCCGGGATTTTCCCCTCGCCCTCTTTTCGTAAGCAAATTTGGATTCCGGATTACTCGCATTATATCGTTGGAAACGGGAACTGTAAATCGAAGTCATTGCCACTCTTAGATAATTTTAGTCTGTTAAACACTAAAAACTGTCAAAACCACTATAACCGAGTTTCTTCTAATGTAGGGAATTTAACAGCTGATACATAAAACAGAATTTCCTTTCATGGATACTGACGTGATTATTTGCCTAATTACGTTCAGAATTCGAAAAAAGTACCCATTTAATTTGTCATTCGTTGTATATATAGAGAAAAATAGGTTAGTGTTTCAGTTGAGAAAGTTTATCTGGCATGGCTGCGGAATTTATCGAGTTCGCCTTCAGCTCACCCTATAAATTCCTACGCCTTGCCAGATAAACTTTCTCAAATAAAACACTAACCTATTATTCTATTTATCCTGTCACATCTGGCATTTGGAAATAATTTAATAAAGCTATTAAAAACCTATCTTTAAAGTGTTTCAAATTAGGCTTATGTCAAGGTTATCCGCCAGGTCTACATAAACACAAAAAAATAGTTTCAAAGTTTCAATAATTTTATTTCCTTAAATGATCACTATATTGTAAGATCTACATATTGAAATATTTAATCTTTATTCAAGTAGTCTCTGTTTGTAAAAACAACAATTTTATCAAATCCTTCTTATTATAAACACAAAAGTAGTCCGTGACGTATCATGTGCCGTATGAAGCAAAATTTATACGGCACCCCTTTATCAGGTCGGATATGAAATATCTGACAGAATAAATCATCATTTGCAGACGAAAAACAAATACAAACCGTAGTTTTGACTTTAAATGATTTTTTAGATAAACTGATCGGTATTTACAGATTAGATTTTGTGATATAAATTAACATGGTAAGGTGGTTTAAAATCTTAAATCGAATTTCTGATTGTTGATTTCCGTTATTATTTAAGTTGATTGCATGTAGTAGCTTCCTAATTAGGTATTGGTAATTAAAAGCTAAAGACGTCGTTTGGATTCAGTATCTCTTTCCAGAGCCGCAGTAAAAGTTCTGTTACGAGTTTCTTTAACATAACCAGTTTTCATTCAGCAAACTGAATTACATGTATTGTTCTGTGAAAAGTGTTGAAG
Organism: Cyclina sinensis; assembly: GCA_012932295.1. Lineage (NCBI taxonomy): Eukaryota > Metazoa > Mollusca > Bivalvia > Venerida > Veneridae > Cyclina > Cyclina sinensis. Next base: position 19,246,244 of record JAAONU010000007.1, on the reverse strand, counting down.
ACAACAACATTCTGTGTAACGTGTTTACAAACAGCATTGTTAAACGCTGGTTAAAGCAAAATAAAAAACTCTCAAGTGAAATATCACACTGTTTATAAAAAACATTTCAAAGAATCTAGGTGACACGCTTCTAAAATGGACCTATACTTTATTTCTCATGGAAGGACCCATTTTTCAAATACAGGTGTATGATCAGACAATTCCTTACTGAATAAGTAACGAACGATCCTGGTTATGATCGTACTGCATGGCTTTCGTACTGAAAACAATTACTAACAGCTGAGTACTACTCGCAAAGGCAATTGTACAAAGCTGAGTATTGCTTACAGCTGTTTACTGGTCGCAAAGTCAATTGCTAACAGCTGAGTAGTGGTAGCAAAGGCAATTGCTTAAAGTTGAGTATTGCTTATTACACCTGTGTACTGGTCGCAAAGGCAATTACTAACAGCTGCCTACCAGTCGCAAAGGCAATTACTAACAGCTTCGTACCAGTCGCAAAGGCAATTACTAACAGCTGCCTACCAGTCGCAAAGGCAATTACTGACAGCTGCCTACCAGTCGCAAAGGCAATTACTTACAGCAGTCTACCAGTCGCAAAGGCAATCACTAACAGCTGCCTACCAGTCGCAAAGGTAATTACTAACAGCTGCGTACATGTCCCAAAGGCAATTACTAACAGATTCGTACATGTCGCAAAGGCAATTACTAACAGCTGCGTACATGTCGCAAAGGCAATTACTAACAGCTGCCTACCAGTCGTAAAGGCAATTACTAACAGCTGCGTACATGTCGCAAAGGCAATTACTAACAGCTTCGTACATGTCGCAAAGGCAATTACTAACAGCTGCGTACATGTCTCAAAGGCAATTACTAACAGCTGCGTACCAGTCGCAAAGGCAATTGCCAACAGCAGCATTTAGGTGTTACAACTTCGAGATGAAATTCGTCCTAGATCTAGATAAATTAGTGGTTCGCTTGCCATTTATCTAAGTTAATATTGTTAATCTTTTTTATTTTCTCTCCTCTGGAGAAAAAAAGAATAATAAATCCAGGGATATTAATTTAGATTCGTTGGATCTATTATTCGTTTTATTGAATGATGAATCAAGGTTGTAATGAATTTCTATGTGGTTGTTATTGCCAAATTTGTCGGTAATGTTTTATTTATTCCATTACGATTTAATAATTATTACAGATTGTGTTATTAAGAAAGGGTTATTATTGTTTCCTAATGAAATAACGCCCATTTTTTGTGTTTCTCAAATCAGCGCGCGAAAGGCAATTCAGTAAAATGATAAATGATAGTGCTAGATGAGTTATTGAAAACAAGAATAAAGGGAATAAAGACAGTGAGAATTATATTAGTACGGTTTTGTTTGATATATTAAGAGCTATATCAATCCCTTTTCGTCAAAGAAACAACAAATACAAAAATAGAACATAACTTTAAATATCACCGTAAAGCAAGTATTGTTTAGCTGTGGATAAATAAATGCGAAGCCGGTGAGATATTTTCACAGCTGCGCAAACCTCTTCGTGTAGGCAGTGCAAGATGTGAAAAGTGGACATAACTGTGCATGTCATTCGCTCGAAACAAACTAGAAGGAAAGAATTATCGTCTGGGAGTAAGCAGCTAGCTTCTAGTAAAATATGTTATATCCCCTTTAAGTACATTTCGATCTCTTTCTCAGGCGTTGTAGGCTTGTTGCTAGCACAGATATCGAATTCAAGATATGTGGTTGGGTAATTTACCCAGTTTATGGCTTTAAAATCGTAGATTATTAAATCTGAGCTTACAACAGCAAAGATAAAAGCTCAAAATAAAGAACAACAAAATAACATTTTCTTTCCAAACTCACTTATGCTACTATTCGTCACAACTCGGCCAATTCCGAACATTCGTCATAGGAGAGAAGCGAAGTCATCCAAGGTTAGCCGAATATCATACTGCACAGACGTAACCACTGAAAAGCTTTGAAATGCTAAAAATAACGAATAATCTCAACAGTTAAAGTATCTTTTATTCAACGGAAGTAATAGAAATAGGTAATAAAGAAATTACAAAAGTATCCAAACAGTAATATGAAAAGGAACAGCCATTTTATACGAAGGATTTGAGTTACAATGAAAAATGTAACTACAGAGATGGTAACTGTATTGTTCAGTTTATCAATAATTGGCTGTAGTGATGGTTACCGTATTGTTTAGTTTATCAATAATTGGCTGTAGTGAAGGTTACCGTATTGTTCAGTTTATCAATAATTGGCTGTAGTAAAGGTTACCGTATTGTTCAGTTTATCAATAAGTGGCTGTAGTGAAAGTTACCGTATTGTTCAGTTTATCAATAATTGGTTGTAGTGAAGGTTAGAGTATTGTTCACTTTATCAATAATTGGTTGTAGTGAAGGTTACCGTATTGTTCAGTTTATCAATAATTGGCTGTAGTAAAGGTTACCGTATTGTTCAGTTTATCAATAAGTGGCTGTAGTGAAAGTTACCGTATTGTTCAGTTTATCAATAATTGGTTGTAGTGAAGGTTAGAGTATTGTTCACTTTATCAATAATTGGTTGTAGTGAAGGTTACCGTATTGTTCAGTTTATCAATAATTGATTGTAGGAAAGTGTTTAATGGGTGATAAAATGCTTAAAGCAACGCACAATTTTGACATATTTGAATAGTATATGCCTTATACAGAATAATTCATAAAGTGTTTGGACATTTTGCCAGTTCGGAAAAGTGCACTATCTTAAAATTAATTGGTACTAAATTAAAACTACTTTCTGATTCAGAAAAAAGGGCAATGGCAAATACAAGCTGAAGTCCCTGTCTTAAATCACTGTCAGCAAATAAGTACCTGTAATTCTATTTTTATGTAATCTCTCTATTTTCTTTCTTTCTTATCTAAACACAAAGTTCTCTACTGAGAAAAAGGGAATACTGTAATTTAAAAACATGGAATAGCCATTTAAGTTTTGTATCTTTTCTTCTTTTGTCTTCATAACGAAATATAATCGGAATTTGTTTAATGTAAAAGAAAATCACAATACAACAAATTTCTCCGACAGAAAGTCTTTTCTTCAGAGGTCAAATGTGGTAAAACTCGTACGTTTTAGAAGGCAGTGTTGACCAGATAGAATTATCCAGAAATTGCTTTAGATTTAACACTGGCTGGGTACCGTCTTGAAAGTGTTTGGTGTAAATTCAGGTCAAATTATGTATCAAAAAGTTTCAGTTTTTGTGTCACTTTTTTGTGTCACATTCAACTGTGACACATTACTTAGCTAAGAACAACGGTTTGTACTCTGAAAGAAAAGAAAAAACGAATAATATAAAGTCAACCAATACGACTTGTTCTTCTACCAAAACTGACCTAGTACTTTTGAGAATTAAGCTGACATTAACTGAGTTGAAAGTTTTATTTTTCCGTTTTGTCATATATTTGGCATAAATAACTTGCAAATACAATGTAAAACAATGTCGTTATCTAATAATTTATAACACTTTTTCTTTACTTACACCAAGAAAGTCAATTGCATTATTAAGAGCATTCATTAAAATTTTTGATAATTATTGAATTTGTTCAACTTAACGAGAAAACACTTTTTAAGACATATATTTTTAATGGCTTAAAGTTTTCCACTCTATGTTATTTACCTTCCCATGAAAGCTTGCCGTCACCATTTTGGTCAGCTGACATGTAGTAACCAATCGCCGTCCGTTCTGCCTCTTCCCTGGGCATGCCCACTTTCAGTGCTATGGCGATGAGTTCGTCACGTGACACATAACCGTCACCATTGGTGTCTTCAAGTTCAAACCATTCCTTCGCCGTGTTCAGGTCGAAGTCAGGGGAGCTGACTTCCATCAAATAGTCCGGGATGAAGTCAACTGATCCGTCACCTATGACGTAAAATAATGTTATGATGTCAGAAGCACTCTCTCAAATACAGATATATTAGAGGACAACCGGCTAATCCTTTTGTGTCTAGGTTTTTTTTATTAGAAACATTCGGTGAAACTGCTCGTGAGTTTGGAATGCAGTTTACAGAATAGCACAAGCTACCACAATAAACTATGAGTTAATTAAACTAACTATTTTACGTCTTTTATTTTACGTTTACGTTTCGTCTACATCAGTGAGTAGCAGCTTTTGAAATTGACATGGAGACATTTTAGTTTGCACTCGATTAAATGATAAAGAAAATTAGTTCTGTTAGAAATATCTTAAGCAATTACATTATATAAAGAAAAAAAGTTCACTTCCCGAGAAAACTACAGTTTTCATCGATGTAGGTAATGAATAATAGATGGCCCGCCCGCGCTTCCATACTTCAGTATGGATATATTGCAGTATCACACTGATTTAGTCACACATGCTCCAGGTCAAAATCGTCAATTTGTGTAGGCATTAACTATTCGTAAATCTAAAACATTCTTTAAATCATATACATATCCTCATGCTATCAGAGCAACTCAGTTCAAATTTTTGAGTGTGTGTGAAAGTTAATTTATGTATCAAAGTTCCCCGCCCACGCTTCCGTACTTGTGGTCTGTTAATTTTGATCAGATACTATTATTTCAGACTATGTGTCTAATTGTCTTGTTGCAGAAGGTAAGGTAGTGAAATTCGAATGAACAGTTGAACGACAAGACATGTCTTTTGATTGGTCTGAACTGAAAAATTGGACTGGACGGTGTCAGGGTAGTTTTGCATAATTTAGGTGCACGGAGACTTACTCCTGCTTACCGTGACATATCTCTGTCTATTAGAGGTGTCAAACAATCGTTACAGTTTGTACAAACGTCATGTAAGAACTAGTTTCCATGTCTAAATCTCACACTCTCGTAGAATTTCTTTATCTGTTTTGTACGCACTGAAATAGCCTGGTAATTTTACCACGTTTAAGTTTGTCTTCAAGTTTTACAGTTGTGCTGTAATATTTCTATTACGTTATATGAGGTTTGAATTTTGTCACACACACACATATATATGTTTTATTAACATATCTTTACATTTTCTAAAATAATATACTGAATAACAAATAGTACTTTCCAAAAATTAAATTAAAAAGAATTGAGCAAAATAGTCATTTATGCATTTATCCATATACATTATATCTTTCTAACTTCGAAACTGAATGTATTGTACACATATTTTCAATATCATTGTTTAAGGGAACAATGGCTTTGTTTTTTCTTCTTTGGCGGGGTGGGTGGGGGGGGGGGGGAGCGGTGTACCTTACATATGCACAGAAAGAAGAGCCAACGGAGTTAGGAAAATGAAGTCGGTTGTAAACATGTATTTCTGTATTCTTTAACTTAAATAGGAATTATCCATTAGACCAATACCTACTTTTCTTGGATAAAAATGAATTATGCGGCAAAACTGTAAAAGACAAGATTTTGAAAGGTTTAAGTCACCAAACTCATTATGCCAGGGAATCTTTAGATTTAATTGTACAATGTCCTGGGTCTAAAGCATGTTCAACTTCTGTGTGTCTTAAAAATAGTCATGTTAAGCAAAGACTGGTGTTCCTTGCATGTTCTTGGAAATATGTTTTGAAATAAAAAATAAATCCATAGCAAAAGACTTTCCTTATTCTGGTTAAATAACGGATGGCATTCAAAAAAGCTGTTAAGAGTTGACATTCGTAGTTACGTAATCTTCAAACTCACAAAGAAAAGGCGAAAAGCAATGTGAAAAAAATCAAGTTGCCAATCAGTTTGTGTTTTAAGTCTTTTTAAATCCTTCCGACGCTTTTACAACAGGAATGATTTCATTTTAACCCGAATCCAAAGTCCAAAAATCCTCACGTAATGAGGATCTTACGCCACCTAGGCAAGTCGTAAGCCACTAAAACTCTTCAAAAATTGGGATGATTAGTTTACAGATATTTTTGTCTCCAATTTCTTTTCAGATTTTCCAACATTAAAAATATTAAGCAGGAAATTTTTAAATTTTGATTGAAAAAGTGGAACAGACATGAACAGATATCACGTGAATGACTTTTACAAGTAAAAACCTTTCTAGACCTTATCTCATAGAAAAGTGGAAATGACCAGCCCTATAGAAGGGTTTGATCACACTAAATATTTTGTTTTTTGATTTGCTTTTTAAAGAAGAAATAAACATATTTTAAAGAAATACAAATTAAATGTTGTAGTCAGTATGTTATTTTAAACTTCATTTTCATCAAACGTTAAAGAGGTGACCGGACTTTTAAACGATAATCGGGCACAATTTGTTTCGTGTTTGACCTTGATTGCATGACAGATAGAACAGCACTGTTAACTATCAGGGTAACCAAACCAGATTATTACAAATGAATGTCAACTATTGTTCTCAGATGAGATTAGAATCAGACAATTAGTGCTAAACTGATTCCAGCAATCACTTTATGACTCTAAAACCATATTTAAAGAAAATGGCTTTAATTCCCAAGCTGCCACATTGCCACATTATATTTTTTTGTCAAATATTTTCATGACTGAGAGCGGGGAGAATTACGCTTTTTGTAAAGGAACCTTGTGCAAAACAAAATTTTAAATTTGCTGTTGGCACGTTCTGTTTCCGCTGGTTATACAAATACGCGACTTCCAAGATAGACGAGACATAAACTCTTTTAGTTGGACGTTGAACTGTGCACAATTAATGAAGATCTCAATTATTGAACCAAAGGTCAAAGTTTCTTAAGGTAGAGCGACTGTAAAAAACTCCCGCCATTTCTTCGAAGATCGGTAAAGATCGATAAATGTCGGCTGTGTTCGGAAGAATGTTTTAGATAATTTCAGTTTTTAACTCTGAAAATATTTTTTTATATATCTTACCAAATTCCTTCATATCATAACATTTCCACGGTAAATTCTTAGTTTTATCATAAAATATCAATGAAATATGAAAATAAATGCAACCGGATGTAAAGGTGTCTTGCCTTCAAAATCGAAAGTAGGCACGAATTACTGGTTTTCGCGACTAAACAGGAAAATGAATCGCGACAAAAAAGGTCGTTTTTCCAGACGGATACGGAATGACCATAAGAGGAAACACATTTCTCATGATCATAATTATACTGAGAATGCTAAAAGTGACAAGGAACATAGAAAATGAAAGACAGTCATTGATTCTTTAGATACTTGATTAACCTTGATATTTATAAGTACGAGTCCTTTACCCATTTCCAAATTTACAGAAAGAAAGTTATTGATATTAAATAGTATTATTTTACACCTTATAAAATGTAACAAATGAAATGGTCTTCCAGCTTGTACCATGTGATCATCTAGTGTAATCATTATTGGATCTAATCTTATCAGTTAGTCTCGTTTTCATTTTCCGAGTCCAAAAATCCATATCAATCTGAATTGTACTAATTCAAGCCTCTTTTTCATTTCTGAATCCAAAATATCCATATCAAATCCATATTGTACTCAAAGAAACTCTGCCTGTTGCTATTGTATCAGTTACTTCTCTTGCAAATTCGAGACGCTTTTTAAAGTTCTGTATCCCCAAGTTGCCTTATTACCTTGACTGTGAGAGTGTTTTCTTTAATGTGTTTTCTGCTTGAAAAATGCTGGTGTGAAAGAGTTCATGATACATTGTTGAGCATAATACTGATTCACTTGGACTCATACATGGCTACAAAACCTATTGGACTCGGCTAGCATCTCGTCCAATATAGGTTTTACAGCTGTGCTTCGTCCAATAGAATTCTGTATTGTACTCAACAATGTATAATAACCCCATAATATTGTTTCTTTATTATGTAAGGAGACCTCTCAATACTGTCTGTAACCTATTGCAATGTTTATCATAGATTTTTCTTTGACTTGGAACTTTGAAAATGAAAGTGTGCACTAAATTTCAACACAACATCTGTCAATTTTAGCCTCTAGTTGCATTCAGTAATATTAGTTAATAGTAGTTTCAAACTGTATTACTCTTTATAGCTAAATAATACTTCTTACATTCATACCAGTCATTTAAACATTAAATATTTTAAAATTGGTAAGTGAATCCTTCAGTTTTAAACTTGTAACAAAATAATGGCTAAAATAAGGAGAAAAAACTGTTGAAAATATGAGTCATACATGTTACATTTATGTAAATTTTCCAAAAACTACATGGTAAAATATTTTTATCTTCTGTATTTAAGCTGGATATAGTTTATCTGTTAAAAATATGTCCTAAATATTAAGGTAATAATCATATTTTTAATTTTCTGACTCTTTGTTTTCTCTCAAACCAATTTTTACAGTGCTCAGATCATTTGGATTTTTTGCACTCTTCGACAGATTAACAGGTTATGGAAGGTTGTTGTCAACAAAGAAAGATTTACTTTCTCTGTTTTCAAGTTTATACACCTTTACTGCATCTGTAGAAACCAGTATTGTATTGGTATTTGGAAATTTGGGTGAAATATGGGACTTTGTTATACCCAAGGGTGTCAAATAAACTGAACAAAAGACGAGCTGTGGGGTTGTTTCGAAAAAAAGTCGTTTATTTCTCTAAAAAGTATGGAAAGCCAACCTAAAATTTTGCAGGTAGATCAGTGAAATGATGCAGATTATGAAAATAAAATGTTAGGTAACATCTGGAAAGGTGCTCATTACAGGTGCGCTACCTTAAACGTTAACCATATAAACACTCATTTAACAAAATCATTTCAGTTCACTGAAAATAAGGTAATTGACATAAACCAAACGAAGCAGAAAAAAGAAATCAATGTACACTGATTATATTCTAATTTCACCTTTTTCTTAATCAACCAAATTCACTGATTAAAGACACCTGTTAAATACATTAATAAAGCCATGTTATCTAGCCACACAATCTTTCACCGAACTGACATATTTATAGTACAGTTCAGAGAAAGGTTTTCTAAGGACATACCACGCGCTCGTTAACATACGGATATATAACTAATTGTCATAATTTGGTATCATTTTACACTTCGATGAAAATCAAAGCAATCAAGAATTTTCTTGCTGATGACGGAAATAGTCTACAAATAAATTGCTTGTAGATATTTTACAGTTCAGAAGTACCATAGACCTGCTTTTCAATAAGGCAGACTTTCGCCTTTGATAAATCTAGTGATGTAGTCAGAAAATGGCTGGTTATCCGCAGTGTTACTTATTTATTTTCAGAATGCGTGTTATTTAAACGATTAGTTTTACACAAATCAACAACCATTGACAACAGTATGGCTAAAATGTCCTTTTGTAAGATTTTTTGTTATGGCTATATCTATTTTGGTCTTAACACAAAACGGATTAATAACAATTAAACGTGATTAACTCGACTGTTGACTGTTACGACGCCATACTTCTATGTTTTGGTCGCAGTAACATTTTACAATACTCAATTCATATTTTATTAAAGTCTAATCTTTTTGTACATGTATATAGATCAAGTCCAAATAACTTTTTCTTGCACAAAGCCATTCTACAAAAGACTTACAAAAGACTGAAATTTTCAGTATTGTAAAAGTCTATGTTAGTATCCTTTTAAAAATAAAAATGATTTAACATTATATAGTAATACATTAGTATATAAACAACATTATAACCTGTTATTATTATTATTAATATTATTATACCTAAAAACAATAAGTTTGATTACTTGAAATTTATGTCAAGGCTAAAACTCATCTCACCATACTTTACAGAAAAGGGAAAACAATCCGTACAGGGAATTAATGATGACGTCACATTCTTTCGTCACAGCAACGTAACGTGCCGTCCAAATTTTTAAATGGCTAAGCATAGACAGCTCCTCACTCATGAATTAAAGAGACGTATGACTTTTGAACATTAGGTTCAGTTTATAGGCAAAAGAATTAAAGGGACATAATTATGTACGTCTTACAATCTAGAAAACATAGGAAGCATTAATTTAGTATCTACCTGCTGAGTAGGACGGTCATAACGAGGAAAAAGTCTTTTAATGATGCTAAACTGGAAACAATCTTAGCTTTTTTGTGTGTTGAAAAATGGTGTTTGGAACGTTAAAGTGACATAATGTGATAGTAAAGGTCTAGAACTAAATTGTATCCTTACACCTTTTATTGGTAAACTGAAACATAGTCTCAAGATCAGAAAAAAATCATTTTCTTTTCAAAATGAAAAACCTTCAACGAAGCATCTTCTGAAATAACTTCCGTTCAACTAATTTGATTTTCATTTCGATCTAAAATAAACTTGTAATGAAGTGTTAAAGACACTACATTTCAGGTGCTTTTAGGGCAATTTAATAGAATTTGATAGATTTTTTTTTTTAGAAAAATTGGACTGAAAAACTGAAAGGATTGAAATTTATCTTTGAAAAACAGCTGTTTCGAGCGCGGTCAAAGATTTGAAAATAATCTGCGAAAAAGTGCCAAGAATTATAACTAATGGCGCTTTCTGCTCCTCTATGTAGATTTGTTAAGTTTATAGTCAAAATACTGCATGGGAAATATTAAGTTTGAGCATAGGTTTTACTTAAATGTTTATCGCAGATACAAGTATTTTTTATACGTTTCTGACAACTTGGCTATCTAATAACACAACTTCTTATCATCAGTTTATCACCCGGAATTTCGTTATGAACACAAAGATAAAGATAATAAATTTAAGAATTCAGAATGACGATCGTATATGTTGTACAATACATACCGTCTTTGTCACGTCTGGCAATAAACTTCTCCACCTGTTCTGGGGTCGTCTTAGGGTTGTACTTCTGTAAGTAGCTCAGGATTTCCTCTTTGCTTGCTCTTTCATCACCATTGGTATCAATGTAGCTAGCAAACTGTTCCTTCAGGGCTGTTGATAAACAGAAGGTCCATAGGTCGTACCGCGGTTTAAAATGTATTTTTGTTACTTAATTATAAAATGCTCATATAAAAATTTTTCTTGATTGGAACTGACGTTTTGTCTTAAATAATTTGACTTTCAAATTGACCTATAATATTTTTTACACTACACAATTTTCTTGCATTTTTTTACGTTTACATTGGCAACTGTATCATATTTCCAAGAGCTTATTTGTTTGTTTCCCTCGTACATTATGTTTGTATTCTGGAGTATCATGTCTTTAATCAGTTCTACGAGGAACAAGAGCAACGCGGAACGCGAAACAAACAAAAAATGTATTGTTTTTTTTCGGGGGGGGGGGGGGGGGGGGGGGGGTGCGGGCGAGGAACGGTGGGGCGTCCCTTGCAGGAGGGTGGAGGGAAGTACTTCCCATTCCATGTAAGTAAATAGTTAGGTCCTCCGAGAGATGTGCTTTAGCATTATTTTTTTGCTATATAAATCTATGCATAACCAAGTGTCCCCTTTGGTGCAGCTTATTTTCATCCTAGGGACATAATACGAAGAATCTTGGAGAGGTCTACCAGAGGATGCCTCACATCTAATTACAAAGCTCTGTGTCAAGCGGTTTTAGAGAAAAAGATTTTCAATTTTTTGCACCAAGGGCAATATTACTCGTGGGGTCATGACAGATGCCCACTAGGCAATGCTACACACCAAATGTCAAAACTTTAAGCCTTATGGTTTATGGATAATCAGCTACATTAAAGTTTTTGCACGACGCCGCTGACTAAGTGACCATAATAGCTCGACATTCTATTCAAAATCAGACGAGCTAAAATATGTAAGTATTTTATGCAAACATATACTTCGACATTAAACGGAATCTATTGTAAAATATAACCACGTGGGTGTTAAGGCCCGTGAGGTAAATGAATCTTAATCATCCGTGTAAAAAAGGAAATTTGAAAGAAGTTCCAACTATTTAAAAGTACTGCCTTTGTATTAATTCTAGGTTGATTTCCGGTGACGTCAGAAAGCTATTTCGTGCATGAGCGTTTGACATAATCAAATTTGGTACTTAAAACCGCAAGGGCGTGAAAACCGGTTTTACATTTCTTCAAAAGATCAGTTTTTTAATGTGATGAAAAACGATTATCAGACCTTGGCTCAGTTAATGAAGTTAGTAAGAAGATGATATCTCATTTAATAAACTACGGTTTCACAGTACAATACAGACGAACAACATCGCCAATGCCAAGAATGCATGACAAGGTTTAATTTCAGTCTTCTCTTAAATAATAATTCTTTTAAAGTCGCACGTAAAGTATAGCGGCGATACAACTTGGAGGGTAAAACCAAGTTTTAATTTCATAAAGTAATATTTTTATCTAATCTTTTAAAGTGAACTCGAAGTTCCTTTTATATACATCAATGGAATGTAAGATCAAACGTGTGATAGCATGATGCCGTTTTTGTGAGCGAGTTTAAAATGATTGGATTATTCCACATGGTGAGAATAACACTGTTGTTTTATCCCGAAATAACATTTGTTCCTCATCAAACGTGCCTGTTTTTATGTAAAATAAATGACTAGAGGACTCTCTGACATATTTAGCACGGAAAATAGCAATAAATACAATAGGTGTGTTTGTTCTTGTATGTACCACTGATTAAAAATTCAAAAGTTAGCTCTGTTCGGCGGTTCGATTAGCTTAAAGTAGAAAAGCTATCATGTTTGTTAGATGAATCACATAGTAGAAAATGAAGCTTGCAAAAAAAGTTGTTTTTTTCTGGCCGTTTTTATGCTATTAGCACACTGAAAATTCAGAAAGCTATATAAAATGAACTTGACTGATGTATATAGCTGATATATGAAAACAGAAAATTAATTCCAGTGCGCATTGTTACTGAAACCAGAAACATTTCATTGACAATGGCATAGGCCGAATGAATTATGCTTACTAAAACTATTTAACTATTTCTAGAGCTTTTAAATTCTTTGTTTCATGAAAAAACAGATTGATGAAGTGCTGCATGTCGTACACAGGAAACGAATTACAGTAAAGTCTGGACACAATGACTCTTGCAACAACGACAAACAGTAGAGGGGCAGTATTCGAGGGGTTAGAGCGCCGGATTCCCTATCTAGAGGTCGCTGGTACGAATATTGCCAGGGGTTAAAGTCTACAGTGACTTTTCACTTTCCACACTGTCGGCATGAGTACTGGTTTGAACCCTGGAAGCAGTCATCGAGAGGGGTTACAAGTTACAAGAACTTGCTTCCCGATCGATTAAAAAAATAAATAAGTCTAAACTAAACTACAACAAAACAAATCAACAATAACACACAATCAACTAGTGTTTGTCACAGGAGTGACGAATAACCCCATACTCCGGTTGGTCTCAGAACTAAAGGCTTTATATGTAAAATATTTCATTGTAAAATTCTTGCATGGCAGCTGAGTGTAAACATGTATCGTTGAAATGAAAAATAGAATACTGATGATGCTGCTACTTTATTTGATGGTATGATGAAAGACATACAATACCTAGAAAGCAAACAACCAGGAAAGTGATATACATTTAGATAGAAATAACAGAGGAACTCACTCGGATACAGCGTACACTCGGTTATAAGAAACACTTTCGCTAGGTACCGATTTTTTTCCCTTCTTTATCTTATATAAAAATCTTTTTTTATAGCATAGTCGCTTATAGTATATCATCGGTTACAAGAAACTACATATTGCGGTCCCAACCAACCATTTACCACAGTAATTAAGTTGTTCATAGCAAACTGTGAATTTCAAAATCGATCTCATTTCGCGTTGATACGTTTGATTGGCAGATAGAGACGCAACGATACGGCTCAAGTATGAGATATTATTTCCTTATATTGTTTATAAGATACCTCGGATATAGAAAACAAAATGTCATGGTCCGGACGAGTTCTTTATAACCAAGTTGCATGGCGAATTGATATGGCCCCGACAAAGTTTATCATCAATATTTTTTACCTTTGACATAGAACCTTGACCTTTCAGCAAGGGACCTTGGTCTTGAACCCGACACATCTCCTCATCTAGATGAACAAATACACCAAGATATTTCAAATCCATCCATACATGAAGAAGGTATGGCAAAGACTATCATCAAAACTTTTACCTTTGACAAGTCACTGTGACTTGGACCTTTAGACTAAGGACTTGCATGCGACACACCGTCTCACGTGACAGAAAGGTATAAAGAGGTATTTCAAAATCTTTCCATGCATGGAGAAGTTATGGTCCAGACAAGGCCTATGATCAAAATTATTAACCTTTGACTAGTGACTGAGACCTTGACCTTTGAGCTAAGGACAAGATTCTACCAAACTCATATCAAGGTGAACAAACAAGCCAAAATTAGAAAATCCTTTCATAAGCGGAGTGTTATGACCCAGACAAAGTCTATCATCATCATTTTCTACATTTGACAAGTCAATGTGACCTTGAATTGTGAGTAAGGGACTCGGTTCTTATTGGCTACACACCTTAAAACGTCTATCATCAACATTTTTATGACTATGACCTTGACCTTTGAGCTAATGACCCGAGTCTTACACACGACACATCGTCAGATCTTGGTGATAAAATGTGTCAAATCTTTCCATGCGTGGAGAAGTTACGGTCCGGACAGAAACCTGACGGACGGACGAATGGAGGGGCATTAAGGAGAATGCACTTTGTGTGTGGGGGTTTAACAAAAAAGTCGAAACAACAACAGTAAACTTAGGCAAATGAATATTGTCACGAACTCTTACCTTGCAAGTGAGGTATGGTAAAGCACATCTGAAAGAGTTAAAAACAGCAAATTATATAAGAAAATCACAAAGTCACACTTTTAAATGTTTAATTTTTGGATAAGCATTAAAAGATTAAATTGTTCATATCTCTTTTTAATCTAAACATCAGACGACTGAATAAAAAAAACTTCTTTTTAAGATTAAATTATATACCTCTTATTAAGATTAACATAATAAGACCGACTTATATAACTCTTTCTATAATAAACTTCAAAAGAGTTTAATTGTAAACCTCTTTTTAAGATAAACATCATAAGACCGACTTAACTCTTTCTAACTTTAGAAGGTTTCACCAATATTGTACCTCTTTTTTAAGATACACATCATAAAACTGAAATCTATATCTTTGTTTAAGATAAACATAATAAGGTTAAATTATTGACCCCTTCTGAGTACAAATCATAAAAATAACTCGTTGTAGCTAAACATTTAGTGAAGTTTATGCTTCCACTTGTATTTGTAAAGATTAAATGAATTCAATTTTAGTTTTCATTATCAAATCACATTTGATGTTTTATGTCTTGGTATCTATAAACAAGAACAAGTTCAACGACCTATTTATTTCTCTGATTTACAAAGTTTTCAAACACATACAACTCTGACCTAATTTTATTTCTGTCGAGGACATTGCCAGTTTGTCAAATTAGATTAGCTTTATTTTAGATGAGTTCTGAGTCCTGAAGTCATAGAGTTGTACACAGTACTGGAGATAAATTTTCTCGACCTTTTGCCACTTAAATATTATCTTGTCCGACACACTCTATAATGAACTTGTACAAAAAAGATTAACTTTTTTTCAATACAATTATTTCCAGGAACCTTCCAAGATGTTTCGGGAAGTCAGTACGCGGGAGATGAAACTCTTTACCGGTAGGCATAGGTTTTTCTGTCAGGGGATAAAATTGTATGATTTCTAATATCATAGCCAGTAAATTAGACAAGTGTGTGTGAAACTGTTTTATTTTTTTTTGTCATGAGAGTGACCAAAGTAGAGAAGTCTAAATTTTGGTTTGTCAGAATGTTTTCAACTTTACATCTCTTGTAAAAGATAAACAGTTATTTAAAAAAAAAACAATGATAGGAAAGTCACTTTTAGAAAATTAGCAGGGGAATAGTGAAATATTACCTTAAACCTCAGACAACCTTGACAACTCATTGTTTGGAGTAGGTCTGACGTCTCCTGAATGTTAGTCTTAAACCTGAGATAAACAGTTCATTGTTTGGAGCAGGTCTGACGTCTCCTGAATGTTAGTCTTAAACCTGAGATAAACAGTTCATTGTTTGGAGTAGGTCTGACGTCTCCTGAATGTTAGTCTTAAACCTGAGATAAACAGTTCATTGTTTGGAGTAGGTCTGACGTCTCCTGAATGTTAGTCTTAAACCTGAGATAAACAGTTCATTGTTTGGAGTAGGTCTGACGTCTCCTGAATGTTAGTCTTAAACCTCAGATAAACAATTTATTGTTTTGAGCAGGGCTGACGTCACCTGAATGTTACATTTTAACGTGTTTAAGACGTAATTCAAGTATAAGTGTAGTTTAATTTTTTTACCTCAGAAATAAGAAAACACTTGGTGGTCTTTTAAAAAGGAAAAAGTTGCAACAGTAATGCATTATTCTTTTGAATCGTTGTTGATTCAGATTACACATTTACACTTTCTTGTACCTTTTACTATGTCTGCATGGATAATGGTCTTTGATAAAGCTTTTA
This sequence comes from Cyclina sinensis, assembly GCA_012932295.1. NCBI lineage: Eukaryota > Metazoa > Mollusca > Bivalvia > Venerida > Veneridae > Cyclina > Cyclina sinensis. The sequence goes on along the minus strand of JAAONU010000007.1, from coordinate 19,229,900 downwards.
CTGCCATTTTACATCGAAACATGAAATAAGCTACAATAGTAGAAAGAGATGTGAAGACTAAAGATGTATTGCATATACAACATTATGGCAATTAATTACAGAGATTATAGAAGACTGATGACTCTATTATCGATATGACATTGTTGCTTTTTCTACCATTTGCTTTTATCACATATTTTCATTTGGAGTGCTTTTGTATTTAGTAAGGTTAGAAACATTAAAAATATTAAAAACAACAATGCAAACAATCAACAACATTTCCAAATTTGCGAAAACAAACGAAAATATGCGTTTTAGTTGCATGAAATTTCATTCATCAGAAAAGGGATTTTCTTTGATAATCATTGTTTGGGATAATTTCTTGGATAATGTTTTAGATCATTTTTTCTGTTTAAGTATTGTAAGACGATTACTAAAGTCATTGAAATTTCTTGCAATTCGTAGCACCTTTAACCCAGTAGTTGACCTAATTGATAGACCAATGAAATTTGTGGCTGAAGTCGATGTAAAAATCCCGAATGAATATTTACAATAATTACTTTTGTCAACATTGGTACACTACATTAGAAAAACATAGGTAAAAATTTCGATTGGAGACTCGAAATTCCTATGAAAAAGCAATTTTCCTGTTTTTTATGGCCAGTGTTATAATGTTATTTTACGGATGAGATAAACTAGAGAATAAATCAAACTGAACATAGTAGCAAATCAGTAACTGTAAGCGACTTCATTGTCAAATGACTCTAAGCTACACGTTTTATCATCAAGTTAAAGTTTTCTTCGTAAGAACTTACAATTACAGGACACGACTGAACTAACAATTACAGCGCTAGCAGTGCAAATTTGTGCAAACTTCTATAAGACACCGAAGAAACAGCTGACTATAGTTTTTGGTTAACAGGCGAATATATAATTGTTGTACAGAAGTCGTCTTTTCTTCGATTGCTGGAATCTAAAACTTCTGGACACAGAGGCCATGTTTAAGTGAGAATAAAACTTACTCACTTTAATGTCTTGACTTGACTGGTTCTGATGACAATTTAAGGGCTTGATGGTGGCGTGAGTAACACTTGGATCTTCTTTGGCAATAAACGTGTCTTATGTTACAATTAATGTTCTTGTGATCTTGACAGGAAGAGACACTTTTCATTTGCATTTAAACAAACGGTTTAACAAAACGCCCACGGAGTACCAGTTCTGTGACTAAATGTTACATGGAGAGCTGTTTTATTGCCAGGGATATTACTGAATGATCCCTTCAACCCTGGAACACGTACTTAATGACATACATGCCATAAGACGGATAAACAAATTTGAATTTATTTCCATTTCATTCCTCTCTTTGTATCATACAAACAATAGATTATAACATTTATTTATTTGTATATTTTGAATGTAACTGCCAAAACTCCTTACATCTTTATCAAAGCTAAACATGTTGAAAAAGTTTTTTTTTCGGCCAAAATGTGTCAAAGGTTGCCTTTTTCTACTAAAGACGACACATTTGGATCTATTGTAAATAATCTGAATTCCACTGTGTCATATTTTTGCCGTCATATAACCAGTTAAGATTCGCAAACACTTCCGTTTAACATTCGCGGTAATCAGTAACTAGGCAAAGTTTGCAAAAAAATGTCTTGCGGGAAAATATGCAACACTGGTATTCTAATAAACGATGAACCACGTAACAATGAATCTCCTGCAGGCAGATTTTTATGCCATTTACAGGTCAAGATTTGTTTTGCCAGTGTGAGCACCCTCTGGCTTTATTTCTATCGGTTTTGATGATTGATAATCAATTTAAACATTCAATGTGACGAAATCAACAATCTGGTCAATTTATATTACATTTTGTGTTTTAGAATTTATGTCATATGTACAACAAATCAATAAATCATTGAACTGGAATTAAAAAGTTTTATTTACCCTTTTAAACTGGAAACAAGTACCGTAACTAATGTAATGGAGACATGTCCTTTAAACGTTACATGTTATAGGCATAAAACAGGGCTTTGACCTAGAAAATTAATGGTGAACTTAAACATGCGAAATCGTTACTGTTAGAAACACCATATCTAAATGTATTTCAGGATAGACACATTTATGCAAAAGTAAAACTCTTCCTTGAGGCCATAATATTATAAACTAGGACACCGGAACATTCTTTAATTAACTCATCGCCAAAGTGATGGTAGATGGGTCAGGTAACCCTGCAACTATATATTACGTTGTTAATCTTTATAATTTTTGCTCAAGCTAGAGTATGAAACTGGATTTATTTTATCGTTGCAGAGGTCTTATTCTAGACTCTAAATAGATAAAGATTTTTTATAAAGAAGTTCCAATACTATATTATTTTTAATATGATGTGTCTGTCATAAACGCAAAGATATTTTTGAGAATTATGTTATAATGATCTAAACAGAATTTGTTTCACGGTCTTTTAGTGTGTGTGAAAAAAAATCATTAAAAATTACCTTAAGAAAATTTACTCAAATGACAACAATGCCATTGTGCTTTTATACACACAATTTCTTTGAAAAGGGAAATATAAAAAGATTACATTTGCAAACGTTTCTTTTTAAAGTCATTAATTACCTAGACCAAATACTTTGCAATATACATGTATTTATCAATTAAAGTCTAAACAAAATGTACTATTGATATACTTTGATACACACATTACAAAACACATTTCTGTGGCTATTGCAAAAGGCTTTCAGTACTTTGAAATTCATAGCAGACTGTCAAGACAAAAATAAGATTATTCACAATTTGGCTTTGTATCATCTTTTATTATGTAAAGATGCCATTCAATGTCTCAAGATGTTTGTAACTGGTGACCTATTTCTGATGCATTTGCATAAGAACTGAATGAACTACAGCATTCTACTGGTCGAAGCTTCTGTTCAAACAAAGTGAGTAAATTAACAATTGTATTAAAACATAAAATGGAGAACAAATAGAGATACTAGACACTATATTCGTATATATTTTATAGCTTGTTTGCTTCTTTGTTTTAATCGGCTTGGCTTTGAAATTGCACCAAAACATTCTAATTCAAGGCTTTACATTTTGTTGTGAGCAACAGCTCGTTATTCAACACATTAACATACTGGAATGATAACCCATCTCTGCCTAATGGATTATGCCATCCTTGTCAGTTGGAAGAGTCCAATTTCAATTAAAAGGGTTTCTGGTATAAATTTTCAATATTTTCCAAATATTTATGGCGCCTGATCTGGGTCTGCTCTGTTTCCCTGTATCTATATTTGTAGACGTCAAGCATTAATGGGTTAAGTCTGATTCTTGTCAACAACATCACCAACAACAACTGTCATAGGAATTTATCTTCGTTTGTGATAAGAATGATAATGTTCTATTCTGATATATATTCCTGAATATCAAACTTTTAAAAGCGCCTAAGGACATTATAGAGATGTTTTAGTCGATTCAAAAAGTTTTTGTTCAAATATATGTTTTTGTTGTCTTAAAGACAAAAAGACTTTCATCCAAACAAATACACTAACTCTGAGGACATTTCAACATTTAAAAGATGATCGTTTACGTCATGAAATATTTCAGCTTAACTCTCCTCGACTATCCATGCTTTGCAATAGCATAGCAATGTCAACATAGATCAGTAAGTAAATAAATTGTAACGTGTCTACATATGCGGTTTGTACAAGCATGAAATTGTTTTTTTTCTTACACTGCGTTGGGGTTCCCCCTACATAACTGCATGCTCATGCAAAAGGGAAGGGGTCATTTTCGAAGTTATATATATTTTATAAGCTATATTTTAGAACAGGCTTATGTTTTAACTATTTTGAATGTCACAATTAATGAAATGATTAATAATAACATTTAGTCTCAAAATAAATTTCAAGCAGTTAAGGGAAAACTTAAAAAAAAATACCCATTTGGAGCATAAAAATTAAACATTTCAAAAGAAATTGCATAAATTGAAATTAATGACTGATGTTTAGAATTTAAAGCTGCATATTATGTTGTTGAAACAAAAACAAAGTTCCATTGACTGTAATGAAGTGGAACATTAAGTAAGACCATTTTTATGACACAAAAATTTATGGTTAAGTATATTATTTAAACAAAGTCTGATTCCTATTGTGCTTTTATCTGCATGTATAAAACTCCAATTTCTTGTCAACGAGACAACCCATGAAAGCGATTTCGTTGAATGTTTGAAATAAAACTTCCCCCTGTAATTTTGACATAAAAAAAGTATGATTTTAAACAACTAAAACTGAATTCACTTCAAGTACCTGATGTTTTATATCTGACAGAGCAAAATCTAATAATAATTATTATATGTCTACAGTGAACAAACAGGAAATATTTCTGTCTTAAATATACAGAATGTTTTTGTTTCAAGACAGATATCATTGTCAAAACTCTTATGTCTAAATATATTTTTGATTGACATAAGCGGCAGGCAATAATTTTATAAAGAACGTTGAAAGCAACATTTTTCTCGAATTACATCTTTGGCAGGTAATTATAGAAATGATAGGATAGACTGGCAGCTCCGTTAATGGAACGATTTTTTTTCCAGTCGAGCTTTATTATTTAGTATTAAGATTACCTAATCGAGTCTGAACCTGTCCTCTATTGTTCAAGAGAATATATTTTTAATCAGATGTCAAGGTTGAATGACATTAGGCTGTTTTCGGCTGATTTCCCGACATGTTTAAGCAATTCCTTATTTTCTTAGTAAATGAGAAACCGCAAAATTATTTGATAAGATAAAATAAAGTATGTACTACGGTTCGCCTCTGGTTCGGATCTCCGACGGAGCACACACTGTGTCCTTTGGAAGGCTTTAATTGCGCTAAAACAAATCTCAGGAAAAATAAAGTTGCCTTGTATGAGATATAGACACCAACTATTCAATGTTTATTCTTTCCAGTTCAATCAGTGCAGAAGTTTTCTAAAAGCTTTGGAACGATCTGTTAACCATGTTTTACTAAACAAAGCTAGAATCATACATCTCTTTATAGAAGCTTCAGATATAAAAATTAAAGGAATCTAAAAGAAACTGATATAGATAGACCACGATTAGGTCTGAATAAAAGCGACACACTTAATGGTTTTTACTCATAAATCTGTCGCGACTAGAGTTAACGGCAAAATGAAGGGAACACTTCTTCTTAACTTAACAGTGCTGGTTCTAACTTGGATCTTTAATGGCAATGCTCTTGTATTCTAGCCAAATTAAGGGTTCTTGACAGGCATTGATACTTTTCATTTGCATTTAAACAAACAGTTTAACAAAACGCCCACGGGGTATCAATGATCTGGCAATGCGTCTTAAGCTTGACAGGACAATTGCTGGATGCTCAAAGGAGCTCAAAAAATTTACATATATATATTTACATCTTAATTACATTATTCCTGATCAGCGTTAGGAGAAAAAATGCCAACAACATACTTGATAATAACGACTAGTAAACAACAGAATGCAAACGTTTGTAACATATTTTGATATTTTAAAGGAATGACAACAAGAAATATAATTAAATGGTTTTTATCTTAGAATATTCCTTACTCAATCGGTAGAGCATCGGATTGTCAATCTTGATGATCCGGGTTCAATCCCCATCAGGGCCGGCAAAATTTCTCCGTGATAATTGATCTATAGGTCATTTGTCCCTCACCTCTGAACCAAGTGAGGAAGTATTCAGTCACTTACGGAGAAATTGGTTTGTAAACTGGTTGGACACCCAGGTACACTGGTTACGTGGACTGACCGCCGGGATATGACGTTAGCTGTTAAACTGGCGGTAAACCTCAACAAAACCAAACAATCCTAACATCTAGTAAGTACATAACTGACCTTGAATATAACAATGACAGGCTTTGTGGCTGTAGTTTTGAAGATTGTATATTCCATAGATGATAAAAAACACAGGTACAGATTTTCAATGAGTTATCTATTGTAAACATTAGTTATTAATACTAAATCAATAAGTTAAAAGAACGTCTAATGGTATGCCACTGCTAAATCGCACATATGATATAAACCAGTTATTCACACAAGCAAATCTATCTCTGTGGATATACACTTATTCCATTCTTGTCTTGCAAAACTATCAAATATTATATTAAACTAGTGGTTGTTTTTTAGGATTTATTATGTACAAAAATACTATCGAAACATCTAGGTTAGTATTGTTAGTTTCGTTAGTAATGATAAAAGCCAACACTTTAAACACTATATGTTCGTAATACTGGCCAAATAAGTCTGTACGTAAAGTTCTGGTGGTGGTAGCGTATGATGTACAAAACCGGAAAGTAACTTTGTGGAGGGGCTGGGTGAACAGTAGGTTTCTTTTAAAAATATTTCGTCGTTTATGAAAAAGCCATCGAACTGAAGTGAAATTTGGCATTTAAAGATATTCGTTTGCTACAATTGTTTTAAAAGGCTATTGATTATTTCTGAACCTTTTTTATATTATAATGCCAGTTATGCAGGAAAAGGTATTTACCGACAGTCTAACTGCAACGTAATTTAAATAATTGAAGAACAAACATGCTGTGACAGTGTTGGAATTTCAAGGTCAATCTACATAATCAGTGTTATACAACTGGTCTCAATTGTTAAACTTCAGAACAGAAGGTGCCACTAAAGTAAAAAAAAAATCTATTTGTTACCAAAAAGGAGAAGTACACCTTATGTTGTAGTCAGAACAGAAAGGCAAGACGAACTAGAAATAATACAGAAATTGAAATATCACTTTAGGTTATGTGAAAACGTGGAATAATGTCTCAGGATGTTTGCCTGGAGGATTTCTTTCTGGGAACACTGTTCAAACAAATTGAGTAAATTTGACGAATATAGAAGATTTAACATGGAGTCTAAATGGAATCATGAGAAAGGAGTCAGTCAGTTGTTGTTTTTTGCCCATAGACTCCAATCTCTAATATTCTCATTTGTTTTATACCATGCTGCACAAAGATAGATTTAATTAGATATATTTTTTTCTATACTTTTTATAGGTAACACGCCAAAGGCAATTGTCAGTTTCAGTTGGTTGTCTACTATTTGGTTGCTTTTTTTGTAACGGAATTCTAGAGTAACTAGCGGGAAAATATGGTTACCGGAAATGACAGTGGAAAGATTTAAGACTATATTTGTTAACTGAGAGTCATAAAATTGCTTGCACGGCCCCCACCTACTGCATGCCAATCAATGAAAACAAACTTATATAATTTTAGGGGCAAGGAAATAGCTTTTATCTTTTGAAACCTGATAAACATTTGAAATAAACGTTACGAGAACTGCTGTGAAAATTTATATCTATTCATGTGAACTTTTAAATGAAATAAAAATGTTGAACGTTTCCTCCGGTGTTTTTTTATAACTAGATATTCTAGAACCCCAGCGCAAGTGCCGGTCCACGCCACCATGCTACACAACAAAAAAAGCCTTTTAACATCATCGATTAAAAATCTAGAGATCAAAACAACAAAATGTAGGTCAGCTTTTATAAGAGATGAAAACCAGTACACTTTACATATAAATCTGATTGGATAAATCAAGAGAAAATTAAGGCTGAAACAGCTGAATACATGTAACGGGCCGAGCGCCACACGGATATAACTGCTTTTTTTATCTTTAGATAACTAAAGTCTTTTAGCACTAGGCCCCCGCAAACTTAGTCTTATTCAGGTCAGTCAGAGCTTATAACAAACTAAAGCATAAATACATCGTACTTCAATTACCGTTTTTGTCATTTTGGTAGGCAAAGAAACATTTTATTAGCATATAAAGAAACAGGAAGACTAAGAGTTTTCAGCATGTATCTCTTGTGACGTATCAACTGTTTCACTTCAGAGTTTTAGATCACATTTAGATAGCTTGATCGTTTTATTAACATAAGCGTTGAGGTTTAAATTTATTGATACAAGGAATTCTTTCATGACAAAAGAGATCGTATTTTATTCTTTAGAAGATTTACCATATAGGTTATTGTGTTATTTGACACTGTTTGACTTCTCGTGTTTGGCTTTGATGACGTCACAATAACTAAATATAACTCGTCTGTTTAGCAACAGAAGTTTGCAACTAGCAATTTTTTAGACATGAATACAAATATGTCTTAATTACTATAACTGTTTCTGAACAATGGATGTTCTGTGAAAAGACGATGATCAACAGTAATCGTCTGTAACGTTTCCCGAAATGCTGCTGACGTAAAACTAAAAAAAAAATATTTCAGGACGTGTTTCAGTCGTTCACAAATGCTTTAATTTACATCAGATGAATCAGGTATCAGATGAATGTTATCACGACAAATTGTATTTAGTATGCAGACATTTCCACATTGAACGGTTGAAAACGTTCTCAGCAAGAAATATTGCTTCAACATCCCTGTTTTTCATTGACATTGGATGATTTATAAAAGCTTTTATATTTCTGATGCTATGTGGTAATTTAGTAACATTTAATTTTGGATTTTAGTCTATAGTCTATGTAAATATTTGTGAAAAAGAGAAGTCTTTTTTTCAAAAATATAACGAAAGTAACTTATCTCATTCTGCAATATTTCAGATCCGAAAAAAAAATCAAATAAATTATCTCTTATTCTGCGCATAAGTTGTAAATATTCCAATTATTTTCTGTTCGAATGATTTAGATGACAAATTGTTTGTTCTGCCTCAATAAATCTACTTAATTTTGACATAATAATGAATAATCATTTATAATTTTATAAAAACACAAGAGATAAATAATTCATTTTATTTGTTTAACGTATTTTTTTTCAAAATGTTTAGTGTGTACTGCGAGACAGAAAAGAGAGAATACAACAGTTTTTTTAGAAGAAATAAAATGGAAATTATTAGGGTGTATCATACATTTTTAATCAGCTTGTTTTTGCTTAAAGAGAAATATTTTTCTTCTTCGAAGCATTTGTTCTATTATATCCTTATGCCAGGAATAAGAAAACAAATCTGCCATATTTATAATACATTCAAGAAAAGAAGCATGAAATGTCACAACATTTAGCGCAAAGCATGTCCGATGAGTTTTACTCATCTTCAGTGTATTCCGTTAAATGTAAAAATATTTTCAGAGTGTTTAATGCAGCTTTAGAAACACACACTCACACAATCTCAAGATTACAAAGATCTTTTATGAAAAGATTGTGTGAACATCAGTTCCAAAAAACTGAGCTGTCATATGAATTTAAATAATTTTGACATAAGATAGCAGATACACTGAAAACATGACGACATACACGTTGTGTCGACAGACTGTTTTTTTCTATCCTAATTTATTTTTGATATCCTTACACCGTATACAGCTTACGGTGAGCTGTATTCGTTGACTATAAAACCGTAGAGAGCTTACACCGAATACAGCTCACTGTAAGCTCGCTATATATAGCTCATTTCTAAAAGATGATGATAACCATCATCACTATCATCAATTTCGTCATTGTCGTCATCGTCAGCAGCAGCAGCAGCACAGTGGTGCGAATGCATGTAGTTGTTGTTGTTGCTAGAATCGTTGCTGATGTTTGTAGTTGTGTTATTGCTGTTGCTGCTGTACTATAAGTAGTCTGTCTGTCTGTTTGTGTGTCTGTCAGTCCGCCCGTCCGTCTGTTCGTTTGTTCTTCAATCGCAGTAACTTTTCATAAGGACGATTACAGGGGCCATTATTCACCATGGATCAATATTTTTTTGAGGGTGGGGGATGGGTGGGGTCGGGGAGGTGGGGAGGGTCATTTTACTTTACGTGTGTGTGTGTGTGTGTGTGGGGGGGGGGTAATAATATTATGACCTGGTGAGTCAAAATGCTATGACCGGGGCGTCACTTTTTTTTCGAAATAGGGGGCTCATTTTTCATTTTTGGGGTCACTTTACTTCATTATACATACTTTGGACAAAATTATTATGGTTATTACTGACTAAATGAGCTACCTTCGTTAAATCAAGATTTTATTATCTAATACTACAACTACTGCTACTGCTGCTGCTACTGCTGTTTCTACTGCTACTTTTACTGCTAATAAATCTACTTCTGCTAATGCTACGACGATTTCGTGATTAAATTACTACACATCTTAACTCGACACCGTGATGGTATATCATCTATTTCCTAAATATAATGCACCGTAAGCTGTATACGTTGTCAAACAACGCATACAGCTCACACGTAAACTTTTAACGACCCGAGTTATAAAATGACGTAACAAGGCAGACTAAAATCAAATTATTTTGGTTTCGGTTAATTTTAACCAATAAAACAAATGACAGATTATCCGTCAACCTGAATCTTTCGGCCATTTTTTCCAGTGACTTTAACTGTTCTTCTTTCAAAACGTAATTACTTCTTGTGACTTACATCCATCACTTTTTTCAAGCTCGCAGAAAAACTAGCATCTGTTTTGCAAATAACGATTTGAAATGAATGATTTATGGTGATGCGTCTAGGTGGCAGTAAAGCAGATGAAGCTTGTCAACGTGTATTTCCGCATTAACAAGATAAAAATGTTTCTATCACGTTATATTGCCATCAAAATCTCTTTAATATTTTGGGTCTTTGAGAAAGATAAAATACTTAAGCGAACATTTAATAATTATGTAAGTAATCAGGATTTGTCATCCAGAAAATTGTTAGATATTTAACTACAGCGTTAAAGATTCGTCTGCCTAGAAAATGCAGCATGTTTGTTTTTGTAAACATTTATACATTATCGTTAGATCAGACATGTTCTAGACTTTTCTGTAAGATAAACTACCTTTTAAAAAAACTTTTCTTTTCTTAAAAATGCAATAGCGGCAATTAAATCCTTCACATATAAAAAAGGGTACAAGGTACGTATCTTTCCTTACAACTTACTTCTTAAAATAAAATTCATTGTTCAGTAAAATATATCATTGATTTTCTTCCAAACTTTTTGTATTCATTCAAGTCAATAATGTGTTACTATCTGTCTGAATAAAACTCGAATCCGTAATTACAGCTGGTATAAATCAGCATTTTTCTGACTGACAATAAAACAGTATGCTGTTCATGGAGGCATAATATACAACAATTCGTTAAGAATGAAAATTACAGGACAGAACAGAACACAACAGAACAGAACATATCTTTTATTTCACTTAGGTACATAGTTTATATGATACAACATGGGGTATTGATGGAGTAACAATGTTCGAGAAGATTTTGTTTTCCAGTCATTTAAGACGTAAAAAGTATTGTGTGTGTTGAGGGGGGGGATAACAATTTGTCTTATATTATACAAAACGAAGAACAAAATGGCTAAAAAGGAACAAAGCAAAAGAAAAATAAAGATCTGTGTGTTGCATAAAGTATCTCCGTTTCTGTATGTAAGGCTGGAAATAATGAATTTTGTTTCTGTTCTTCTGAATTAGATGACAATTTGCTACGCTAATTCCAAGTTACTAATGAGTTAATCAATTAAGACTAATGAAGAATGAATTTTTCAATCTGTTTAAATGTTTAATGAGCTTAATTTAGTTTCAATACTTTTTTCAAGTACAAAGAACCTTTTTTTTTAAAGTAAAAAACCTTTGAAAAATATTTTATGAAGAAATGGCTTTTGAATAACATGAAATTATCTAATTTAATTAAACCAAACTCACATGTCCTGAATTTTTCGTTGCTTGATTATCATGAATAATCAAACTAACCTTTAAATGAATATATATTGTTTTAAAACATTAAAATATATAATTACTCCAAATCCCATATGATATTGCATATTTGATCGCTTGATTTTAGACAAACTATTTAAAAAGAAAACTAGAACTGCTCTTCACATTTTTGTTTTAAAAAGTTACAACAGATTGAAATTAAGAATGTTTGTAAGGTCACACTGTTCTACTCAAAAGATGTTTTTTTTTTAAATTCTTTTTTGTCAAATGGAAAGCTCATTGATTGAATCCTCTTCTTAAGAACATGACATACAGTAAGCTATAGACCGTTATTTTATATTATTTCAGTTCTTTTGTGACAGTTGAAGGTTGTACGTAAGTCAAACAATACGGTCCTGTCTTAATAAAATACATATCAGTCTCATATCATGCGAATAAAACTCATAAATATGAATAACTGTGGTAGTACTGACACACAGCATAGATGGGCATATCCGTATAAACAAGATAGGTATTAAATAATGCCATAAATACCTTGTCAGTCAAACCCTATATACACCGAAAAACAACACTGTTTGATTTTTTTTATCATATATTCAGCTGACATACGGACAAGATGAATTCAGAAAATTAAAACGGTTGGTCTTTCATTATGTAGGAAAACTGTGTCCTTGGTCGTACTTACATTTATTTTCCTTATTTACGCAGAATTAACTCTAAGCTCCAATTTACGATCTTGTCTTCTAGAATAATTATATCTAGGCAATTCCACACCGGTCAATTTATCAAACATTTCAAATCATTGTTTTACTTTCCAAGATAACAGAAAAGGAACATTATTTTGACGAAATTTCAAAGAAAATCTTTTCATACAAAGATATAAACATTTCCCACTTTCACTAACAAAGATGAAACATATATCTATATTACAACTATCACTTTAACGAACATTCCCGTTATTCAAACAGCTTAACATAAGGCCATTTCTTAAATCTGCAAACACCCTACCAATTGTTTCACGAACTTGATGATACATCAAATAAATGCAAATAAGATAAGGTCACGTGTGTGGTCACGAGACCCTAGGCAGATGTTGGATCTATGTGTTTGCGCTCTATTAAGGTAAAACACTTTTTTCATATTATTTTGTCTTGTCACATTAACTGTTACTGTGTTATATTCAAGGTAAAGTTTTCTAATACAACTGCTACATTTTCTCCAATGTTTATTTTACAACACCAAAAGGTTTGTTGAACTTCCTGTAACACAAGTTAAAACAAGAGCTACCGCAAGCAATGGGCCACGCTAGACTTTTTTCCTATCTCCAAAGGCAAACACATCGGAGGAAGCACATTGTGGTGAAGGGCTTTCAAAGGCAACATCATTTGGAATTATTATTATCAAATCCATCCAATAATATCAGAGTTATGGCCAATTTTAGCTATATTCAATAATTTGACCTTAAAGGCCAAGGTCAAATAAAAGTCAAGTTCAGTTTAACCTTCTTGATGGTATAGTCAAAAAGGTAGATATGTCCAAGTATAAAGACAATACATCTATTGATAACAAAGATATCGCCAATTTTAGCACCGTCAAGGTCATTTAAATGTCCATGTCAAACTTGAACAATCAAACATATCGGTTTTGTTCCCAGTGTTGTTTTTCCCAGTTTGATTCAATTCCAACTACTTATAACATAGTTATGGTCAAATTCAGCAAAATTCAATAATTTGACATAAAAGGTGAAGGTCAAATTGAAAGTCAAGGTCATGAGTAAAGGTCAAATTCAGTTTAGTTGAAGTATAAAGACAACCCATTCATTAATAACAAAACAGTTAAAGCAAAAATGAAGCAAACTTCAATATTGTGACCTTGAAGGGCAAGGTCATTTATGAGTCAAGGTCAAGTTCAGTCCACTCTACTTGAAGATCTTGTCCAAAGGATGTTTTGTCCAAGTATGAGAACAATACATTGAGAAATAAAAAAATGATTAATGTTAAAGTTTTCGGACGGGAACGGCGACGGCAACGGCAACGACGAGCTTATAAATGGATTGCAAACTGTTTCTCAGGTAGGCGAAGTGGTCACGTAATATATATTAAGGGGGCAATACTGAACCACGCTTTGCATCAATGTTACAAAAAAATCTATGTGATATACCGAAAAGATACACAAAACAAGTTTTCATTTCTTATTTAAATTTATGCTAATGGATGCTTTCAGATTTCGGTATCAAAGAACTCATGAAGTTCATAACTGACTCAGAAGAGTTATCTGCGTTTGACCAAATCAGTCACAATATGTATAAGCATGATTTTACCATACCAAGAAAAACAGAAATTCAAGCTTTATAAACATATTTGTTGACTTAAGACATGGTTCAAGACATTTTGCTGACATTTCACCTTCAGAACAACAACCAATGAAAATGAAGCAACACTATATAACAGGAATAATTTTTCAATCTTCCGCATTATAAAGGTAGTTTGCAGCAAAATAGTTATGTTTTCCCAATTTATTGAAAAAAAAAATCATCGGGTTGTTGTAAATGGCATTAATTACATTCATGAATAATTTTGATCTCTGTGTAGTTCTGCTAAGAATGACAGCTGTCATATATCTCCTTTGTTTATATCTTTTATATTGTTGACGCGAAACACGTCCCAAAAGTGCTCTTTGACATTCCATTCCATTCGCCTTAACCCTACTGTTTTTGAAACGCGTATGTCAATAGTTGTTGTTAATTATCTTAATGGATTGTGCATAACACAAATGAATGGATTTTTTTTTGGAGGAGGAATGCACTGTGTGTATTTTATGTAAAGTTTTTACAAAAGGTTTCATTAAAGAATGATTCAGTATACACTGAAGAACTAAGAATAAAAGTTGAAATTTAGGACAAAACATCCTATAATATCTGGCATTATGCAAATTTCATGCAAATTTCAACGTTTTACAATAATCATTACTAATCTAGCTTGTTAAGAAGTTGAATTTGATTAATAACAAATGAAAATTTTTTTCCTAGATGTATTTCTTTTGGTAATTTATATTGTAATTCACTTCGCCAAAGACTATTTCATTCGCTAGATACGAACATATCAGGGAAATGAATGTCGTTTACTGAAAGTAATCAGTTATCTAGTCAAAAGTGACCGAGATATAGTTTTTTGGTTTTTGTCGTCATATCCCCACAGACTTAGTTTGGGATAAATGGGAGTTACCTCTTCGGTCGGCCAAGGTCAATGTCTTTGTTACTAAAATTAAAATGATGGAATGCAACGAAACGTGGTGTGTTAGCAGTTTGTATGCATTGTCGCTTGGCATTGCGGTTTGTTTGTTGCCAAGGTCACTGTTAATAAAAAATATATAAACAAGTTCTGATCAATAAGTAAATATCCCAAAGTTTCGATGCAATGAAACTGGGTTACTAAGAAACCTTGTATGCCATTGTCGCTTGGGAAAGCGTTTGGATGACCTGTTTCTTTTCTTTCTGTGACCGGTTGTAATGTGAGGATATTTTAACAATTTCAGTGTCAGCGTTAGTTATTTTTGTTGTTGCTAGAGCAGATGTTACTGGTGGTCGGGCTGCCACTGTTATATAATCATTAAGTATTTAAGCTGGTGGGTTATTTCAATAAATACAAGTTATAATTTTATCATTTTTGTATTGTCTGTTAAGTTGTTCAACATAATAAATTACTGTTGTTGGCATGAATAAGTATTTGTTTATTATTAAATAATTTTAATGTTATACATCTAATTGTAGCTTCTCTGTCGAAAAAAAATCAGATAATTCTTTGCCTTCTGAAACATTCATTTTTGTTGTACCTTTTTTCATTTTACTCCATTCATTACCATTGCGACACCTAAACTTAATAAGAAATGTTCTTGCAGTAGTTGTAAGTGTCATGGAGTGGGTTCATGTTTTATCTACTGCTACTGCTCTTACTGCCACTGCCAACTTCACGTTTTCCCACTACTGTGTACTGCTACTGCTCAGTTCCTATACATTTGTAAGTGTCATGGAGTGGGTTCATGTTTTATTTCATCTGTGCTTTGTTTATGTCTTTTACATAATAAAATGGTTTTACTACTTGAAGAAAATTATTGTATTAAAAACCAATGTTTTTTGTATCAAAACTGAAACTTTGGAAATGTAAATATTGCAGATATTTTTCGCAGAGTCCCTGCGTATGTCTGTCTTATTAACCAAATATAAAAATTGTTATATTCAATATCGTCAGTTTGGGGCAGGATTTCAGCAGAATTTATAGGCCAAATTTATCCTATCATGATCAACAGATATTAATAGGGAAAAGGATTTTTAGAGTCAATTCACCGT
Organism: Cyclina sinensis; assembly: GCA_012932295.1. NCBI lineage: Eukaryota > Metazoa > Mollusca > Bivalvia > Venerida > Veneridae > Cyclina > Cyclina sinensis. Next base: position 19,213,906 of record JAAONU010000007.1, on the reverse strand, counting down.
ACCATTACCGATTAAAATAAATTCTATGTAAACAGCAAAACAAAGATCTACTGCGTATCATTAAACTTGTTCCTACGTATAAAAGATTGATGCTTTGAATGACTTCGGAACATCAATTTGTCTTTACGCATCCAGTCAAACTATGTCGGTTTTCTCGTAAGCAGAGAAACATGGGTGAGATTTTATTGCCAAGAAAACTGTCATTAAGTTATATGGAAAACATCTATCTGTTGTTATAATAAATATTATCGAATCGTTGGGACAGCAGCCATCCTTTTTTATTTACATTGTTTCGAATCTAGAAATGGTTAATGAGGTTATAAAATAACAAGACATAATTCTAAGGGAGTAACATGGCGGTCTATTTGTAACTGTAAACCATCATCACCTATCACCATAGGCATGAATTTAGGTTTATTATGATTATTTAAAGTTTATCATAATTAACCAAATGAACATTGGCTGTATCTATCAAGGGATTGTACAAGTGCAAAGGCACAATCAAAATGATAATTTTATTTGTGTGTGATGTGGCTGAAAGTCTTAAAGGCCATGAACTCTGTCTCTTTATAATATATATTATTTATAATATATATAATAGTTTATAATATATATTATTATATATTATAAAGAGACAAAGTTCATGGCCTTTAAGACTTTCAGCCACATCACACACAAATAAAATTATCATTTTGATTGTGCCTTTGCACTTGTACAATCCCTTGATAGATACAGCCAATGTTCATTTGGTTAATTATGATAAACTTTAAATAATCATAATAAACCTAAATTCATGCCTGTGGTGATAGGTGATGATGGTTTACAGTTACAAATAGACCGCCATGTTACTCCCTTAGAATTATGTCTTGTTATTTTATAACCTCATTAACCATTTCTAGATTCGAAACAAGGTAAATAAAAAAGGATGGCTGCTGTCCCAACGATTCGATAATATTTATTATAACAACAGATAGATGTTTTCCATATAACTTAATGACAGTTTTCTTGGCAATAAAATCTCACCCATGTTTCTCTGCTTACGAGGAAACCGACATAGTTTGACTGGATGCGTAAAGACAAATTGATGTTCCGAAGTCATTCAAAGCATCAATCTTTTATACGTAGGAACAAGTTTAATGATACGCAGTAGATCTTTGTTTTGCTGTTTACATAGAATTTATTTTAATCGGTAATGGTACGGTGAATTGACTCTAAAAATCCTTTTCCCTATTAATATCTGTTGATCATGATAGGATAAATTTGGCCTATAAATTCTGCTGAAATCCTGCCCCAAACTGACGATATTGAATATAACAATTTTTATATTTGGTTAATAAGACAGACATACGCAGGGACTCTGCGAAAAATATCTGCAATATTTACATTTCCAAAGTTTCAGTTTTGATACAAAAAACATTGGTTTTTAATACAATAATTTTCTTCAAGTAGTAAAACCATTTTATTATGTAAAAGACATAAACAAAGCACAGATGAAATAAAACATGAACCCACTCCATGACACTTACAAATGTATAGGAACTGAGCAGTAGCAGTACACAGTAGTGGGAAAACGTGAAGTTGGCAGTGGCAGTAAGAGCAGTAGCAGTAGATAAAACATGAACCCACTCCATGACACTTACAACTACTGCAAGAACATTTCTTATTAAGTTTAGGTGTCGCAATGGTAATGAATGGAGTAAAATGAAAAAAGGTACAACAAAAATGAATGTTTCAGAAGGCAAAGAATTATCTGATTTTTTTTCGACAGAGAAGCTACAATTAGATGTATAACATTAAAATTATTTAGTAATGAACAAATACTTATTCATGCCAACAACAGTAATTTATTATGTTGAACAACTTAACAGACAATACAAAAATGATAAAATTATAACTTGTATTTATTGAAATAACCCACCAGCTTAAATACTTAATGATTATATAACAGTGGCAGCCCGACCACCAGTAACATCTGCTCTAGCAACAACAAAAATAACTAACGCTGACACTGAAATTGTTAAAATATCCTCACATTACAACCGGTCACAGAAAGAAAAGAAACAGGTCATCCCAAAACAGGTCATCCAAACGCTTTCCCAAGCGACAATGGCATACAAGGTTTCTTAGTAACCCAGTTTCATTGCATCGAAACTTTGGGATATTTACTTATTGATCAGAACTTGTTTATATATTTTTTATTAACAGTGACCTTGGCAACAAACAAACCGCAATGCCAAGCGACAATGCATACAAACTGCTAACACACCACGTTTCATTGCATTCCATCATTTTAATTTTAGTAACAAAGACATTGACCTTGGCCGACCGAAGAGGTAACTCCTATTTATCCCAAACTAAGTCTGTGGGGATATGACGACAAAAACCAAAAAACTATATCTCGGTCACTTTTGACTAGATAACTGATTACTTTCAGTAAACGACATTCATTTCCCTGATATGTTCGTATCTAGCGAATGAAATAGTATTTGGCGAAGTGAATTACAATATAAATTACCAAAAGAAATACATCTAGGAAAAAAATTTTCATTTGTTATTAATCAAATTCAACTTCTTAACAAGCTAGATTAGTAATGATTATTGTAAAACGTTGAAATTTGCATGAAATTTGCAAAATGCCAGATATTATAGGATGTTTTGTCCTAAATTTCAACTTTTATTCTTAGTTCTTCAGTGTATACTGAATCATTCTTTAATGAAACCTTTTGTAAAAACTTTACATAAAATACACACAGTGCATTCTTCCTCCAAAAAAAATCCATTCATTTGTGTTATGCACAATCCATTAAGATAATTAACAACAACTATTGACATATGCGTTACAAACACAGTAGGGTTAAGGCGAATGGAATGGAATGTCAAAGAGCAGTTTTGGGGCGTGTTTCGCATCAACAATATAAAGAATATAAACAAAGGAGATATATGACAGCTGTCATTCTTAGCAGAACTACACAAATATCCAAATTATTCGTGAATTTAATCAATACCATTTACAATAACCCAATGATTTCTTTTTTCAATAAATTGGAAAACATAACTTTTTTGTTGTGGTATACTACCTTTATAATGGTTCTGAAGGCGAAATGTCAGCAAAACGCCTTGAGCCATGTCTTAAGTCAACATATATGTTTATAAAGTTAATTTCCTGGTAAAAGCATGCTTATATAAATTGTGATTTATTTGGTCGAACGCAGGTAAGTCTTCTAAGTCAGTTATAAACTTCATGAGTTCTTTGATACCGAAATCTGAAAGAATGCAGCAGCATAGATTTAAATAAGAAATGAAAAGGAAAAATTTCAAGTTCTAACAAAAATGGCAGTAAAATTACAAGAATTCATATTTAGCCTGATATATGAACATGAAATAAAAATTTAACAGACAAAGGTTTTGAGTTACCAGAAATGTATTTGTGCGTGTGCGTTACTTTCGCGCTTATATCCGTAATTGATGCAAACCACTAATGTAAGTCAACAAGTTAAGCGTAAAGATGTTGTATTGAAAAGACTGATTTTAAAGAATTGGAGAAAAAGTAATGAAATAAAACAATTAATGATAAAATGACTCCGCGACAGTTGTGTAAGGGCACATTGTCATGAAACAAAAACCCCGGGAAATTCGCCCTCAGTGTTGCATTCATACGCTTGATAATTAAGTGCTTAATGTTAATCATATGTGTAATTTTCAATCGTGATCAAGTATTATGATCCAAAAACGTTGTTGACAAAAAACGGTTGCCTTGCTACTTAAAGTGCAACGAATGAATATAAAAGTTTACACAAAAAGTACTGAATTCTTTGCAAACGGTTGGTGTCTAAATAAAAAAGGTCAAAAGCGTAAAAGTAAAATTAGTATCATTTGAGGTTTCAAAACAGGCATCTAATATAATTTCTTTTGCTTCTGTTTAAGTCTTTAGAAGCTACGTTTAGTTTCTGTATTTAGTGCTTCATGTTTTGTCACACGTCAATCTATAAAACAAATCGTTTTTATTCTTTACCATTAGTTCTGTCGATTTAAGGAAGCAAATGTATTAATATATTTATCAATGTGCCACAATCCAATGGTTACTGTTCATGTCTTGCAATGGAAATTGTCAAACCGGATCTTATGACAGAATAAACAAATACTTCCTTTCCTCTGTTTCATTTCTTATTCATTTTTTTATTTATACAATGTGGGTACACAATGTTTCTGTACAAATATATAAAGTGTAAAATGTTGATTTAATGTATCTTTTCTATTCGAAAACTGTTTCACAATATCGACTGTTTCACTAAAGTAAAAAAGTTGATTCGAAGTTTGATTAAAATATATATGTGCTTTATTGATGAAATATGAAAGATTTATGGTCTCGAGTTTTTACCAAACATACTAAGTCAAGTTTGCCTAGAACCAACTTTATTTAACAAGAATATCAACATAATTTTATCTGTCATACATTAATACATGAATAAGCTGCGTTTAATCACAATATTTGTAGAAACGGAAATAAATGTACACATTACATACAAAAATGTCGGTGGCAGGTATGGCCAATTAGATTTTTAAAAATTGTGTTTTGCCTTACAAAACAAGATTTGTTGAACTTAAATAATGCGTTCTATTTTGCAAATAACTTCAATCACGATATTTTTACCCCGATCCCTACATGACCTTTACCTTGAGGTTAAATTGTAAAAAAAAACAACAACTTCTTTTGAAGAATCTACAATTTATCTTCATCCAGTCACATATATCTTTTTTACATTGACCCCTAAATGACCTTCAACTTGAGGTCAAATTGTCAAAACCCATTCTTTTGAAAGAACTACAATTAATCTTCATTTGGTCCTCAGCTCAAAGGTCCAAGCACCACTTCCGGTGCATTATCATCTTTCATTGACAGTTCTTACTTATCTATTGTTGATAGTTTATACGAGTTATATTATTTTTAATAATTATACTCGTTGAAAGGCCATCTAAAAGTCAGAGTTAGATTTTTGTCATACAATTTAGTATTGTGGATATTCTTTCACTTGCTGACTAAATGTATAGTTTATCTCTGACCGAATTGCCTAATTATATGTAACAGTTTCTGGTTAAAAAAAACCTTGAGTACTGTTATCGATTGTCATGATATCTGGATTGCCATAATTCAAGAAACTAATTAGGTTCTATAATCCTCTTGACACAATATTTTCTGGACACTTGTTCAGTTTAAGTGGCATTAATATCTCATCACCTCTAAGAACCAAGCGGATTTAACCAAAGAAATATATCTTTTTCTGAATGACAGTCAACACTTTGCAAACGTATTAAACACATATATTTTATAGAAGATGGACTATTGAAAAGAAAGAAAGAAAAGGACGATGGAAAACAGGCATTCTTAAGACATTTTACTTTATGGTTTTAGACCTCTGTAAAATGGCATCCAGAAAATGCCGAAAATCTTTTTTAAATTTTAAGTCATCCATTAAATTTAATGTCAAAAGGAAGATAAGAAGTCAGCATCCATTCTAACTGGACTCTTTTGGTTCAAAAATAAGCTGGCAAATCCCAGTTTTGACACCCAACATCTGCATTGATCTATAACATTTTATGATTTATCTCAATACCAGTTTTATTCCGAAGAACTGCTAGACATTTTAAAGGCAAAGAGAGAAGTAATCATTTCAAAAAGACAGACAGGGCATGAAAACAGGGTAACACTTCTGATATAAATTGTTGATAAAATATTTAAAATAAACACATTCGGCCAATTCTAACCAGATGCCAACGATGCCAATACCTGTTTTGAGTAACACCGGAGTACGTTGCCATATAATAACCGTAAATTTGTTAATCAAACGTATGTCTAAAGGAATCTGAGTGCCATTCCAATGGCATGCACTAGAAATGTTTCTGTTAAGCGTGTTATGTGACTGTTTCAAAGCTAATGCCGATAAATAAACTTCATTTTAGAAGACATTGTGTAGATATCACACCAAATTAATTGCACCAAAAATCTTCAAACACGTATCAGTAAAATTTTACCCTTTTTTGATAGATTTTTTGAAAGAGTGGAACTTTCAAGCCAGTTGTCAACAAAGATTTTATTTAGCAAAATCTTTACAGATATTATAATGTTAACATGATCTTATATAGACGTGAATAAGCACCATTTGCACAACTAAATTGAAAACATAATAAAGATGAAACCTTGGTATTAAATTATGGAAAACTTTTATCATATTAGTCTCTGGAACTAAGATGTCAATTTTTGTGTGTTAATGAAACTTCATCGCTGTTCGTGTGACATTTAACATTTTTTTCTTAAGTTAATTGACTAGCAAACTGTCCAACTGGCAAACCTTTCTAAAATAGACTCTAAATTTGTATTTAATGGCTTCCCAATTACTGAAGTATGTTAGTGCCATTACTGTACAAAGCTAGAGAAAAGCTAGAGAAAACTGTGAAAACCTCACAACATTAAAAGAAACAAAATAAAGGGTTTTTTGCTTGACCTTGATGTAATATTTCTACAAACGTATAAGATCAGATGCGATGACGCTTAGTTATCTTAAACATCTTCCGTCGGTACAAAATAGCCAGAGACTGTCTTATAATAGCGTATGTGCATATATTCTGTGAAATGAAATATTTAAATCGTTATTCAATCAAACTGAAAATGATTTGAAGTGAAAATATATAAGAAAGATGATAAAGTGATGCATATTTCCCTACAACACCGTCAACCATATGTAACTTTTTACTGCAAGATGTTAAACTGGAGCAAACTGATACATAAAGTTTTAATTTCAGCAGCTTATTCTTTGAGCAGAACGTATCAGTGTGTGAATGAATAGTGTAATTGTTGAGCGCTTTGTTGAGTTCTTAGAGAAATAATAGACCTGTAAGCTAAAGTTTCTATTAACTACCTACAAAATTTTAAGAAGGACGTATACATTCTCTTGCATATAGCATTCATGAAGAGACACTTGCAAATTTACTGTTTGAGAACTCTGCATAATTTAATTAATTTGACATACATTTATTGAGGAGTTTAACAAATAAACTAAATGGCAAGTATTGGTCACGACATTTCATCTATCGCATTTTGTTATAATGAATGCATAAAAGTCAACTTAATATGTCTTCTGAATAATATGTTTACAAGTAAATAAAATTTAATGAAGTTATCGAATAAATAAAAGATATATGTGGTGTTGCGTCACGTTTTTAAGTAAACGTCATCCAAGTATGACGTCAAAAATAGAGTAATATTTCCTCATAGATCAGGGACCAGTTCTTCTGAAATATGTCACGTCCTGACTTCCGTTTTAATAAAGATTGACAGTCTTACTTCCCTTGTATCGAGATACATCATCTGTACATGTTTTAGGTTTATTGGTCGAGAATTCACACAACTGCACTACAGTTTCTCTTACACATGTTTATGCTGATTTTGGTCTAAACATTTCGTTAAAAAACTTGATGATTTGCAATTCCATTGAAGTGACATTTCTTTTATATCCAAGCAAAGGCAGACCGCAGGCCTTTTCTGCAAAAACTGGTGTGTGTGTGAATTGAGTTATGTGTCTGGGAAATTGACCAAACATCCCCATAAGAACTACAGCTGTTCAATTACGTAAATATTTAACCATTCTGTATGGCATATGACAGACTGGTCAGACAAATTAAACCAAAACAAAATGACATATTGGAAGAAATTGTATATAATTACACTCAATGACACTTTTACCACAATATATCTGCTTCTAAAAAAACAACAACACAAAAACTGTTCATTTTTAGTATGACTGAACATAAAGTTACTTTAATATGAATAATTTAAAGACAGGTGACTGAAAATAAATACTTGGTTGTTAAAACACGTTTTTTTTTCTTTCGTCTCTAAGCAATAAAAATTGGCTCATCCTAAAAAATGTTCATGTAAAAATACAAAATGATGTCAGAAGCATTGGAAATAACGGTATTCTTTGTAAACTAGCCTTGTCTAAATATCAGTACAGATACATCTTGGTTTCCCCCTCGAAATGACTATTCTTTCTTGTGCTCTAGTTGAGATTACTTTTTCGAAGTATGTTAATATTTTCGCAACATAAAGAGATTAAGAGACATGACACAATAGAATTAAAACCAAAACAAAAAAATCTTATTTCATTGTTGTTTAATCTTAAACTTTGAAATGTTGGCATTTAACACTGAATGTCCACAAAGTGTAAAACTGTTCATGAACATATTTCGTCTACCTTTCAAGGCTGACGAAATGTAAATTTCATCAGATCACCTTTACAATGGTAATTTCATTTTAGGGCTATAATTATATCTAGCATACGGTCATATTCTTTTCACCATCCGCAAATTGCAGAACAAAAGATGAAACAATTGTTTCGTTAATAAGATAACCCATTTCTTATCTCTTTATTTCTCCCAGTGGTATTTACAAGGATCAATTGTAACCGCAACATTATTACTTATTTTTGCAAGACGAGAAAATTTGGGAATTAAGAGTTAGCGAAACCACATACAGAAGTTTCAGTCAATTCAATTACGGGCAATGTCCCAAAATAGCGAGTAAACATGAAATAAGTTAAGGTTTAGATAATACACATAACATTATTGAGAAATACATTCCACATTGTTCTTTTATCACACATATTATAGAGAAATACCTTCCCACTCATACATTATAGAGTATCACTCATAGTGTTTTTGTATCACTTCTTTTACAATAAACGTGACGTATAATTTTACCGACAAAACAGTCTAAAGCACAAATGCCTGTTATCTTTGAGCTCAGTTTCAGATAAATAATTCATTTCTGGCTGCTCAAAATGTTTAAGAGGCCTATCAATAAATACAGATACATTGTAATCTTACTCTCTAATAACAGTCTTAGAATTGCATTTTTAAATCATAGGATATTGAGATAATGACTCTTAAATAGCATTTATTATATTTTTTGTCTGTTTTGTGGAATTTATTATTTAGTAAACATTTGGCTGTTTGCAGTATTCAACAGAGAAACAATGTTAAAAATGTACGATAAATATAAAATTTCATTTCTATATTAGTAAGGAAGGTTATTTTCAAACGTTAAATTTAAAGTTTGCATTAATCTTATTGATACTCCATGCAAATGCTTAATTTAATTGATACTCCATGCAAATGCTTTAGAAATTCAGTGGAAAAGTGAACTCTTGATTTATTCTAAATTCGGTTGTATATTTTAATCCAAATACACTTTTAATAGCACAGAGACTGTTTCCTGAGACAGTTACAGCATTTGTGTGATGTTTTCTGCTCCAAATAACGAGAGTGACCTTTGTACTGTGTTTGTTTCTATAATTATTAGAAATACAGTGGCTCACTTAATATTTATTTTCGTATCTACAACAATAATTGCTTCTCCCGTATAAGATGTATGGATCAAAGACAGAAACGTCGCCATGTTGATTCCAAATGGTAAAATACTGATTATTAAGTGCTATGTGAATGACACCTACCAGTCGGGCCAGACAAATTAATACTGTCAAATTGATACGTAGAGGTAAAAAACTGTAAAAACTAAGCGGTGTATAGAGGTAATACATAGGATCAGACTGATGAATAATTTCTCGGCACAGCCATCTGCGTCAACTTTTGAAGCAGCGAATTCGGTGTTCTGCAAAGTGTTCTGCCTGTGTCATTTACGGACATAATGAGCTATCGCGGCGAATGACGGAAAAATGGAACAGATGAAGACAATTACTTTAAGTTAAAACAATGTCCCGTAACTATATTCATTCAAAGAGCAGTACGTCCTAGTTTCGGCCAGATGTTTTGTTCACGAAAAAAAGGAGAATTAAGAATTAAATAAAACGTATTGTAGAAGACCTAAAACTTTCTTTAGATTACAGGCAACAAGGTACTAATTTCACTAAGTGCAATTCCAACCAACGCTGAATTTATCTTGTAAAAAGACTTCTTGTTAATTAAACATCCAAAACCTTCTTATCCCGCTGTTGCTTTTTATTTGCGAATGGAGTCATCACGTTTGTTTTCTTTTTTTATGCAGTCTTGTTTTTTTTATTTTTGTCATACAACACGGAATTGCAACAACCGACTTCAAAGCGTCGGAACAGTTGTTTACAGAGTGCATAAAATATCGCAAAAATATCCAAATCTTTAGTAATAACTATCCAAAACAGCCAAAAAAGTTTGCTTTTAAAAATAATCAACGGGTTCCAAACATAATCAAAATATCAAGGAATATTTTTGATAACGTTCGTGTCTGCTTCAAAGATATTTCATTTCTGTCTAATACGTGCAACGTTTCATTAGAGTCGCAAAACCTTTTAGGAAACGCCAGCTGAATATCCCCATGTGGCAAGTAAACGAAGATCCTTTCGAAGTATTACTTATTTTTTTTACTTATTACAGCTTACGGTTTCCGTCAGAACCACGACTTGACATTGTCTAGATATTTCTTGCCTATAAAATATTTCTTGGTAATTTGTTAAAAGTGTTTTTATGAAAGGTTTTGTCTGTCAGAAACAACTGTAAATTGCACAGCGAAGCAAACGTTTCTTGTGAATGAAGACGACAGAGTCACGTGACAAACATAACAAAGTAATATTTTTATTTCCTACCTGTAAGTGTTGTAAGCAATGATCTAAACAAAATTTTTATTATTCGTCTCCAATAGGTTTTATTAGTGTTTATTTCGTGCAAAATTACAAAAAGGACAAGATATTAGTTTAGTTTGGTTAATTTTGGCCCGAGTATTGGTTTGAACCAAGGAAGCAGTCATCGAGAAGGATTAAGTTGCAAGAACTTGCTTCCCAATCGATGTAAAATAAATAAATTTAAACTAACTAAACTAAACTAATATCTTGTCCTCTTTGTAATTTTTGCACTCTATACATTATATATAACACAGTTAATATGACTAATGTTTCTAATGATCCAGTTGATTTTCTTTTGAAACAATTAGTCGCAGGATAAAATCATTAAACATAAATTGCAAACATTTAGTTGTCTGTTGCCTTATAATTATATAGTCCTAAGGAGATGTTATTTAGAGAACAAATAAGTTTTACATGCAGTGGAGGCCATCAAACTTAACAATGAAGTCCTTATCCAATTCTGATTAGTTCTAATCCTATTACATCTTTTTAAGGTCCCCTAGGAGTTATGGCAGAAAACTTCCTCTCTTGCCTGTTCACTGTTGTTCTGTTTTTATTACGGAATAATTTTCACTTCTAGTCTCTGAAAATTTCAAAGAGTAAACTGTTATCTTACGCGATATTCTTCAGGTGCTGGTTTTTCTTTAAAATGTTTTAAGTCTTAATTAGAATTGTTTGCTTGACCTAAATGTCCATTAATATGATACTGCTTCCTTTTTTTGCTATCAAAGAAAGTGTTATGTATTGTCATGGTTAATTCAATGAAATTCCATGATATGTGGCATGCAGTAATTCTGTATTGTGAATTAGACCTCAAGTACACCTGACACAGCATTGATGGACACTAATCCAACTTAAGTGGAATCAAGAGATCCAGAAGCGTATAGTAAACAATAATATAGTCATATGGCCACCATCTGGATAATATCACGTTTTAGATTTTGAGACGTCTCGTTTTTGTTACAAAAAAAAATAATCGTTCGAATTTTGATACTTTTGATTATTTCGACTGCCGTATCAACCAGCGTTTCGGTAAAGGTGGGTAAGTAATCTATTTCATTATGTTCCTTCGAAAATCAGCAACACTGGGCGCTGAAGCCACAACGGAAGATGTCTGTAACAATATTGATGTATCATCTGTAGCAACCAGTTTCTCTACTCCATATCGTTTAAGCTCTAATATACAATTCCAAAATATTCTTAAATCTTTCAATTGAACTGAACAAGAGAAAAAACATTGCCATGCCATTTTCAGAACTTTAATTTTTTTCTAGGCAATGTCACTGTCGTTTATCAAAGAATTTACTGTACTACCTGATGTTGTGTAGGCAAAAGCTAGCTTTAATACTCCAAAAGGACAAACATGTACTTCTCTGGTTTTTTTTATTCTAGCTATTTGACGGTTCTCTTATTTCTTCGTATGTTTGACAAATGATATTGTCCGTGTTTTAATGCTATCTGCGATACCGGTGTAAAATATTAAGGTCTTTGAATATGTCTCCTCTATCATTTTCATATGACTGAATACTGAATACTGAAAATAGTATTAATGGCACCAGCCAGACTTGTCAGACAGTTTATACCATTGAAATGATAAAATGTGGAGGCATTTTACTAAACTATGGACAAAACAGATGATATAGGAATTAGAAGGAAATATTTCACACTCAATCGATATGTTATTAGTGAAGAATTATCAAAGATGGCCGTTTACGGAATTAATAATTGTCGAAAATTAAGTTTATAGTGATGACAGTTATGTATTCATCGCAACATACACCATTCATTCTCTACAAACAAATGAACTACTGTTGGAAAAGGGTGCCATAACTTTTGAAAAATAATGAACTTGTATCTGTCCCGGGCAAAGCAGAAGTCCGAAAATCCAAAAATTAAGAGAAATCTTAAGCATTTTTCAGTATCTCAATATATCATTTCTCAAAAATAGGTGCTAGTAATTCTGTTCTATATTTTCCCCCAAAGCATTTGATTTGATACCGAGTGTGATTTACATTAATTTAGTGAGAATTTCAGATTCAGCCAAAGGGCCATTTTTTGATGCGCAAAGGATGAGAGGATAAAAACATTACTTTTATCATTAATGCTGCTTTGTATTTCCGAAAAAAAGTCTTTTACCAGCTAACAACATCACTTTTCAAACTGTGAACGTTTTATCATTCAATATTAAATACGGCGTGAATGACACCTGCCAGACATGTCGGACAACTTTCACCATTCAGCTGATTGATTCAAGGATATTGCAGAATTATATGGTCAAGAGAGATGAAAAGATTAGCGATATGGAAGAAGGTACTGTAAAAGAGAAAATATATTGTCGAAAAGTAAGTAATATATATACATCTTTCATTCATTAATCTTTCTGCCGTATACTTACATCTTCCATTTCTTTGGCGTGAAACTGCTGGAATACGTAATAAAATACATTAAGAGTATACTGTTTATACCAAGAATTGATGCGGTAACCAGAGCAATTTTGAATAGTCGTACATTTTCAAAGTATTTGAAACACCGTGCACTTTTGTAACACTAAACTACACATTACATAAAGGACAAAGTTGACTTAGGTAGCAGAAGTTTCTAAACAATTTTAATGCAAAAACTGTGGTGCAAAGTAACATTGTTTTGCAATGCACTCAAAGATGAATTTATAGGTGTTCTGAACGCTTACATTACAGAAATACACAATGCCTCCTAGATCTTGTCATTGTCTGTATGATAAGAAGACAATTTTAAACCATACAACGAAGCATTTTATTCAATAATGAAAAGGAAATTGATCTTGCTTGAAGAGTAAAATTTAAACCGTTTTTAATTGTTTTCTTGAAAGATAAACTTTCCAAAGAATTGAATGCAGTTTTAACAATGTATGACTGTTTCTATCAAGCTGGGGAATCTTGGTCAAAACTTTTAAGAGTTTTTTCTCGCTTTATGTAAATATAACACTGCAGCATCTAATAATATAAATCAGGTAGCCAGCAGTTTTATTCTGTCATTATATTTTTCTTTTTTTAAAAAAGATAAACTTTGCCAAAACTATTTATGAATATGCTTAAAAATCAAGTTCCTAGTGGGATTCGAAACCGCATCGATCGGCACCCACCGTCTTACAATGCAAATAAAGAACGCATTAGACAGTAAGAAACTAAAAAAGGTTATCAAATGTCAGTTTTAAAAGTGGTTGCTTCGCATAGGTGGTTGTTGCTTGTAGATTAAAACAGTATATTTTTCAGTTGGCCATTAACATTTCTATATTTGTGATGTGTATCTAATACCTTAATTCAAAAGTGTCTTGTAACATTAAAATCTTTTTCTTAATTCTTTTCTTATTTATCTGTATTTTCCTTGTTAATCTTATGCTGCAAGATTACTATACCAACTAGTTTGGAACTGTGTTAAGACGAAGTTATTTTTTTGTAGAAGAAATAGGTAACGACATGTTTAGACAAAACTATTAAGACGCTGCTTTAAATTTACGGTACAGTATAATTTCTGTAAGTAGGACGTCGCCAGGAACACAAGGGAAATCAAGAAAAAAAGTAATTGCAATTCACTTATTTTTAAGTCGACGTCTGTATTGCCTTAAAATATTCCTTTGAAGACAAACGACAATTTAACTGACAACGTAATCATACAAAAGTGATAACTCTGTTCAAAGACCGTCTGGGTATTCCTGTTGGAATTGTAGAAAAAATTGAATTGTAAATCGAAGTCTTCACATTTTTGCAACTATAAAGGTAGTAGCAGAAGGATCTAAGAAAAAACACATAGTATTATTACTTGATATTTAAATGATGAATATTGATACTACCGCTTGCAAAACTGATCAGAGTTTACACTGTTAGGTAAAGAACGAGACTCGTCGGTACACCTGTCAAAAATCAATTAAAGCACCGCCCAAAGTGTTTCTTTCAAACTCCGCCTTTTTCCTGTCAGTAGTGTCATTCTAGTGTCGTTCTGTGTACGAAATCGAAAGCGGTTAGGAAAAAGCATATTGAGAGAAGATTTCCGGTAGCAACGCAGCAACAATTACGACACAGCAACTGTGGCGCCGCCCAGGTACATTTTTCTGGCTGCGGGTAGATTGCAAGATGCAGTTTTATTGACAGGTATACCTTAGAAAACTGCCTCGCTGTGACTGGATAATCAGTAACGTGGCAGTTTAAGCCACTGCAATAAACATCGTAACGTCACTTTTTACCGCGCTCCGAATACGTGAAACTCTAATTTGTAAGCGGTAGTATGATAGTAAGTTTTGTTCCCTAAAACATTCAGGACGTATATAGGATTAATGTAAGTTCGCATGCCTATTCTTACGTCATCATTCTCATCTCATGCAAGTGTCTTGCAAAAATGTATAAAAGTTTCAACTATTTCTAAAAGGAATTTTATTGAAAAGGCTTCCAAAGTCTTAGAGTGTCCATAGTTTTACACTGAGACAGGGTGATCAAACTCTTTACCGAAGAAAGAAAAAAGTTGTTGTCTTGATTTCAACTTCGTCGAAAGCTGTTGAACCATCAGTGAAAAGTAAAACATTTATCCTGCGCAAAAATTGTTGTGAATCTGTCTAAACATTCCTTGATTAATACGTTCCATTATCTGACTGATTTGTAATCAAAACTCAGTTTTCAGTGTTATAAAAGCATACATACCTCAAGTCTTAGCTCATCAAAAATGCAATTCTTTTTAGCCAATTCCGATAAGATGATAAGAAAAAAAGAAGTAATACTTCTTTTATAAACTTTGAAATTTTCAGCATTTTTATCATTTTTTTGCATTTTCATTTGTTTTATTTATTTATTATGTCTATAAAAGAAGTTTCATATAACCGTTTGACTTTTGTTAAATTCAGTACAGCTACATTAATTTGACGACGAGCTATTTCTTCATTTTACGAAATTTTCATCTATTTTTTTTCAGAGGAGTCTTTGTCCATGATTAATCAACGAATTAGTTAGTCAGGCCAACACTAGTGAAAAAATTACTCGCCTCAGTCAGCTGCAGCCCATTATTACGTCTTGGTTTTATAAATGATAACTCAAATGTCACATCGAAAACTAAATAATAAAACATGAGATAAAAAAGTGTTAAACATTTCTTTAAGTTGTTATTTTTTTCAAATTTAAAACCTATTCAGAGTTTGCATTCGTTTAATTTGAAGATCTGACAGAAGGCCTTTAATACGTATAACACTGAACCGCATACATAAACCATTTAATACCTTTCCAGAAAGATTCCAGTATTCCGATTGGTCAATGGACGTAAGCAACTCTGATATCTAACAAAATAGACATGTAGTCTAGTTGCGCATACGGCTTCTATTGAGGTATTTGCACAAATACAAAACATAGGTTATTAAAAATAATATAAGAAAATACAGCAACAGCAATATTACCTCTTGATCCGTTTGCCCATCATGCTGTTCCTCTTGGGTGTAGTCGGGGCTCTGTCGTTTCATAGGTTGGTGTCTGTATTGATGTAATTTCATAATATCGTGGACAGCATTAGCTGCGACGTTGTAGACAAATATTACACAAACGGCTACCCATAATGCCGCATTTCCATTTGTACTCCACCTGAAATTGAAACAATAAGACCTATAGTTCCTTACAAGGTTTTAAGGAACTCTTATGCTTGCTTTGAAAAACTGCATGGCGATGTTTTGAAATCATCAGGGCATAACAAGCAAACACTAGATTAAGAAACGACGCCTTTTCAAAAGAACTTTAATTACATTTTGCAAAGCAATACATTTGTAAGTGGCAAAAAAACAGTTTTCAGCAATAGTTAATTTTCATTTGTTTTAATGTCTCATTTCACTATCTTTAAATTAATTAGACCGCTCGTTACCGTCCGAGTACAAAAAAAACAACAACAAAACTTGTGCGTATTTTTGAAGAAAAATATGCATAATTAATGCCTCAGTCAGATTTCCCGGCCGGTGGCCGTAGACCGGTGGTAATCGGTGGTGTGAGCGATGCCCCAACATCGGCCAAGTAGTCCTTAACACACCTGTCACAGCAACAGGCATCGTAAGGAGGCCGTGCATACACCCGCCGATGATCGTACGGCGAGTGGGAAACATTTTTGACCGGCGTGGCACTGATTACCGGCCGGACATCGACCCGACATCGGACAGTCTTCGCCGATCACCCTACAATGCTCCGCCGGTGACCGGAAGGTGAATCGGACATCGTATGATTATTAGCCGGCCATCTTGCAGGCGTTGTAGGATGCCCGGGTGATGGTCGGCCGAAGTAACTTGAATTCTCGTGGCCGATGCCTTTTGGACAAGTAGTTTAAAATGACAACCCTACCTAGCATGGGCAATTAACCACAATGGCTTTGGCACCGAGACATCTGAGATTGGCCATGTTGCAGCAACAACTCGCACAAGCCCGGCTTCAACATGACCTTATCTTGGCGGGGTTGTTAGAAGAAGCAGAACGGAACGACAAAGAGTCCCAAGACGAAGAAGAAAAAGGTGGGTCCGAGACTGGATCTTGAGAAGAGCCCTGTTTGAGCAGTACGGAACTCTTATGACGGAGCTTGAGGCGATGCATCGCTAATCATAGACCGATGTTCGAGCGGTAATCGGCCGATGTATATCATATGCTCAAACATTGGTGAACATCGGTCGTACATCGGTCGTACATCGGTCGACTATTGGCCAATGTTTGGTCGAACATCGACCGATGATCGGCCGATGTCTGTTGCCAACCACTCACCCCCTATGACCTCAGATTCAACGGACAATGGACGATGCTCGGCCATACATCGGCCGATCCTTGAAAGATGTGTTAATAATTGGTTGCCGATTAGGAGCGATGTGGGGCATCGGTAGAGACATCGTTGATTTTTAACTACAACTTATTTTCTCCCGATGACCCCCACCGATTCGCCCGATGGCCTCAGTCTCCGTCCGATTACTATGGGTGACCGGCCGGCAACCACGCCATTTTCATCAAAAAACGCATCGGTTACCCATCGTATACCCCATCGCTGGATAATGTGACTGATACTTAAGCGGAAACATACTGAATATTATACAATTAAGACACACATGCAGGCGGCGTTTATTATTTACGTTATTTCCGTTCAGAAATCTAAAAAACCTATCGAAATTATCCCACTAAGTTGGCATAATACTTTCACTTTTGTCCACTTTTGTCTTACAAACACCCTTTTTTAATTGTATTTTTTGATTTACTAGTGTTCTGTTAAGATTTTTAAGGGGAATAATACTTGTTTCAAGAGAACTACAAGCGAAACAGTCCACTAAGAAAACGGTACAATGACACACTGGTTCACTTTTTCTTGGAAATGCTTTTCTTGCAAACGCTATCTAAGAATACCTTTTGGATACTATTTGATGCGTACATAAGTAAAACGATGTGGAACCACCTAGTTTAACCTTTACCCAACAAAATTTGTGTCAGTTTTTCTTGGTTAGTACATTTAACTGATATTGTCTCTGGTGATTTCATAAGATTCTTTTTTGTCGAGGTCCACTTAGTTTTAGCGCTTTGTCACTTTCTAAATGCGGATTTACATCGTAATCACACTGCTTTCCTAAAGGTATACAGTAAGAAACATGTGGGTTCAATAAGTATCGTCATTTTAATGTTACCATTAATAGAAACAAATAGGATACAAATGTCACGGTTATATACTGATGAATTGTGTTGCTAATATTCATAACGTTTTATAACAATTATTTAGTTTCTTGTCTAGGGGACATTAAAATATTTCAGTGTGCAGCCAAAGATTTGATCAGCTTAACATCACCTTTAGGCCCAGTGAGAAATGTTTCGTGGATTCTTATTTCTTAATTAATTAATTAATTTAATTTCTTAATTCTTATTAACGTTTTGCTGATAAATTCTTATGAAATAAAAACGAATTAATGTCATTAGCGTGAAACTACTGTCTTGCTAAACAATTTTCAAACTAAAAGTAATAATAATAAAAAATATCCTCAATGAAACAGAGAAATCATAAGTTCCAAATTGTACTCAAAGATATTTGTAGAATTAAAAATTATAAATGTTTGACATATTCCTGCTAATTTTAGTGTCAATGATAAATATGAATTAACAGATTTAACTTTGGTTTCAGAAATCTTGTTATACATTGTATATATATTGAAGAAAGTAAGTGAATAGATACAAATAAAGCAATAATAAAATAATTGTCTTTTACAATGCAGCAATAATAAAAAAAATGAGCAACAGTTTTATTCTTTTAAAACGGTACAAACATAAGAAAATAAAATACTGTGCGTAATTAAAATTCTACTGAAAATGATATTAAATTTACGATTAATTCATGCCAACTTATAATTTAGTCTAGAATTATACTTACATTTTCTGTTTTGTATATTTTCTGAAGCAAACTGTATGGAACAGTTGTATTTTAAGTCAGCTGACTTAGTTAATGCACAGTTCTAAACTTTGGAATTTAAATATTTCCAAGTTTATAGAAATGTTCCACCGCTACGGGACGTTCCAGTTTTTCTGCTGATCGTATCGAAATGTAATCACCTAAGTTAACCGCCCACAACCCAATACGCACCGTTCCGTTATGACGACGACACAATGCCAGCTTAATTATGCTTAGATACCTTTCGACAAGATCTGTATTGGAAATTGTCCTAATGGAATGTCTTTTGGGGGAAAACCGCTAACACTCTAATATCCAACCGCGAAGCATCATTAATCAAATTACATAAAAAAGATGTTTTACTGTACTGGTTAGGATAATGAATATTGCTTTTTTGTATATAAAGTTTTATGTTGGTCCAATAAGTAAAGATGTGTTCTTTGAACAAGCATAACGCACCCCGTAATGTTATATTGTATAATGAAACCATAACAAAATGTTTATTATCATCTTGTATCCAGATAAATACTTGCATTAGGGAGTGTTTTATTAAATTTTCTTCTATCTTTGTTGTACATTTCATTTTGAAGATGACTCTATTAATCACTAAGATGAAAATAGCATCGAAATATAAGTTTATGGTATTATATTGATTTGTCAATAATTTTGGCTCGTAATGCATTTAAAGATACTGTGTGCAAGGTAATTCACTAAAACATACTGTCATAAATAAAGCTCTGAACAAATACATATTGATACCACTGATTCACTGAAAGTGATTAGTTTTCGTCTTGGTTGCATTGAGTAAGTGTCGGAACGTGATATAGACGAAACAGATTATTTTGGAATTACACAGACCGTTACGAAGACGATAACCTTCTCTGATAAGTCGCTCAGTTAATCCATTTAAATGTGGGTATAATCATTTGTCGTAAGAAATTACCAAGAAGATATTTTCCTTTCACCGAAAAAGGGTATGTAGCAGACAGGTTGTTGTACAGACAGCCAGTGACGAACAGTTAGATCAAACACTTAAAAGACGACGTCAGATTTCTGAAGCTACCGAAAGACCGAACTATTAAATTAGCGAATATTGTTTAAAAAAAAGTAGCTAGGTATTCTTAACTGTCAAAATTGCGGTTAATCTTCGGAAAAAAACTCTAATTTTTATACAAATTGAAATAATTTCTTTTTTTAAATTTAAAACTTTGTCCAGTTAACAGGTGAGTTCAGTTGATTATTTTACGATTCGTCAGTTTGCAGTAATAGTTGTCAGTGTAAACATGCACAGGTTTGCAAAATAAATGAGTTCATTTTAGTTTTCATGTTTTGAATCTTTCTATTTTTTCAATGAACACGTAATTATTGTAGTATAAAAACATCCTTAAGATAATTAACATTTTATAAGTCACACACTTTTAAGGTATATTTTTGAAAATCGTACTTAATATTTTCTTTTAACTTTTACTCTATTTTTTACATTATTAACTTCGCACGACTAAAATATCGCTTCGCGGTTTTTTAATAGAAAAGACATTTAGATATAAAGGATACTTTAATGGTCGATTAATAAGAGACATATTCTTGTTCCTTTTTATTTTACACTGTATATGCCAATCATTGTTATTATAACTGTAGGTCGATATGAACGCAAAGAAATTCCCTTTGCATATTACATAAGCTAGAAGATGCTTTAAAAAATTCGGTATTAGCCCCATGGACATACATCTGTCAGCTTAGGTGTGTGAAGTCCAGTAAAGTTAGACCAAAACAATTACGTATTTTTGTCAAAATATTCAAGTCTTTACGTCTAGCTGTTAAAGTTCATTCATTATTTGTTAGACTGCACGGCAAATTATAACTCCAGGGATAGATAGGTGTAATGTAACTGTCTTATTTGTTTCTTTTTGAGTACTTACAATGTAACGCTGGATGTATTTTCCGTCTGATTGATTGAAGTGCAGAAAGTTTGAACATTGTAAAAGCACTAATGTAACGATTTCATTCCATTTTTCTTTTTTTTAACACTACCCATATAAGTTGTTTTTCAGTTAGTCTTCGATGAGCCATCTGTTAGAAGAACAACTCTAAGGAGTTCTATTTCTGTACAGATCTTTGAGCAAAAATACTATTCTCATCAAAATTGCTAAATGAATCCTTTGTTCTTTCCCAAAATATTTCATGAAGGTAACACAAGATGTCCGATACTTTGCAAAAGTGATAAATATTGTCCATAAAAGGTAATCAAATAATTTTAACTCTGAATAATAAGTACTCCCTAGCCTTATTTACAGCTGGGTTTTTGTACAAACTTCCGATTTGCTACATATACATTTAAATGCTAAATGAAGCTTGATTAAAACTTGACAATCCCTTATCTTGTGTTTATATAAGACTTGTAAATTAAGAAATAATACAAAATATTTTCCAATTTGAATATAACAGGGACATCCTCTGGTAAGATTTTTCGGATTTGATTTGCTTGAATAATTTTACTATTGGTGCCACGCAAAGGCGGGGCGTCTATTCATGGAGTTTTTTTCAGTAAGCGACTGTTTGCTGTAATTACTGGTGCACTGGGTTTTTTTCGGCACTATGTCGTTTGATTTCAGCTTAAATTCTGGTGTACTGTAAATAATAGGTACAAAACTTTCATTGGTGGCAAAAAAGCAACAACGACATTTCATAGGTTGAGCACTTAGGCTTTCTGACTCTAAACCTAAATGTAATGAATTATTATAGGTTTATAAGAATGTTTTACATTTTGCACACTTCATGTTCGTGATAGAAAGGGAACGATGGTAAATTATCGGCAAAAATATCGTAGAGGTTGGATTAAACATTTTGTTTTTTTGCCTTGCGGCCAGGTAAAGAAGTTATCTGCGTGCACATCATTCACGCCAAATTAAAATAAAAGTAAATAATTCAACTGGTGCTGCAATACTTGTACATAAATTGCCAGTGTATTCTTTCCTTGTTAAGTGTGTCTTTGTACCACGGTCGCGTATCCCTTGTGAAGATACTTCTCGTTTAAGTTCTGAACAAGGACAACGACGTGAATTAAAGAAACATTTAATGTTTCAAATATGCTCTTTGTTCTGTTACTTCTGTGCCATATGCAATAATGCCTTTGTTCAAAATGTGTTTGTCATGTACGAGTTGTAAGTGAGTTTGTCATTTATAAACTGTTTGAGTTGTATATCACTGAAATATATGTCTGTTTCAGTTTTAAATTGTATGTGCCTTTGTAAATTACGAGGGTGCGTGTCTAAGTCATGTTTGATTGTATTTGACTTTGACATGTATGAAGTTTTTGTTGCTTTGTCAATATGAATTGCATTTGCCTTTGTCATGTATAAGTGGTGTGTTCCTGTGACTATGTTTTCTACTTGTATGAGTTATATCGTCATTTGTTTCAATGTTACGAGATTTACTTCTGTGAAAAAAATAAATGTTTTGAGTAGTGTATGTGATCTGATCTTTTAACATTTAGAGTTTTGTATATGCAAATGTGTCTGTGTGTAGTCTTAAGTTGATTGGTTTGTAAACGTTCGACAGCTTAGTGCTTGTTTTGCATGATCAAATATGGCTGTATTACTGTAATGTTTGTGATGTCAAATCATGTTAGCATTTTAATGAACCACTTACTTCGATGTTTTGATGTTTGTTCTGATTTAGTCTTTAAACATTTGATTTGAGTTACTTATTTTAAGATTGTATGAGAGAGGACTTCTGTAAAACGTTTCTAAATCTTCTTTCTTTAAATGAATTAACCTTCTTGACCCATGAATTGTGAAGTGGCAATACTTATTTTTTTATATAAAAAACGACAGGGGCAATTTCATAAAAAAAGTCAAAATAAGACAGAACAAGAGAAAGTAGACTTTAAAGTCAGTATCAGGACTGAGTTAATTGCATGTATGTAGGTGCACGAGATAGAGACAATTTAAACTCATTTTGCAAAACTGCAAATTATTTTTTTTAATTTCTTTACTCAGACAATCACAACAAAGACACAAAACAACAAAATTGACCAACTAACTAGAACTATGTTTGTAATACACATCGTTCAATATAAATCGTTCAACACGTCTTGCAAATCTGTTTATTTTCTCAAACTTAAATATGTTGACTTATAGGATTATGTATATAAGTCCGTCAGAGCAAACAAATCCCCTTGATAAGACTTTTCAATAACAGATATGCATAATTTGAACATTTTAGGTAGTGTTACTTATAATTCTTGTAATAAGAATCAGTTAAAGCTATATTCTTATTTCATCTTTTAGAATTTGAAGCAAGAAATTAGTCTGTGTATTTTATCGATTTTATTACTAAAATAATAATAATTATAAACAAAACAATACTTTAAATGTAGACATATCCTATATTGTTCTATACCAATAATGCTGATGTTGATAGAAATAACTTTTGTTCTGGAAAACTTATATTTCAATCGATACTGTTTGTATTACCTCGACTGTCTATCACTGCTACTTTTTTCCAAAAAAAAAATTACTACAATAACTACGAAAAATTTTGGAATCAAACTTCTGTACCTTATCAAGGATTAGTGTTACTTATAGGGGACATCAAAACAAAGTCAAAACAAAAGAACTGATATTTTAAGGTGTATAACTTTTAATATTTGGTCTAATTATAAGACATGTATATGTCAATAAGAAATATCTTTTAAAAAGATGATCTGTGTAGATACAGTACAATATTAATGTCCCATAAGTGTATAGTTTTCGGACATTGGCAGTAATCAATAACAGTTTAGGCTATTAACAAAACAAATGTTAAAAAACAAACGCTAAAAGTGTCCGTAGCATTTTCGTTCAAATGATTTAATCCTATTTATTATATATTCATTCCATTTAGTACAATTTTCATGGTTAAAACATTTTGATATTTAATTTACAGCTTTATTAATGTTATTATTATTGCATTATTTTCAGAAGTAGTTAAACTAACAATTACAAACTCTGCCCTAGAATTTCACAATAGCAACACTTTTAACCTATGGCATACTTCCTTGTTTAGCTGAAAATTTTGTATCTAACAATTTCATTCGTTACAAATGTAGGTCAAAATCGATTTAAATACAGCTACAATGAAAAAGTATATATCCTCTAGCCTTTTAGTACAAAAAATAACTTAAACCTCTTTCTGATATGTCAACGGTAGACCAACTCTCTGAGGCAGTCACGTTACAACACAATTACAACACAATTAAAACTGGAAAAGAATAACTGAAATGTGTAAAAAACTCGATCACTTAAAAAAAAAAGTTCCTTAAAAGTAGTTGTCCTTTCCAAAGCAGTTTGTTTATCAACGAAAAACAGAAGTACTTAAAAATGAAACTTATGGTTTGAAACGAATGGTAAACCAAACATGCTCTTAAACCTAGCAACAAATAACAAGATAACAGAAACAAGCCATCGGCATTTCATTTTAGATTAAACAATAAACTTCTTATCTATTTCCACCATGAAATAGGATAACTTACATTAGCAATATGTCATTGGAGCACATAAATCACATGCAAGTAGGGTAACTTGATAAGTTGTCGAAAGGATATATTGCAAAAGGTAAAATATGCACATTTCATCTTGTTTTGGTTTCAGATATATAGATTACTGGAAATGGTTACTTTTTATTTTTTGTTCATTTGCGTCTTGGGTGCAAATATGGCAAAACCAAGTATCTACGAACGAATTTCGTACATGTTAGATTATATGGTTAAACATGCTTGAAAAATACAAATCATATTAAACAGTTTCACAAAAATAAATTTATAGTACATTTGTCTTAAAATGGTAAACGTATCCCTAAATTATTCACAAACATATATTAAATTCAAACGTTTAGTGTCTAGTATACAAATATTAACAAAGTTTTAAGACCCAGTGGCATTAAAGTTTTATTATAAACTGTTATTCTATAGCTGACTATGAACATTCATGATTAAGATATCTGCTTTTATCTCGTACAATTTTGTTATAATAATAATTACACCCATAACTTATTTAAGCAGTAAAGTATGTATCAGTCCTTTTCACATTAAGACATATACTACTCAAAATGTGATAGGGACCACTTATAAGAATGTGTATATTTACTACATAAGGTTGAAAAGTTACATGTTTTGTTGTGATTCTGAAAATCTGTTCATATGACAACAGTTTGGTACAAAAAACTGAGTAAGTCTGTAACCCGTTGAAGCGTGCCAGAGGCTGAGCCGTGGGAGGGGCACGGATTTGGGCTAACACAGACAGGAGATAAAAAGGAACTTTTTGGAAAAATCAAGCCTATGGCCTGAACTTTGCTTTAATATCGCGTGTGGTGTCCGTTTGCTTGGATTACTGCTCTGCACCGCCTTCTCATGCTGCTAATGAGCCTCCGGATGCTTTGTTGTGGGAGTCGAGCCCACTCGTCCAGAAGGGCTTGCTGTAGCCCAGGGCCCGTGGTTGGCTGGACTGGGCGAGCAGATATTGCAGTCTGCAGCATGTCCCTTGCTGGCCAGTCCATTCTCTCTATGGCTGCTGCCTCCAGGTACTCGTCGGTGACCCTTGCCCTGTGAGGCCGGGCGTTGTCGTTCATTAAAATGAACTCATGGCCTATAGCACCAGCGTACGGACGAAAGTACACATCTAAGATCTCATTGACGTATCGTTCAGCCGTCAATGTGCCGTTTTGAACAAGGTGCAGGTCCGTTCTTCACTGCATGCTAATGCCCGCCCACACCATGACCGAGCCCCGGCCATGACGGTCATGGGTAGCAACACATACGGGCACCAAACGCTCACTGGCGGATCTCCATACCCGCACTCGCGTATCAGTGAAGTCCACACAAAATCTGGATCTGGGTCCAGTCATGCAGCGTCCACCTTGCGTGATCGCGGGCCCATTGAAGACGTGCCTGGATGTGGTTTCGCGTCAATGGGATTCGGATTGCTGGCCTTCTAGCCCTCATGCCAGCTGTATGAAGACGGTTTCTGATGGTTTGAGTGGAAAGTCTTACACCAGTGGCATTCTGGAAGTCATTTTGGAGGGCAGTAGCAGTAACAAAGCGCTGACGTCGCGCTTGAACGACAATAAACCGGTCCTCACGCTAAGTTGTTTACCTCTGACGCCCTCAGCCATGCCTATGCATGAACCCTCGCCACATCCTGGCAACGGTGCTCTGGGACACCCCAAGGACACCTGCCACGTGCCGTTTGGAACGCCCAGCCTCAAGCATCCCTACCCCCTATTCATCTCCCCATCGTCAATACGCCGTCTTTGTAGTAGATTTGCCATGACCAGTGCTAGGTTCGATATAAACGTTACTATGCACAAGCGAAGTCTGAATAAAACGGATGTGTGCATTAAGGTACATGCCTGCGGTGCACCACTTTTCCAGGGGTATCGCTTTTTCCGTGCATCTCGAGCTATGTACTGGTAAACAATCAAAATCTGCTGGACAATCGGCTTTGCCATATGAATAAACTACATGTATGAGAAAAAATCAGTTATCTTGAGGTTATCATTTAAAAGATATTTAAGAAATAAAAAGTGATCCCTATCAAATTTTGAGTAGTATATAAACTAATTTTTTTTAGCCTTTTAGCCTGTTCTTTATGACAGCTAATCAGGATTATTTGAACCGCTCTCAAACAAGCAGTCTTTATAGAAGCAATGCAATCACAGGACAGGTGAGTCAAAATATTAATTACAGGTACTAACGTGCTAAATACTAAACAATGAAGACATAATATGCTAATAACCTGCAATATAATTGACAATAGGTACATTTTCGTGATAATCTGTTCCGATTCTGAATTGGTTAACATGATATTTAGCGTACAAATCCAAATGAGCGAAATATAAAGTTTTTAATCTTTCTACTAACAGTTAATATCTGAACTTTTAGAATATCTACGCCTAAAGAAACTTTTTTTTCATAACGTTTTGAAACAAATCAAATTTCCACGTCACAGTACCCTCACTTGTTCAATTTTAAAACATGAGTTGGTGTCAGACATTTCCTGAAGAAGTAAATTGTCTCCAATCCAAATTCCATGTAATCAATATTTGCAATAAATCGAACAACATCACATCAAAAAATCAAATATCGCTAAGTAACGATAAAATTTGGTTATTTTTTCTGATATATGGCAATATACAAATATAAACAAAACATCATACTTGAGTTTGATACATTTTCAGCCAAAAATATAGTGACATTATTTACCCACTTTTGTCAGTTAACAGTCAAACTAGGTTAAAAAGTTTGGACTAATAAACTGTATCGAGTTACTGTTGGTCATAATAATCATATGCCATTTGATTGACATAAAGTAGCATGAAAGGTTTTAGCTTTCCTTGAAAACTTCTTAGTAGGCTAAAGGAATAAAAAAAGTTAAAGCCGTATTGTACTTTACTGAAAACATTCTCAGACAAGTGATATTTTAGATATTAACGATTCGTGACTAAAGACAATTTTATGAAAAAATGTCTTAATACGTCATATTACTGTTTTAAAGATTGCCTGGTGAGCTAGATTCTTGATGATGTTCTTTTTCAGTTTCTTGTGAAACGTCTAAGCCTGCTTTAATTTTTTTCATGGCCATTTTATTCGATATGGTATCCATAAGATTTTAAGAAATAATCAGATATTCTTCAGCTTCTTCAATAGCATGTATTTATTTTATAAACAATCCTTTACTCTTTTTATCAGTTTTCCCTTTTTCGACTGTTTAAATGACTAAGAATTTTTTTAAACCAAACAAATAGCAATTGTACTTCTCGAATAAATACTAGTTTTCAGTAAGGAAACTGGTTCTATAAGGGAAAGGAGGAGATTGAATGTGTCAAGGTTAACTCTTCGCGTGAAGTTTGTGTATTCATGCGTCCACCTGGATATTCCCTTGTGCGAAATTCTTGTTTAAAAATCCATCGTTTTGCAGAACTCTGTTGGCCTTGGCAACTTAAATAAAAATTTGGTGTGTAGTATCCCCTCATTGACCTCTACCAAGATTGTTCAAATTTTGTCCCTGAGTTTAGTGTTAGCCATCTTCTCCGAAGCCTTAAGTTTAGAACATCAGTAGCATTATTTAGTTGACACATACCAAGGTTGTTCAATTTAAATTTCTTTGGTCATAAATTAGTCCCCTCCCGGGTTCCTAATTTTGTAAAATAGTTAATCTTTGAAATTTTTCTATTCTTAAAATAAGGCTTAAAACTTAGTATCGTCTTCAGGACCGCTAGAAATATTGTTACAATTACATCACGCCCGAGGGAGTATCACTTGTTAAACATTGAGTTACATAGGACCTAGAAACAAAGACCTCGATTTAAAGACATTAATGTTTTTAGCTACTGGCGTGGAATTTGTACTATGTGTATATCTTTGCATATATTTTTATTTTGATCAAACTCTTTCTGATCTTCTGGATGTCTCAGAATTCTGTATTTAAGATTCTATAACCCTTTATTGGCCTTGATGTTTAGTGCAATGGTACTGAGATATAGGACCATCATGTCCATCTTGTTATAGACGTATTAAGAATGGTCCCATCTTGTTACAAGTGACGTGATTTGAGAAATCAGCATTAGAACGTGAATATCATGTAAGTTTTGTAATCGTAAAACAAAATCATATTTCAGTGTTACGCTATTTTTGTTGGTATGAAAACTTCAGTTTTCGTTAAGGCATTGTTTAATTGAAGAAGTGTTCTTACGAAAAGAGCTTTTCTTGTTACGAAGGACATTTCTAAAGAGAAGAATTTTAAGTTTCGGTCAAAGTTTTTAGTTGCACCAGTGTCCGTTTAGTGCACAGCTGAGGTAGAAAAAAATACATTTTTGTGGTTATTATAGCTTGTGGAGTAAATTATCAGTTATGAAATGAATGTGTTCACTAAGATTGTGCACAGATGACACAAACAAATATTTTGTCATTCTGAAAGAACTTCTGGTTTATCTTTGTAAAATATGAGCTGTATGTGTATTTCGAAATTTTCTTTCCATCTGCTTTATTTAATATGAAGCTAACAGAATAACATTACGACCGTAAACTAAAATTACAGTTTCAAACCCCGATTTAAATATTTAGTTCTGAGAATAATTTCATTACCAAGCATGAATTACGCTTAATTTTTATTCTTTGGAACGAGTTTTTTGGTACTTATATGGAATAAAAACAAACAAGACACTATAGTTAGAAAATCTAAACAAAGCCCATACAGAGTTATCTATTTGTAGTGTTGTTAGGAATTGTATTTGTATGGAAAAGCAATCGGTATATTTCGTGTTACCATGGCAGTGTACGAGTATGCACGACCTTCTTTTTTGGCTCTTCAAAAATATTCATACGAAGTACTTTAAACTACTATTACATCACATTTCTGTACCTCATGGAGCAATTAGCAATACCTTTAATGCGATTATTTATAAAACACTTTACAAATTTACGAAACCCATTTCTGCTTTATCTGATATCTTATTGTAAAAGTCCTAATTCCAGTGGCGACTCATCGGGATTATACGAATTTACACTTCAAAGTTAAATTAAAAAATATTACGACAACAAATCGTCATTGCTTTATATAGAAAGTGATTTGATAATCTGGTATACCCTTGTCTTTGCTAAATTCATATCTTTTTCACAGTAGACCTACTCCCTACGTGACAAGAATATTGATATGTTGCTGACGGCAGGAAAATGACAATGTCCATTACTCAATAACTGGTTCACTTGATGATGTAATTTACACAAAAGTACTTGGCATACTTTCAAACAAGATTGCTTTATTGACAAAAAGTAGAATTAGGTAGTATGAGACATGCATCATGAAAATTAATAGTAAACTAAACATAGCACCAGATAACAAGGTTTCACTATCATCACTGCTATTAAGGTCAAGCAATAAACATTTTATTATTTTCCGTCATGAATTCAAAGAGAATATATTATGCCTTTTGAGCATGTCAGTTTTATTTTAACGTTCATATTAAAATAGCTGGGGTGCTGCGTTCTTGTCACTGATACCCGTTCATAATATATTAACTTGTCATATCTTCGTCTTATGCAAAACTCACTATGAAGGAATTTGTCTGTTACAAGTTTTTAAATACCTGATTTATTTTTCTAAATCTCGGATAGGTAAACAACAAGTGGGTAACAGTATACCAAAGCTCATATACAAGAGTTGATAAACATATAAAGCAGACTGTGCTTGAAAAATACAAATATATCAAAAAACTACATTTCAAAAATATATATTTGCCATTTTATTACAAATATTTATCACTTTTTTATTCTTTCTATCATCAATTGTATGCACATCGATTTTGAAATACGTAGCAAATATGTTTACAGCACACAACAATTATTCACATAATTATCCATTTATACAGTTTAAACGCATAGTGTGCATGACACTCAGAAATAATTAAAACTAGATGGGTGTTCAGTGGAACACTTGTGTCGCCCTTGGGTACTCTGTTAGAATAACTAAAAAGGTAAACAAGAGCCTGCTGGAAAAGACAGCATGCTAGTCAAAGTACAACAAGACCTGTCCACAGACAGCATGCTCCACTTTTCTCAGTGCTGGATAATTAATTATAAGCCAAGTTAAACAAGAGGCCAAAGTGAAAAAAAATTGACTGGGGCAGGGCAGGTACCTAGTAATACAAGTTGAAAAAAAAATTGGGTCAAGTAGTTATGTATTTAAAAAAAAAGAAAAAAAATTGGGCCCCGATAGTGGGGGGGATGTGGGTGGAGATGATGGGAAATGAAGTACCTATGTATTTAAAAAAAAAATTGGGCCGGGGGGAGGAGGGACTGGTTAGCGGTTGAGGGGGGGGGGCGTTGAAGGTTTGAGGGTGGCTGGGGAGTCAAGTACCTATGAATTATAAAAAAAATGGGCCTGGGGAAGTGGGGGGGGGGGCACTGGTTGGGGGGGGGGGGGTTGAGGGTGGATGGAGAGACAAGTACCTATGTATATGTATTAAAATGTAAAAAAAAATAGGGCCGGGGGGGGGGGTTTAAAAAAATGGGGGATATATTAAAAAAAAATTGGGCCCGGGGGGGGGTTGAGGGTGGATTAGGAGTCAAGTACCTATGTATATGTATTAAAATATATAAAAAAAACAGAAAAGGGCCCCGCCCCGGGGGGGGGGGGGGGGGAATAAAAAAATGGGGGGGGGGGGCACCCATACAGAGGGGACGGTGGGGGGGAGTACTTACCCATCTCATGTCAGTTTATATTTTATTTCTAGGCTTAAGAAGTTTTTTTTCTATATATAAGTATAAGCAAAATCAAGTGACCCCTGGGGTGGGGCTAACTGTGAGCCCAGGGACATGGGTACCAACAACCTTTGCAGGGGTCTTGCTGGTGATCAAGTATTCCAAGTTTGAATGGAATATCTTTGACACTTTTTGAGACATGGACATAAAGAAAAAGGTTAACCAAGAAATTTTAACTTGAAAAAGGAGCATAACATTGCAAAAATAAATTTGAGGGTTATCTGCCCTTGCGAAATGGTGTTTTCTTAAGCGATTCAATTGTAAGCATTACAAATGGAAAGTTTGATGAAGAAACATTAAGAAATGGCATAGTTATAGCCAATGTTAAGTTTTCATGACAAAATTCAAGTACAAAAAGGGGCATAACTCTGTCAATTGTGACCTTCACCTACACATTTTGGCATCATCACGACCCTGTTGTCGTAAGCAATATAATTTGAAAGTTTGATGTTGAAATGTTTAGAAATGGCAAAGTTATTCCCAAGTTTTCATGACAAAATCCAAGTATAAAAAGGGGCATAACTCTGTCAAATGTGACCTTGACCTAGAAATTTTGGCATCATCCCGACCCTGTTGTCATAAGCAATACAATTTGAAAGTTTGATAAGATAATGTTTAGAAATGGCAAAGTTATAGCCAACGTTAAGTTTTCGTGACGGACCGACGGACAAAGCGATCCCTATGTATCACATTTTCTTCGAAAGGGCGACACAAAAAAACGTCTACGTCCGTCTCATTTTATTACACGATGACACACGTATGTTAGTCGTAGCCGTTTAGAACATAAGAAAGTTTATTTATTTTTCGCATGATCATTTTGACGGCTATTTATGCTGATGTTCATCGCTCTCGAGACAATAGCCATAAATCAAACAGTCACTGGAGAGAGATGTCAGAAATATTCAATACTTTAACACAGTCACAGCTGTTCTACAGACGATTTCAGAAATGGCAATTTCATCGCCGCCATAACAAATGTCATTGAGACTTAGTCAGTCTTTACGGTTCTTAAAACTCCTCCGGCGAATAAACACATTGCAAAAGTATGATCTACACATAAGTATAGTAAGAAAACGTTGTCATTTCTTTGAAATTAGAACAGCATTTGTTTTAAATCTTAGGCATTACTTTTCTGTAACTCACACAAGTCAGACTATTAAGTGCCTTGACCATTTTTAAAAGATCTAAGACCCTAAGCATTTATGTTGAATATTTACCAAGGTTACCACGGCCTCATTAAAAATGTTTTAAAAATATGTTACCCCGAAAAAAAAAAACCCTTCTTGTTAATATCTGGAAGCTTTTTTAAGATAACATATAGAAGTCGAACCAGAATATGATCTATAAAATTTTTACAGTTCGTCTCTTTCATGTCTTTGACTGATGGTGGTTTATATTTTTTTCTGTTTTCAGCAACGGATTCGTACATGACTTTACTAATATATTTGTAAAATATTTCACTCGTCTTACCCTTAGACATGTTATTTTAGTGTGCTAATATATACTGTCGTTTGTTGTTGTTAAAAGCTGCATAAAAAGTCTTTTCCTTAATCTTGGAAAGGAAATAAAAATGAATAACAGAGCTGCTTTATGGATGGATGTTAAAGGGTATAATTTTGACGGTAACAATGAAATATTAAGAAGTCAAAACAACTGACTTTTAGTCACAGTAATTCATATCCGACTCATACTAACACTATTTAGGCTGAACATTTGCGTCTTAATTGAACGGTCAATAAGGCAACTTGATATTTATGAACAAATATCTCGCAATTACACTTTAATGGACTTTATTGAGAAGTTCAAGTACTAGGTTTGTTTTGATATAACGCGTCCATGTCTAATAAAATAATAGAAAGCGATGTACTATACTGCAACTAAAGCAATTTTCATACTAAACATTTGCTTTTCTATTGTTAAACCTGATTTAGAGAGTTATACTGTAGTTATAATTTTTACAAGCCTGGATATAATCAATCAGAATTTTTACGCAGCAAAATATTTCATTTTCCTTTGCGATGCCGGAAGCTTCTTCATTCAGATTCCATAACTACTGTACTCCATTTTCTATCATAAAACTGCCAAAACGTATCAGATACATCTCAAGTCTTACAAGTGTATAATGTTATCAAATTAGCAATCTTACAACCTAACAACAGCTAATAGTTTATCAAATAATCCTAATATATGTCATGGCGTTTCTTAAATGACTAGAATGGTGTAAGAAACCCTACTCTTAAACCTTAAAAAAATTCCACTGCAGATCTATTGGTCAGGAGCTACTCACTCTCAGCTCCAGACTCCCCGTAAAACAAGAGAATGCACCCAAAAACATAGAGTTACCCAATCCGATTATTTTCTATTTCAACTTGTAAAGAGGTTGTTAATCAGTAAAAAACGAATACGATATCACGACCATACATAGAATTCTTATGCTGTATTATAACATTCATTTTAATCGGTCTAAACTTAAATATAACAATATTTATCTTTATTTACACAACCAGGCCACTCAATTCCCACCACTGCCTTAAACGCAAAAAATCAGGGATGGATTAACTGGAATAGATTATTGCAATTAGGTGTGATGAATTACATTTTTTAAAATCTAAATTCAATGAAAATGTAATTGAGCTCTTTTGCAATTACAGGTATTTGAATGTAATTAAATACAGTTATAAAATAACATGTAATTGCAATTACTTTTCAATTACATTTCAAATACTTAACGTTTATAAAATTTGACTGACCTGTTCATTCATGCACAAACTTGTTGATAACTGGATGTAATAAAATCAATGTTTATTAACAGCTAAAACAACCTTGCTTGAAAAAAGTCAGGTATAATCCAATGACTGAGACAACAAAATTTTTTGTATTAAAAATAGTATTGTACTTATCTAAATAGTGTTCAAATCTCAACTTTTTAGTTGACATTTGCAAGGATTAGTTCAGTCATGCCATTTTCTGAACATTTGAGACACTAATGATAATTGAATGCAATTATTATCCTTAGTCATGTCAGACAACAATATTTTGTATTAAAAATAGTATTGTACTGATCTAAATAGTGTTCAAATCTCACTTTTTTAGTTGACATTTGCAAGGATTAGTTCAGTCATGCCATTTTCTGAACATTTGAGACACTAATGATAATTGAATGCAATTATTATCCTTAGTCATGTCAGATTTTGATGATAAGTGAAATCCAGATCGTACCTGTTTCTTAATTTTAGATTGTCAAATTTAATTGAGATCAGAGGCAGCTTTTCAGTTTACCTGATATTTGGAAATATGTTATGTAAAATAAAATAAATGTAAATGTAAAGTGAAGAATTACTTTTTGAAAGTATTTCAAATTAATAACAATTCATAAATTAAAGTAATTGTAATGGAAATTAAATGAAGGAATTGGCCAAGTCAATGAAATTATTTTATTACTTTTTGAAGTAACTGAACCCATCCCTGGCAGAAATTTGACAAGGGAAAACTCAAATTAAGGGCTACAAGTTATTGACTTCTTTTTATACGCATCGAAGTCAAACAATTGGTGTTGCATTCATTCTATTTCATCGTAACTAATGTTTATAGTATCGCAGACGTTCCGATAATTGACATGACATCATCTTGACTCTGATTTTCACTTAAGAACAAATATGATATTTCCTAACGTTTCTTCTTGTCTTTGATGTTTTAATTACGTATTAGAAAAGTACTTATTCAGACTACCTTCGGCATGGTTATGTTATAATTCAAACATTTAAACAATTGCTGTTACGAAGAATGAATTTTAGTTTACTTCTGTCGTATAACCGTGAAGGACTTACTGTAAAATTTTGAGCTGAACATGAGGAGTCGTCAAAACATGCATATAACTTATAATTAACGACAAATTGGCAAACTAAAGACACTGCATGTATAACAGTTATGACGGATCTATAAACAAAGCAACATGGGCGTCACTTGTATTTACCGTTTTTTTTCTTTGCTCTGATATTTTAGTGCGACCATGAAACAAAACCAACTAAAATGAACTCAACAACACATTAAGGTATGATTAGAATTAATTCTTCACTCTTTATTTTCATTTAAGGTAATTTCATTTGCAGATTCACGTGAAAGAGATGCAATTCGTTTTATTTTTTTCTCTCAGAAATTTACAGTTTTAAATAAGATATGGCTTGGAATAATTATAACTTATCAATTTGAGTTTACGAAGATAACAAAACAATAAAAGTAATTTCAATTTTGAGAACAATTTGCAAGTTTAAGTTCCCAAGGGAATACTTAAATTAGAAGAATGCACAGAACATTCATCTGAGAACAGAATGAGAAATTATTTTCTAATATGATTATTTTCAAAACATATTATGTCAAACGACAATGATATATATGATACTTAGAATGCGCGATCATGATCTAACATTAATCTAATTTTGGAACATTTCTGTACACTGTACTGCAAATCTGAATTATTTACTTTCAAGCATTAGGTCTTCAGGATATGATTGATCAATTTTCTTTCAATCAAAATAAGAACCAAATTTTGCTTTGATCGAATTAGTTGTATTGGCTGTTCAAAAAGACTTCATAACAAATTAAATTCTAGTTATAAATGTATATCAAATACATTTCAAATGTATTAAATGTATTCAGAATACAAAGAGTCACTGCTTATATATATTTCCACTGACTCAAGGGCTGTTACTATGATTTTACTTCGTGCAATCGCATGCTGTAAATATCTTAACATCACATACTTACTAATATTCTTCTAAATTTTAATGACTCTGACTCATTCTTTAGAAGGTATATATGACCTAATTTGAACGCCATAGTTTCACATAGAAGTTCCACAGTTACGTATATTTTTGGGATGGCGAAACATAAAACTGAAGGAGCATAACTGTAAGAACTATTCATAGCATATGTTAAAGTTCTGTTACACTGACTTATAAAAGTGTTATGTTCAGTGTTTCACGTCGATAAGAATATGTTTCTCTAACGTCCAATTTAACTAAGTCAATTGCCTTAACTTGACGCAACCAAGAATAACATTGACGCACATCTTAAACAAGCCCCTTAAAGATGCAATAGCTTTGCTCATGATTGTAAACAGACAGATTACCTTGTCAGCAAATGTTGTATACTTAAATTTATGATCCACTATATTAGACATTTGTGCCACCCACTGCTTCCGTGAAAAGAAATAGCTTATAAAGCTGCACAAAGCTATCGTCTTCAGTAAGATACATGTAGGAAACAAAAGATCCGTTATTTAAATAGAAACTTAAATCTAGGTGTCGTTAAAAATAACCTTAAACGTTCAACAGACTGGTACAACAGCCCAAGTTGATGCACATAACTTTTTTACCTTCACCTTCTGTGAACCGGGATACAACTGGTTTCAGTGTTTTATCATCCCTTTGATCAGTTTCAGAAAGCTTGATTGCAGTTTTCTGACTTTTTATCATTTTTGCCATTACAATTAGTAAGATGTTGGTATTTTCACTTTGTCTAGTGATATCCAAGCTGTGGTTAATGAGTTAAGTGATGTTCAAGAAGTTGAACTAAAAAACCCAATTTGCGGAAATATTTCAGACACTTTGAAACAAGACAAACACTGTCAGTATTTATATGGTTTACAAACCTATGGAAATCTTTTAAAAAATAATTCAGTCGAAATATGAATATGTAATTAAACCTTACTTTTAGAGCATTTAGCAATATCATGCCTGTATCATGCATTTTGGAAAGATAAACGACGAAATCAAAATAATACATAAACGCCAGGACATACCATCATACCATTGATTATTGTATTCCCAAGTATGTAAATTATTTCTGCGGAACATAGGGTAGCAAAGAAATTTAAGGTTTGCCTGGAAAGTTAAGATCTTTCCAAAACAATTAAGATTTTCATCGTTGCTGAACTATTCAATGCTATTTCTTTTAACGTCTATCCTGTATTTGTTACTTGATTGTACAATTCATAACTTCATAACAGGAAACAACACTTACAAACCCACAATCTAAATGTCTTCATATCTTTTTTACTTTTATTTCAGGGGTTCAAAATATCATGCCTAATTTTGTGCTTATTTTTTGTGTTAACGGATCGCTACATCGAGCATCGATCATAATGAAAAAAAAATCAAATGCATTAAAGGGGTAAAATATTTCATTAACATTTATGAACTGACTATGCTACTGAATGGTCCAAATGCCATAAGTGAAGACATAGAATCCATGGTAAATTGAATTACCGTTCTCTGTCTTGTGGCAAAAATAAATTAATTGATAAAATTTAATTAAGAAAGAGGTAAGGTGTTCTTTTATTACAAGACTTACATCTTAAGAAAACTTTGAACAATTTGTATTGAAACAGTACATTGTGTAGTTTTGACATTGTTAAGTTGTGACATTTTATAAATATTGTCTTACTTTATCACATTTGCTCTCGCCGGCAGATAACAAACGGCTAGCTTCGAATGAAACTCAGAGCAAAAATGAAACAAAACTGAAACCTTTGTTTGTTTTCATACTGAAAATTGCTACATCCATTTTTGGTCGTTGAAGAAACATTTTAAGACGTTGTTGTGGAGTTTAATTTCCTAAAACAGTTTGAATGACATCGGAAGATTTCTAAGACACACACAGTATTTTAGACATATGCATTTAT
Source organism: Cyclina sinensis (assembly GCA_012932295.1). Taxonomy (NCBI): domain Eukaryota; kingdom Metazoa; phylum Mollusca; class Bivalvia; order Venerida; family Veneridae; genus Cyclina; species Cyclina sinensis. The sequence goes on along the minus strand of JAAONU010000007.1, from coordinate 19,175,862 downwards.
CGGCTTAAAAATGTAAAATCATGAAAGTTAGAAAAGTGAAACTAAGCAAAACCGATACTTTGGTCCAGTATTTCATTGGCATCCGTTTACTGTTTCTCAAACAGGATTTGTACATGACACCTTAATGACAATTTATTGCTAGAGTGTCAGTTGTGCCAGTGAATAAATACATTATCCAAGTCCAGGAAATCACGGCTGTAAACAATTCTGACTGAATAGTTCACAAGTGTCAGTGTTTCTTTATCATGGCAACCGTCTAAATTTATTAAGTTTAGGTAGAACTTTAGTACATTTTTTTAACAATAAAAATCGGTTTCCTAGCTCAAGTGATGTACGTTATCTTATCTGATATCTGCTTTTAAGTTTTTGTTTTCAATCGACCACCTTTTAGACGCGTGACACTGACTTAATTTTCAGAAGCAGCACAGGAAGGTTTTAATTTGTCTCGTCCAACGCAACCTATTATTATAGATATTGAATACGGAAACATAATATTCGTCGAAGGTCTTAATCAGTACTTTCACATTTGATTAATTACAGAGAAAACTATATTTTTTTAACAAAAATAGGAGTTTTGCTTTTTTCTTTCTTTTTATTTGCTAATCATAATCGTCACTTGATCTTATACCTTGTTTTATCTCTATTCCGATGATATACGTGTATACGTTTCTGAGCCTTACGGAACTAATTCTTTTGATTTTTTCATTAAATGGGTTCCCGTCAGTGTAAATGTAACGGGTGGCACAAACTTAAGAAACTCTTGTTGGTTGTTATTTGTGTAACTTAAGTCCGATTAACAACCTTCTATCATTGTGTTCTTTTGTTGTCGCCATAGACACAGTCTGTAAGGTGTTGTAGACAGATCTTTTGCAGATTTTGGGCGTATTTGAAAATACTACCTGACTGTTAAACTTGTTTGTTGTGTTCATTGGGGTGTTGAAATAAATTTGAACAGTTTGTTTAAAAAAATGAAGCAGCTTCCTTCAACATCGTAATCGTCATCGTGCGAAACGATACATAGGTCAATCAAAAGTACAAAAAACCATTTGATGCTAGTATGTAAGAGGTTCCTTGAAATAATAAATAAGCTGTGTTTTGGTACTATCTCAGACCCAAACACTGAGAAGATATTCCATTCTAAATTAATAAACATTTTCTTCCTGAATGTCTTATTTAGATATTTCTTTATATTTTACATTTCATAATTCTAGCTCGGATTATTAAAATTGCTTTCCAGCTGTAAGTAAGTTCCTTAACTTGTTTTAAGTCTAAATGATGTAATAACCAGACTTCATATGATTGAAGCTAAACGGAAAGCAATTAATAATCCGATCTAGGGTTTTATTATAAAATGTAAAATGTTAAGAAATACTTCAGTAAAACATCCAGGAAGACAATGTTTATTCATCTGGAATAGAATATCTTTTGAGTGCTTTAATCTGAGATACCGACACGCGGCTCATCCATTATAATAAGGAACCTCTTACTTACTAGCATCAATTGATCTTTGTCCTTTTGCTTGACCTATATATCCTTTAGCACGATACTGATTATAATTATCAAGGAGGCTGCTCAAGGATTGATCATGATCAATAGTACTCAGTCTTTGTAAATGGCATCTGAATATGACAAACCATAATTTCATAAGACATAATTGATTTTTAACATCTTCATGTAAGTATTCTTTATTACGTATTTTTTCTTTGAAGTAAAAAAATGAGAACCGACATCTCTTAGTTTGATATTCTCAGAGCATATATTAGTCATCAGATAAATTATTTCTTTATTGTGGTTGATACAACGGAATGTTTTAATTCCTAGCTTTGATAGCATTTCATTTATTAAATGCTTTTCTTTAAATCATGAAGTTGCAATCACATTTGCAAAAAGCTGCTACTTGTCGGCTCAGAACATATTTGATGAATTAGGACGTTGTGTAGTAAATGTCTCACTATTTCTCTTAACTTTTAAAATAACATGTTTCGAAAAAACTTCTGTAAGATATAGGTCTTATCTTTAAAAGAATATGCTGTTCTTTTTAACATTATATTTCAAATCATATGGACATTGAACAATTATCCAATCATTTTAAGTCTTAATACGTGTAACTTTTAAACCATTAAGACACGACGCAGATTGTTAAGTATGTCAGTTGGGTTAATTATGAAATTAAAAAAAAAAAGCTTTTGGAAATGTATATATTCGACAATTTGGTAATGTTCTATACAAAATGTTTCTGTCACAAAAATAAGAATACACATTTTGATATTTTGACCCTCTGTGGGATTCTCTAAAGTTATTTATATTAAGACAAGTGGATGGCATTTGTTGGAGGAATACAGGCTGCACAAACAAATAATACATAAACGAACAAACCCAGTGCCTCGACGTAAAGTAATAATTCAATATTTCAGCAGTGGCAAAACCTTAATTGTTTTGTCAAGAACAGTAGTACTCAGTGTTGTTATCACGCCTTTATGAGGAACCTCCAGGGCAAAAACATCGATTATTATCTGTGCGATCCTATGTCTTGGATCCGAACTGATAACCTTGGGGAAAACATTGAATTAAAGTAAAAATACTTTTGAATTCGAAAGCTAAGCATTAACAGATAATATAAACGGTTGACCTCTCTCGCTTCCTGTTGAATTATCTTTGAAAATACACACAAATTTTTGTCGTTGTAATTGTCAAATTTGCAACATCCGGAAGTGCATACAATTCATTTCTACACTCTGAAAAGAGTCAGTCTCGTAACTTACACGTGTATTTTTTGTACCTCTGAAACTTGCTGTTTTCAGTCATTTGAATACAGCATCTGTCTCGAGTGTTGGTATCTGCGTCACAAAATGACTGCATTTGCGTCCAGCGTAAGCCACTGACCTCGGAACAGAAACATACGGCAAAAAATATGTTTTTTATTTTTTGAGTCTTATATTCTATGTTATTTTTATAACTTGACAGGGAAGCGTATTTCTGTTTCAAATTAAATCAATGGCAAATATATGTTTTAGGCCATTTGATAGTTTTCCTCACATTACTCACAATTCTGGTAAGACGTTTTTAATGTTCAAAAGACTACTGCAGGATGTTGTTTTTCGTGTATTACGATCTAGCAAATTAGTGGATGACATATTATCTGACAAGAGTTAAGCACATTCGGTGCGTTTTATCTACTAATTTTTCTTTTATATAAAAAAAATAAGTTTTTGTTACATTTTTTCTTTCTTACAAAATATTATCCGTTATCTAAAACCCATTAGATGTAAGATTTTGAAATTAATTCTCACAATAAAGTTTTGACACGAAACACGTTTTAGAGTTTAGAGTTTATCCACAAATACATTAGGTTATATAACAATGAGTATACATGTTTCCAACACTACAAGCTGCAAAGCATATTGATATCATAAAGCAGTTAGCATACCATTTGATCAATACAATTTAATTGTTGTAATGTAATGCATATTATTCCAATTAAATGAATGTATCATCAAAAAGTAACTAAATTTCATAATCAAATAACGGTTATCTAAATCAGTATATGTGTTGTCAATAGATAATGTTTGTTTTTAATTTAAGTAAAAGAAAAACAACTGGTTTCTTATCTTAAAGACTTCATGTAAACAAGTTTTTTATTGTTATTTATTATTACTGCACGTCAGTAAACTTAGGAATATCTGCTGTGGACCAAAAAATATATCTCTTGCTATAACCAGTGGTAATCTAAAATCTCTATAAGTCTGGCATTCTAATAGAAAATGAAATTTATTGACCAACAACATACAAAAAATGCCTTTCAGTTTCAGGTGACTTTCAGGTATTAGTAAAAGGTTTTGCCATCTGTCTGATTCCAATTCAGTTAACTACGAACATAAGGACCAATGCAGACAGTACTCATAATCTACACAAGGAGGTTCTAAATTGCTGCATTAGCAGGCAGACTGTTAATAAGAAATGAGTTCAAAAAGAATAAAAAACAACAAAATATATGTCTGTCTCTAAATCATATCAACATAAAATGAGTTATGATAACAGACTGATTGAACAACTTACTACTTTGTTCTGTTGCTTGGACCAATGTTCGAATGTTTAAATAATTCGATAAATGAATAGCAGCCTGAATGTTCTGTTGTAGGCTTTTTCAAAATCAGAGAAATACTTCCTTTTATCGAACGAATCAATGAATGAAGAGGGCAAGCTGGTGCTTATCACTGAGAAATTTTACTCAAAAGCTCTAGAATTCATTCGAACACATTTCATTGTCAAGGCTCCCAATTTAAAAGCCCTTGGACTACCATGGAATGAGGAAGTCAACCAATTCTATATGGATTTCTACATATGGAACATTTCTTTAATGTTACTGACCGACAACGGTGACGTCATGGTGTTACAAACGTCAAGGTTTCTTCGGTATGACAAGGTTATTGACGACAGTGTCATAACAACGCCGGAATTGAGACTCTAAGGACAGTTTTATTACAGAAGGAAACAAAGGGTATTTTTTCGTATTACTGGGCCAAAGATTGTATTCATTGTTTTCGATTTTTGAACTAAATGATTAATACAGACTTTAAAATCTGGCAACTCGAATGCTGAAAACAGTAAAATGAATAGCAAAACAATTAGGAGTTGTCATTAGAGCCGAAGATTCAAGATTCTTTTGTCAGAGTTGACGAGAAAGCCGGCTTTGAACTTCTTCATAAGAATATTTTTCGACGACTTCGTCGTTGACGGAGTTAAACCGCTTCAAAACACAGGAAAGAATAAATCTCTAAGATTTTATGGGTTGAAAAGTTAAGAATAAAGGATAAAAAAATAACTTGACAAAATGTTATATGTTTTGAATTCCTAATACGGTCTCTTAAAGGAAAGTACCATTCAGTGAATGCTCAGCGATCGTTCAATGATCACATTAGTCGTTCTAGTCTTCCCTAGACTCAGTTTCTGCATTTGCTAGCTAAACTACAATATTTTACATAACTTAGAGTAATGACAACCTGATTCTTGTGTAGAGGAAATCTCGGTGACCTTGTAGTAGGGCACACCGTAACACAATCGTAACAACTCGGCCTTTTCCGACAACTTCGTATAAAGACCTCGTATGTAAGTGTATGAATACACGAAATGGTAATTCGCCCCGGCTTTTAAACTTTTAAACAGGTCCGTGTTTTAAAATTAAAGCAGCTCGCCTTTAATGTGTATTGATTTAATCATGTTGATTAGCAACAAACGAAAGTCTATATAAAAGTAAATATTTAGGTCAGACTTGTTATTGTACTTTTAGAATTTTAAAACACGGACTAACCCCTTTTTTGACTGAATCTTCGACTATTCACTACATATTCTGTTCAAATTATAAAAGGTAGTAGCAAGAAGTGCTGGGGGCTTTATGAACTCGCTAATAGTATTCAAATACAAAATGTGCCAATCATACTTCAAATTATGTAAATCTTCTAAAAGCCATATAAATAAAACATAAATAAAACAGGAAACGAGGAAATGCTGTTTCTGTAACAATAAGAAGATATGCGCAATATCCGGAAGGCGACAGTACGAAACAACGACATTTTAAAGTTTGTAAGTTTCGTATTGGCGCGCGCGACAGAACGAAATAACGACAGAACGAAACAACGACATTTTAAATATTGGAAGTTTCGTAATGGCGCGCACGACAGAACGAAACAACGACAATTAAAATGTTTCGATTTTTCGTATTGGCGCGCGCGACAGAACGAAAAGACGACATTAAACTGAAACCGCGCGCACGACAAGACGAGATTCTGAGTATCGTTTTGTCGCGTTCATAGTGTCGTTGTTTCGTTGTGTCGCGCGCGCGGTTTATCGTTGTATCGTTATGTCGCGCGCGCCAAAACGAAACTTCGAAACTTTAAAATGTCGTTGTTTCGTATTGGCGCGCGCGACAGAACGAAACAACGAAATGTCCGAAATCAGCCACCATATAATCGTCTTACTTACAAATTCACATATCTCAATGAAATAGGCAATGTCATCTAGTATGTGATTGTAAATCAGATAATTCTGTCTTTTGAAATTATTTTCACACTGCTCATGCAAATTTTTTTAGAATCTATGGCGTCCCTGAAAACAGAGAACTTAAATGTTTATTTTCTGTAAATGGATAATAAGTCATAAGTCAAAATGTAGGATGGAATAGTGAGTATGTTTACTGATTTATTGTTTTGTATTTTGTGAAATACACACAGAACCATTTGCCATTCAGCAATTGCTAGTAATCGGATAAAGAAACATTTAAAAACATCCAATGAAAAAACAAGATATACACATGAGCAGTAACCAGATTAAGCATTTGGAACTGGACATGTTTTGATACCTGACCTTACAGAGTGTACCTTGCATTCCTCGACATTTAAAAGAAAAGTTATAAAGCGCACCAGTCTCAAACAATAAAAGTGATATATAATTAAGGGCCTTTTTCATATTTATTTCCAATAGAAAAATAAATAATAAGCTTTTTTATTACATATTAATTTCTTACGACAAAATCATGTAGCTCGAGACAAGCACATTTTCATAAAATGTCTCATCATAGTTAAAAGTTGTAAATAGTTTTTTCTCAGTTTTGAAGTAATGCTAATATCATTCTTTTGGTGTTTTGTGGTTTATCAATAATGATTCAAATACGAATCAAATATAAACTGGAACATATTACTGGAAAGTAAAACTTTTTGCTTAATTTTAGCATAAAAGAGCGTATCAGTTTAAAGAATCGTTAGTCAAAACTTCTAGCATAAAACAAAGAAATTTAATGTACCCTTTGTTTATGCGTAAACATGCACATCAATTAAACACAAACTGAAATCGAAATGAGGCATATTGCTCGATAATGAAATCATCTGCCCAACGAAGGCATAAACCTTGGCACAATATGATTGTCTTTTAATTACCATTAATTTTACAGCACAATCCAACACAAAATACAAAGAAATTCAAAATGCTGTAGCTGGACATTTTCAGTTGATGATATACTAAGGTAATTATATTGATATACTTAGGTAAATTATATTGATATAAATATATTGATATACTAAGGTAATTATATTGATATACTGAGGTAATTATATTGATATACTAAGGTAATTATATTGATATAATAATTGAAGTGTTACATATCATTGATCTGAAGTAATGCAAAAGCATCATAAGCATTATTTTGCTAGATTTATATCTTACAGTTTTTAGTTTCGTATCATATTAGTCTATCTGTTTTTTTACTGTGAACAACAAAATTATTCCTAGTTCCTACAAATCATCATTTTAATAATAATCTGTTTTGAACCAAAACTTACATCAATGATTTTCTATCTTGAAAGAATATAGTACAAGCGCATCCTTGTGCAAGTGTCAACCAGCAATCATATTTTTTTTTCATTTCTGTGATTTAGAACTGATATGGTAGTTTGAAATTTCTTTGGCATGCAGCTGAAGAAGAGATTTGACATGGACGTCATTTACCAATGCTAAAACGCGTGTATGGCAGGCTTTCTTTAAAAATGAGTTTTATTCTTGAATTAATGCATTTTTCACATAAAAGGATCAACTACATTAAATCTATTACATGTTTGAGAAAGTGGCGTTTATGTCTTTCTCCCAAACAAACATCTCTCGTATGGTCGAATGTTATGCCTTACTTTTCTGCATTTTGTGCTCCGCTAAAGGTTGTCTTGGTTTCATGTCTAAAGTATAAATCAGGATCTAGATATGTAATAAGTAGGTTTTGCAATTCCTGATGCCTAGTTTAAGCTATATTTATATGTCATTTGTTTTTTGACATAAATAATAATTAATTCCAGTATTTCGCGCCATTTTTGTAATCTAAGGGTCTTATTTTATAATGAAATTAGTTAAACTGATTTGACAATACGTTGGTGGGTCCTGACGAAAAATATCTGTATCTAAGATTTCAAATAGCAAAGTTCATACAAAATGATAATTACTTAAGATTTCAGTATTTGAAGGATATGCAGTAAATAAAGGTTTCTACGCGTTAATTTTGAAAAAAGGTAAAGTTGTTGAACTGCTCTCTTTTTCAAAATGGAAAAAAACACTTGTCAGACTTAGAGCATATCCTATATTACTATGACAGCGTTAATGGAATAAGAAAGTCATGCAATAAGAGTATTAAAGCTTCTGGCGTATGATATGGAATTGAATTACTTCCTGCATGACAGCACCCAGTTATCACTTCATCAGATACACAGCTACACAGTGAGAACTTTCTATAAGGCAGCCATTAAAACTCTCTAAGAATAAATGCAACGATGTCAAAAGGGAAAATATGCAGACATGTCAACTTTAAGTTCTGAAACAATTATTTTACAACAGCCTTAATAGAATACATCTACTCAAATTCAAAGTATATGTGAAGTAAGCAGAATAGCAGAACAACAGAATAGCAAAACAACTCCAGCAGAACAGCAGAATGGCAGAATAGCAGAACAACTCCAGCAGAATGGCAGAATAGCAGAACAACTCCAGCAGAATAGCAGAATGGCAGAGTAGCAGAACAACTCCAGCAGAATAGTAGAACAAGATAATATCAGAACAACTCCAGCAGAATAGCAGAATGGCAGAATAGCAGAACAACTCCAACAGAATAGCATTGTGGCAGATTATCAGAATAGCAGAAAAGCAGAGTAACAAAACAACTCCAGCAGAATAGCAGAATGGAAGAATAGCGGAACAACTCCAGCAGAATAGCGGAAGGGCAGAATAGCAGAACAACTCCAGCAGAATGGCCGAGTAGCAGATCAAATTTCAAAAAGTCAAAAAGCCTAATAGAGTTTAATAGATATCTACCAAAGTTCACCCTCTGTCTTTCCATCCGTCTTTCCGTCTGTCCGTCCAACTGTCTGGAACTCTCGATCCCGCAATAACATAAAAAAAACTTCAGATATCTAATAAATTTGCGTCAGGATACCCAGCTGCGTAAGTTCAGATGCTGTCAACAACTCTTAGAAAGTTTCATGCCTCTAGCAGTTATACGTTTGGTGTTGCAAGCGACACAAGTCTAAAAATTCTATTTTTGCTTTATCATGGGACATAACGCTGCCGTTCTCCAATTAATTTGCGTCAAAATACCAAGGAACGCAAGTTCACATGAAAACGTTGGTGCATATGAACAAGTCCGCAGACGGAAAAATGTCAGATACATGTAATTTCATACTTGATAACCCGTGCCTTTTCTTAACTCCTATCGAACTGTAATAAAAATTCAGGGATCTAATATTGTAACAATTATTATCATCACGCTAAAACCGTACTTCAGTGTATTGATAATATAATTATATAGAGGATACAAACAAATCTTCTTTTAATTTTATGTGCTCTTGACAAACTAAAACTTAGAATTTCTTGTTCCCTGTTGAGGGCCGCAAATAATAGCCGGAAAAATCTATGGAAACACAACTTTTACAAGTTGAATTTATTTGTGTATTTTAAATTACTTAATCACTGTCACTATCAATTATCTGCCTGATTCTCTTAGAGGACAAGCTGAAGATCCTGGATATGAACTTATTGGACTGTTGTGTAGAACTTGTGACAAATGTAACAAAGGGAGGTTATAAGTTAAAAAAGTAGTTCTGCAAAAACAGTGAAAATATAAATGGTATTCCACAGTTTTAAAACAGCGGATTATCAATTTTATTTCACTGAGAGAACTCTATATTTTACTGGAAAACATAAGATAAATATTGTTTCAATGTTGTATTGAATAATCGACTGATTTGAATTTAATGTCTTATTCAATAAGTAACTGCAAAAAAAAAAAAAACCCAGAAAAAGCAGAACCATATTAACCGTTATTGACTGATCACTTATTTCTTCACCACGAAGCGGTTTCTTCCATAAATGACGTAGGGACGCCTTTTTGTTGCAAGGTCGAACCCACTTTATTAATATTGATATAAACAGATCGAACATTAAGAAACTTTTGATAAATATCAAATATGTTACTTTTATTTTCTTGCCGATGATTTTTTTCCATTTTTTCCCGGGTTTATACCCTGGTTAAAATTCATAAAAAAAATTCACTGAAACAACATAATATTAAATAAAACATTCGTCAATAAAAACTTGTCCCCAACTTTTGCCTAAACTTTCACAATAATTGTCAAATGTAGCCGACTAATAAAGAGGTGGTTCTCTTCTATGTTTGGTATAAGAAACGATGGTTCTCGTGTGAATAACTTGTATTTGTTTCTTTCTTTCTTCTTTCTTTTTATATTTGTCATTTTTATCTATTTTTTACAGTTAAAAATAGGTACTTTTGTCAACTATTACATGATATTTGACTTTGCCGAAATCTAACATTGTCAACCGATTAAGACCTAAAACGTTTTTGCACTTACGTAATATGTTTTAATTTATCCTTCTTCTACTCGAAAGTTTTACTTGACTGTTTCTCTATGACGATCGATTTACAGTAAGATTTCTGAGACATAACTAAATAGTTAAATTAAGAGGAATGATGCAACACTTCTTTTAAGTATTTCGTCAATAGGCGTCTAGACAATTACAGAACTTATATCCAAGAGGATTTTAGCATTTGGTGACAACTTATTGCGAGTTTATTAGTTCTGCCAGTGATAAATATGTTTTCAATGTCTGCTAATACACGGCTGTAAATAAATCTTAATAAAAATTTCTGTCTTTGTGTTATCCGTCGAAATGTATTCAGTGTTCGTAAAAAGTTGTAAATGTGTATAGTTTTTACCACAAACCGCAATTTTCTATTTCGATTTTTGCATTTTCAATTTTGCCGTACTGTTCCATAAATAGATACTTAATGTCAGGTTTGTCAGTGCGGGCTATTCAAGCTTCAAAAAAAGAAGATAGTGCTGATTCATTTAGACTGGAAAATCTTCAAGGTATCTTCAGACTTTTATCTGAGACAGTACTGACATACAGCTCAATTATGATAGAGAATCTCTTGCTAAGAATCATACGGACGTTATAATCTCTTGCTAAGAATCATACGGACGTTATAATCTCTTGCTTAGAATCATACAAACTTAATAATCTCCTGCTTAGAATCATACGGACGTTATAATCTGTTGCTTAGAATCATACGGACGTTATAATCTCTTGCTAAGATTCATACGGACTTTCTGCTCGGCCTTTATAACCTTTTAGTTTTCAAGGAAAGCTTCATAAACGTTGGTCATTACCAAAACAATTATCTTAACTGTCATTTCAATATGACGTCTATTTTACAATATGTTTAAAGCGAGTTTGATTCATCGGTAAATCATTCATTTTAGACTGATCACTTCTTAACTGAAATGGAAAACTTCTATTTTAAAGTTCGGAGCTGCGTTCTATTTACACAGGTCAGATCCAGCTTGATTAAGCCTGTTCGTTGTTCAGTCATTGAAAGAAATAAACATTGATCAAACCACCAAATATCATGTTTTGAATCATTTGTAAAAAGAAGTGTTTCAAGAGAGTAAGGTCTACTTATTAAATGTATTTTGCCACATCAAGACAGTGACAACCTACTTAATGATTTATAATGATATTAAATTCGTAACCACATTTGTAGATCTTTAAACCACTTAGAAAATCAAGGAGTTAAGGGTTGTTTAACAACCGAATGAGGAAGACAGTGATAAAGAAAACCTTTCTGAGAGCGTTTTGGATAAATTTCGTTCTTCAATTTGATTATCGTTGTTGCAAGTTGCTACCATCTGTACATGTTGGCTAAATTAAGGATGAACTATAATGAAAAACGATGTACCGAGACAACCAGATTACTCCTGCTTTTCCTTAAAGGCACAGACTGTAATGTACTCCCATGGCTACACGTATCAATATGTAGTTTAGCACACAACATGCTAAATTGATTCCACGGTTCTTGACAGAAGAGAATAAAACGACCAGGGTATCAGCTTCCAAGAAGTTCTTGCGGCGGTATCGCCTTGAAGGGCACCAGTTCTTGGATAGAATTATAACCACTGACGAAACCATGATAAACTTATTTGATCCTGAAACAAAGCGGGAATCGTCTGTGTAGAAACGGAAAACGTCTTCCCTCCACTGAAAGAAACAGTCTCCAAGTCTAACACGTGATGTTTATCTTCCTTATGGACCGGCGAGGGATGGTGTTGGTGCATGCAGTTTCACAAGGTCAGTCCGTGAATGCCAGTAATTATTCAAAGGTAGTCTATTCTGTTCTTTATTTTCCCTTATATTACATTATTATACTCATTTTAACTCTCATTATCGAAGCAATGATAATGTTAAAAGTATGTGCTTAAAATTAATGACTCTTTCAAGTTCTGAGGCGTGAGCTTTCAGAGCATTGGGACACAGGCGGTCCGAACTTAACCTTGAGCATGTTATTCTTTATAAGGACAACGCACCTTCACATCGTGCCCAAACAACCCTATTAGACATCTTCTCGGATTCGAACGAATAGAACACAGTCCATATTTCCCCCATTCGGCGCCCATTGATTTCGAGGTTTTTCCTAGGCTAAAGAAGGAACTTAGAGGCGTCCAGCATGCAGATTGTTGAGAGCTTGAAATGCACGTTCAAGAGATCGTGAGGCAGTTTGACAGACAATTTTACGGTACTTTGTGTAAGAAATGGATAAGTAGACATCAAAAGTACATCAATGCAAAGAGACCGTTTTTTGAAAAAAACTTAAAAACCCGTTAAAAACACAAGACTAAAACCTAACGTCAGCTCATAACGTCGTGGAGACGTCGGCATCTGCCCCGGGTAATGATGGGTATGTAAGAGAAAAGGCCTAGAAAAAATAAATATTTATAGCAGCGTTACCATTTTTCACTAGTGCAATATTTGAATTCTGTAATTTATGATAACATAAATGTGTTACATGTTTTACATCTAGTTCGCAATTTTCTTGGGGTGTCCACGAACTTTAGGGACATACCTCGTATATAAACGATGTTTTTTTTTTGACGGGCTGATTTGCCCTTCACCTTTCTATTCAATATGACACATCGGTATACAAATTCCTTTCTTCAGCAAAAGTGCCTTTTGAGAGGGAATATTTGCATATTTGCAGATCAAATAAAAACAGAATATTTTAAAGACAACATGTTATTACCTCTCACCACTCAAATAGCTCTGAAGTAATATGCTTTTTAGTCATTTTACCTTATCAAGTGGTATTTCATTTTTCTGTGTTGAGCATGCTCAACGAATATGCAAACTAACAAGTTCAAAGTTTGAATTGTCAGTTTTGTTTGATTACATTCGTGTTTTGAAGAAGTCGTACTAGTTATTTGTATAAAAAATATACAAATTGAGAAAATGCAGAACGTCTGTTTACGCCTTTATTAAACAAGTAAATAAGGTTGTAATGATTTGTTTCAGACTATTATAATCTAATTTAATGGTTACCATATTTCATACGGCTGCCTTCCACAGGGTCGTTATATTCCAGGTCTAATAAGTTTTATGAAATAAGCAATATCGTAATCATACAACGTTTCAGACATGAGTCAAAAATAAGTGTTATTTCTGTCTTTATTGAGACTGCGAAAGAAAATATTTAATGTTTATCCAGAAGGTTTGAATATAAATAATCAAGTTCTCAGTGGGATTCGAGCCCGCACCGAACGGCACCAACCGCATAGCATAAAGGCGTATGTTTCTGTGGTCCGTTAGGGTCTTTCCAAAACATTTGTTTTCGTCATTTGTTAAAATATTAAATTATATTTTAACGTCCAGATGCTTGTAACATTGTACAATTTAGAATCCTGAGTAACACGAAATATGATCTAGTTTACCCAGTACTTTGTCTTGCAGTGTTGAATATATATCACCATTGCATGGCATGTTGTTCTTAGTATTTATTTCTTTCGACTGAGTTCAGCATCATCCACGGTAAATTGTTTGCATTTTTTTCTGATTAACTGTTACCAGGACGCCTTCAATGATTTCTTCATTAGTTATCTGCTAAATAGATAGTGTTCTGATGCTTCATGTAGTAGTGAATAATGAAATGATGGCTAAACGATTTGTTAAAACACTTACAAGAATTTAGCAGAAATTGAGACCTCTCCAGTTAAGCAAAAAAAAACAATGCCAACAATCAAAAGCATTTAACTCGTGCCCAGAGAAACTAACTTAACTAAAATGGTCAACTTTAGAACAAAGGCGAAACCAGGCCAGCCTGTTCATGCTAAAATAAAATAAAACAAAATAAAAAACAAACAGGTTATGTCGATCACAATCACCTTACAAACACAAGAAACAGCAAATTCCTCATCCCACAATCAAAAACACAACATCACATGAACTCATTCTTCCTAAGGACTATACGACTCGGGAATGAATTACCGACCGAGATTATGGCTATCTCAACTGTGCCAGTTTTTATCAGTGGACTAAACAAGTTTTATAGATTTTAAGTATTTAAAATAAATGTTTAAGTAAGATCTCTAGTTACATCTTGTTTTCTTTGTTATTATCTTTTATAATTTTAATGTTCTTGACACGTACCTGCCTAGTATAGTCAGTATTGACTTTTGGCAGTAATAAGTTGAAGTTGAAAAATCAGACAGTATTAAGAAGGAAACAGATGGGAAAATATCACTAAACGTTTACCAATGTGTTTAACAGTTTACATTTTCCATATTTGGACAATGTGATATATTCATAAGTTGCAGCAAGTCCATATTTCAATATGCTTTAATTTATTTAATCTAATTTATTGAAAAAAATTCTACACATTTGTTCAGTCTCTTTTTTTTAAATCTCGTAAACCAAACATACCTATATCTAAAATAGACAATGAGAACATGTTCCGTTAGACAAGTTACTCTTAAACATAATAACACTGCCTCAGACATTTTAGATTAATCTAAAATTTAAACGAGTTGCATGTCAATCGTTTTATTTCACCATAAATTGAAGTCGTCAGATTCGATCAAACGCAAAAAATATTAACCTGCTAGAAATTTTTAAGGACATTTGAACTGTTTTAATCTCTTTAATGCTTACCAGAGTTCCTCAATAAACACTGTGTAAATTTCAAAGTAACACTGACACTAGTGTAATGTTCAGTCAGAATAATTTACAATCATGTTTTGCCAGGCATTGCTAACGTATTTATCACTGGCATAATTGACATTTCTGTATTAAATTGTCAGCACATTGCAAACATGCACTTATCCCGTGGAGATTTGGTATGTTATTGTCTAGACGTCTACTGATGAAATACTGCAATAAAGTGCTGTATCGGATTTTACATTTCAATGAAGTGTTTGGCACAGTGACAGTACATCTGCCAACACAACATGGAACTTGATGTGTTGAGCTTCTTGGCCGTCCTTCATCCATACTCGTTGGATCTTTCCTTATTATGTTTTACATACTTTCCTTAGTCCAAGGAGCAGATACGAGGTCAGCAGTTAAAATTAACAGAAAAGTTTATGTAGGTCAAACTGACGTTTAACTATGAATTGGTAAATAAGCCAGACCTGGGCGAGACATCTTTGGAAATGTTTTGAGGCGCACGATGAGTATTTGAGAAGGCATATCAGTAGGCCGTAATATGGCATCATGTTTGTTTCCAGACCGTGCGTCGCGTTTTCATGGGCTGATGTTATTTTGAGTTTGTGGTAATGTTTTTTTTTGTTCGCATACATACTTTTTTCGAATTCACAGATTAGTTTTTGAATAAAAATAATTTTTTCGTTTTTTTTAAAAAAAAACCCAAAAAACTTTTTTCATTGTAAAATTAAATGTGTCATGGAGTTCTAGGAAAATCCTCGTATTCGATTTGCTGTTACATATTAGCTGAGTTAAAATGAGTCTAAAACATCCGTGACCTCCCTCAAATGTTACGTTATTTCAACTTCATGTATGGATGAAAAATGTGTTTTAGGCAGAGAGGCACAGAACCATGGCGCTTCATTTCTAAATTTGAGAGTTATTTCTCTTTTGTTAATTTGAAAAGTGTTGATTATTTTCGTGACTATGAATTCAAAAGGCTTGAACCTGCATGTCTGGATAGATCTTTTTAAATAGGAATGCAAGTTAACATGAATCGAAACTTCAATTTCATAAAATAAATGGTCATTTTCAAGTGAAAATATTTCAGTAAACAGATTCATTGATATTTTTTACCAGTCCATCTCTAACATTTTATTTTGATTGATTGGATGTGCATACAACGCTTCAATATTGATGGTGTTTTCTGCTTATTATAATAAACCAGTCACAATTAATTCCTGAGGGATCCTTTTATATCATTCATCAGCTTCTTGTAATTCCATTTTAAAAGTTTGTCGGTTTGTGGCTAAAGTTATAGTTTTAAACATGTCACTGTTAGTTTATTTTATTCTCGATACTTTGGCATCCCTTATATTACAATATCTCAGAACGTTTTGCTAGCAGCTTCGTTTTAACGTCTGTAAAGGATCATTATTTTGAATATTATTTGAAAGTCATGAAACTTGTAGAGCGTAAATGGTATGACACGTGCTCTGCTCACGTGCTCTGCTCACAAGTTGTCTGTGCAGTTTTGGTGTTACTCTCTGTTCTAGAGGAACAAACATGTGATTGATTAAATGTTGGCACTTCCGTAGACAGTCTTATGTTGAGTGATTATATTTACTACTGTATGGGCTCGTATTTATGAGTATTGTTTTGTTTCTACAAAAATATCGTAGAAATGGCATACGAGCCGAACCTCAACAATTACAAAACCGCGTTAATCTGTCTCTGTGATACCGGTATGTAAAATAAGCATTTGCAGTGAAGTAGCATTTAAAATTAAAATATTAATGTTTTATGAAAAATATTTAAAAAGGGTCTTGCCGCCTTCATGTGTTAGCAGCACAGCTTCAAAAATATTGTCTGTTTGACAAATTTTCAATGCACCAAATACCCTGCTCCCTCTAGAATTTGGACTCAGACTTATTCAGAGAAACCGGCTACGAAATAAGCACTAAAGACCACCCACCACATAGTCCATTCCTTGACTAAGTTTTCAGAGAATCTATACTATTCCAAATAGACTGTATGTACATGGCCGTAACTAATACCACTGCAGGATATAAAGTTTTTGGTGTTATTTCT
Source organism: Cyclina sinensis (assembly GCA_012932295.1). Lineage (NCBI taxonomy): Eukaryota > Metazoa > Mollusca > Bivalvia > Venerida > Veneridae > Cyclina > Cyclina sinensis. The sequence continues at coordinate 19,158,759 of JAAONU010000007.1, read as the reverse complement.
AAAGTTTAAACTCAAATATATATAATTATTATATTCCGATACAGTCAATGGCAAAGAAGAAAAAGAAGAAGAATTTGTTACCTATCAGTCGTGAATTAAAGAAATCTTTGTAAAATCTTTTAATTTGAGAGCTCCTCAAGAGAAAAGAAAGAAATAAAGTAGCCACTAAAGAAACAACAACAACAAAAAAACACTTTAAATTCGTCTTTTCCATTCAAAGAATAACTTAAATATTTACTACTGTTTATATCTGTATATGCATTTGCCACATGTGAACTGAATCATCAGCGAAAGTTTGCATAAAATGATTATCCTTTGGAACGTTTCGTTACTGAGTAGAATAACAAAAGAATCATTTCTTATAATCAATATTTACCAGACATTATCTCAAGAGACAATAAGGATCACATATGTCCGACGTCCGTCCGTCCGTCAACAATTCGCTTGAAACCATTTAGCCTATTTTAAATACACTAAACCAGAATGTTCCTTTTACAGCCGCCTTTCAGATTTGTGAAAGTTATTTCTGTCCATCCGGATGTCAGGTGGATATGGCAACATATAGGAAAAATTTCAAAGCTCTTCTCCCCAGCAAACCCTTGCAAATTTTTGCACAATTGCTTCGTTAGTAACCCTCTATATTAATAGTGAAATTTATTGCAATCCGTGAAAAAACACGGCCGCCATGGGCAAGTCTTATTTTCCTTACATGTCTATATAGAAAACTTTAAAAATCTTCTTAGAAACTGCAGGTCCAATTTGAAAATAATTTGGCACAAAGGTTCCATAGTTGACCCTCTATATAAATTGTGAAAGTTTTTGATCTGTGAAAAACTATGGCTGCCAGCGACGAGGTTTATTTCCAAGGGTGCTTATTTTCATTATATGTCTATATAGGTAACATTAATTTGTAAATGATTTGGCACAAATATTCCTTGGGTGACCCTCTATATCAAGAAATTGTAATATTTATTGCGATCTGTAAAGAAACATGGCGCCTGGGTAGGGTTTATTTCCTTTGTGTTCTCATGGGACAATTTGAAAAAAAAAACATCATTCACAAGCACACCTTTATTTGCAGGGGCAACTTGGAGTCAACTTACGGGTTGTCGATTGATCGGAAGGTCGGTCTTTTAAAGAATTCTTGTGTCTCGAACTACTTTCAAATTTCTAGAACTATAGATTTGTAACTTGATTTGCATATTCACAAATAAATGTCAGGTAATGTTGCATAGATGCTCTTTGGATTGCCCTTTACAAAACTGTGAAATTTGAATAGAACCGAAATAAACATATGGCCGATAGGGACGCGGCTTATTTTCGTATGCCATGACCACCACTTTGCAGCCAAGCCCCTGCGGACAAAAACGCCCGGCATTGTTTGATAGCCCCTTTTTATGGTGAGCGACTTAGGACCATTTAGTCCTCTTGTTTATTATTATCATAATAATAATAATAATTATTATTATTATTGATTACGACAGTGATAGAAATCTATCCATGCTTGAAAAGTTTTTTTTACGAATAACACATATTAGAAATAGTTATTCCTTTTTTTTCTTTTGTACTGAAGCTTTAAGTGATTTTTGTTCCCGTTTTTCTGTTGTTGTCGTTCGACGATGCTTAAAAAGAAACTGTTTATAACTAATGTCTAGTTGTATCTGTGACGAACAGAAAGCGTTGTAACTGACTCATTTTTTTTTGTCACGGAAATACTTCAGGTTTCATGTTTTTCACATTTTTATCGTCAATTTTTTAATCTGTAAGGCATGGGTAGAGACTTACTTTATATTGTTAAATAAGTGGGCTGGTATGAACAAAGACACACTGACGCAGTGGTTTAGCTCGTCGCTTATCGTTTTGTTTAATCAAAGGCCATGGATTCAAATTCCGCTGCCAACGTATTTTTCCATCCGTTTTGAAGTGATGTAGAAGCTTAAACTATATAATTTTAAACAAAATCTTTATCTAAAAGAAGTAATATTTTATGCTGATGGGATGTCAGCGGGATGGGGCTTTTAATATGTCTACTGAAGTATTGTCCTAAAGCAAGAAAAATACATATAAATACTTCAATACACACTCAGGTTTTGTTTACCCCTTTGGACATTTTTCCGTCACGTCACTCAATTACTTTGGTTTTCGTGCCATGGTTTCTAAAAGAATTCATTCGTTTGTCCCTTTTTGTGATGTTTGATAATATAAGCACGTTATTGCCACGCCATCTCTAAGACACCTGTGCTCAGGGACAGTTCCGTGCCTATTTTTATGAGCAGTTTCAATTAAGCATGTCTGCAAAATAAGATAAGGTTGGTTTATTTGATTGATTATCTTGCAGTGGTTTACGACTTGTGATGATTTGAATGGACAGAACAGCCTAATGTTTTTATCTTTTCAACAGAATGTATGCTTATTTGATAAAAAAGGCCGGTAAAATAACTTCATTTACATCCCCTAAAAAATTCAAAAACAAAAAAATAACAAAAACAACCCCCTCACAAACAAACAAATAAACTACAACAACAACAAACAAACAGGTTTTCTTTGTTTATCAAAGGGACCAGCATGAGTGCTGTTATGAAAAAAATGTTCAGGAATACAGTTGACTCCTGATAAGAAAAAAACTTGAAAGTACATTTGAAAGTGTATTTATTTTCTTAGACTTATTTGAAACAGGTCATGTTTTCGTATCTGTAAGTCAGTCCCGTGAATCTGAACCCGACAGCAACAGATAGCAATTTGTAATCAGAGAGAACTTGAACTAGAGTCATTTACAAACACAATAACATTTTATTAAGTCTAATTTATTATGCAGTCTGTAAATATAAAACGATCTAGCTAGACATGTCTGGACTATTGCATATCAATTCTAAACCTGTTCGGCAGAAACATGTCGCTTACATTTTTCATCCGTTTACAAATATTATCGCGTTCGGTTTCGACGAGTCTCAAGTGAGAACTTTCACTTTAGGAGTGTGATTTCAATGGCGACTTACCAAACAAATTATAGATCCAAATTTCTACGGTTCAGAAAAAAATGTGTTTGGAAATTTTAAGTTTTGTCAAGGACTGTGACAAAGTCAAGCAACGAAAGCCTGCTATTGCAGTTCAGCCAGTTTTATGTCATGCATTTTTGAAAACAAGACCCTTTACAGCGTTTTTCGATGAAACTGGTTTCCATATTGCCTCTAGAGAGAGCCCGAGAAGCAAACTACTTCTACTACATGATTTACGAAAAGTAAGGAAAGTCATCCTGTGTTATCGTTAAAGTCTTATTTCACGTTTATGATAAGACACTCTTTTAGTAAAATTCACTGAATAGAAAACTTGGTGAAATTGGACAAGAATTGTTCGATTGTATTATGCATGTTTTCACTACAAAATCATTATTGTTGCGTAACCATGAAATAAGGATTTAGGTTTAGGAAATGTTCAACCTTGCATTGAAAAGTTATATTTCTTTTGTTTAAGTGTATTCTTGGGGTGGGGGTAGTGATGGGGGAGAATCAAGGAAGAGCCACACATATCTAATAAATCGAATGCCCGTTTATATAAATGATTTAAATACATACATACAATAATACAATATGTGCATAGAACCAACATGGACAGTTCTAAAGACAAACAATATTTATTAAGCCTGAGAAAACAAGATAATATACTACTATTTGACTATAATGGTAACATAATTCGGTTGATGAAGGTAGGTATTTAATGCCCGTTTGTATATGTTATCAACTATACATTTACCAATGATACAACTTGTGCGTAGAACTAAAATCAACCAGTTCAGTCGGACAACACTAAAGGACAAACAATATTTATTACACCTGAGAATACAAGAAAATGTTTTACTGTTTGACTGAAATGGTTACGCAATATATATATATAAAAATATATAAATACACTAAAAATGATACGGAATGTGCTATATCAACCAGTTCAGTCAGGTCGCACTTAAAGACAAACAATATTTATTGCGCTTGAGAATGCAAGATAATGTTCTTTCATTGACAAAAGTGTTTACACAATGTATATAACATTTTTAATTCGTTTATGTACTTTTTATAACAAGATAACTTCCATCATCTATCTTTTACACCTATAGAAAGCCTATGTTAGGTCTTCGGACTAAAATGTATGGAATATGTTTCTTATGTAACAGTCAACAGTGTATAAGTAGCGTTAAGTTTTAAAAAAAAGCCATGTGTAAATACCGAATACTAAATGCAAGGCAAAGTCCTAAAGGGATCACTTTTCCTATAAATAAATCTTGTTATAATTACATTTACTAAAACAGAAAAAAGCGGAACACCAGATTTTTTTCATAAACAAAAGCTAATCAAACCTGCTAAGTGTAGAAGAGCAGTAGTCGTGGAGCGAAGGCCGCTGGTTCGAATCGAACCACAGACGAGATTCTCTAGTAACTTTTCACTTTCCACTTTTTCGTTTGAGCCAGTATAATCAGACTGGGTATAAATCAGTTTGATATAATAGTGGTGGTTCTTGCTATTTGTACTTTCTCTAACTGCCGCATTTTCTGCGGAAGATTAGACTATGATATCTTTATTCGTTATGTACCGACAAAAAAAACAAAACGCAAGGGGTAAAAGTATTTAGGTAAAACCTACAAAGTACACTAAAAATAAAGGTATTGCAAGCATTTTGAAAGTAGTGCGTCAATGATTTTACTTATCTTGGAAATCTGGTAAAATTTCTGTCAAAACATGACAGAGATTTGTACCAGTAAATGTAACTGCAAGAGTATTACTAATTTTTGAATTATAGTTGACTGATGAAATAAAAACATATCTTTATATAGATATCAAAACAGACTGTCAATTCTGTGTTTACACGATTCAAGTTAATTTTCTTATAATATTTATGATGGAATTTTGTAGCCATAAAATCGAAGTGATTTATTCTGTCCTGTGTTCTGAATTGGTTTTACCCCATCAACCTCAAAATCGTCAAAATATTCCTCATGAAGAAGCTCGAAGCCGGAATGTTCGTAAACTTTCTTTGAAAAGATGTTAGAACCTTCCCCTTTTATGAACTCAGCTCCTAAATGTTTTGCCATATGTACTGCTGTATTCAGCATTCGAGTCGCAAGATGACGATGCCTGTATATATCATTGGTTCCAAGCCCGAAGAAATGAATACATTCTTTGGCACCAAAATGACCAAAGAAATCGGCCTTTGCCTCACCTATGTGACAGAATTGCTCTAGAAGTCTCAACGCTGGGGTTTTTATGGCGTTGTCGTCAGAAACCTCGTCGTAGCAAAGAAACTTCGACGTTCTTAAGGCCATGACGTCACCGTTATCCGCAACCAACATCAAAGAAATATTCCATCTATAGAAGTCCATCCAGAACTGCTCAACTTCGTCATTCCATGTCAATCCAAGGGCTTTTTCAATGGGTTCCTGGACAACAAAATTCGTGCGTATGAAATCCAGAGCCTTCTGGTAATATTCCTCAGTGATCAGCACTAGCTTGCCCTCTTCATCTGGTGTCTCTTTAGTTGAATAGAAATATTTCTCTGCTTCTTTAAAAGCCTGAAAGAGGATAATGATACATAAAAGGTTTTATTTATTTATCAATTCATTTACCCTTTCTTTGGGACATTTGTGAGTCAATCTACCTACAAAAAGTTAAACAAAACAATCAGTTGGTCGGTCGGTCGGTTAGTCAGTGAGTAATTATGAGTTATTAAATTAATTATCTATATTTTATGAATGTAAAATTTGAGTATTGTAGATTTTGAAAATTTAGAAAATGATCTTGTATGAAGTAAGTATGTTAAGCTCCACATATTATCAACTTTATATGACTAAAAAGACGTGTTACTATACTTTGGATTGACGAATATCTGATTTGCACCCCTTACAGAAAATCATTATGTTTGCAAAAACCTAAATAATAAATTATAAATATCGATGTAACACTGGTTCAGTATTATTTGTAAATATAATCTTACTTCAAATTTAGAATTATTTTCATATCAAAAAACTGTTTTTATTGAATTGTACCAAGTTTTCATCATTTTTATGCTACATGTTCTAAAGACCCACACTTCCAGAAACACATTCAGTTATCAAACGTTTATATCGATGTATTTCTACATACCCACAAACTAATTATAAGAACCCTGCCTGTTTGCAACTTCTACTGTGCATGAAAGGCAAATATTAAAACGCTAGCCTCGTTGAAATTCAATCACCGCTATTTGGTTGAGTGCCTGCCTTTTTCGATTGAGTCAAAAGGTCATACTACATTCTATTTTAAGTTCACATCCAAAAATGGACTACCTTGACTTTGCTTTAAAGTAGATTTAACAGTGACGGTGTTCCGCTTCAAAAAACAAGACGGGCAAAAAGACATCGCTTAACGATTACATATTATCAGATATACATATATATTTTCTTGCAAGGAAGGTTGCATACGAGCGATACCTTTTTACATACTGTTAACAATTTCATTACACTCTTTTAAAGTATAAACTTATGTTTATATTATTATGTTATATGAAATTATAGTAAATGCATATAACGCTCCCCATTCAGTCAAAAAGAATATAATCGACCTATTTTCAGGCGGTTTTGTGTAAAAAAAAACATGGCTTTGCATATTTTTTACATTAGAAAAAGTAAACCAAAACTGTGTGTTTAACAACAATTATACTATCATTTTGCCTAGCCTAAAGTATATATTTCCTCAATTAGTCTAAAACATTGGTCTTTTGCCTTTTGAAGATTTAGATATGGATAAAATATACAAGGCTAAAGATATTTTATTTCAGGTATGTTGTTGCACATGTAATGAGGAAATCCCTATACACTAGACATAGCGCATCTTCAATGCAATCTTCACATGCATTTAATCTGAAACAAGAAGATGCGTCCTTGTCAAAATATAAATAAAAATACCAGCTTATAACAGAGTGACTGAAGAAAAGCGTATGTCTTACCTTCTGTTTCTGTTCCAATGTTAGTTGCTTTAGCTGGGATTTAAAGGCAGCCATTTTGTAACACAAACCAGAATTTATGTAGCTTTTCTCTGTATTTCCTTTTACACACAATATACACAATGTGTAGTCCCCCGCTTTACATTTAAGACCACTCATGCATGTAAGTCCCGTGTTGTGAGCGGACAGCAGATTAATCCTTGGGTTTTAAAGGTGAATAAATGTAAAAAAGAAAAAAAAAATCACAATTTTTTGCATGATAGTCGTATTTTTCGGCGTAGTTGTATTAAATTCGTTTTAAGCATTAAATATGACATTGTTTTTGTTTATAGCCTAAACTGTTACGGAAAATAGGACTTTCGATTACCACCCGCGTTCAGTATTTGCCAATATCCGAAAACTATACACTTATGGGGCATTAATTTTGTATTGTTTCTATGCCGATCATACTTTTTAAGGAGTTCTTAATGATAATAAGGCTATGTGCAGACCAGACTTAGTGTAAATAAATAACAATCTTTGAACGATAAAGGGATAAATGAAGAACCAATATTTGTGAAAACGCAAGTACGTTTCTCTACTCCTTATTTTAATTCATGGATCCACAGCATGACTCTTAAATCTTATAACAATAGATTTTACCCACAAACATTACCACGTGCTCTTCTGTCATATACTTGTTTGCGGTGAAAATATAACTGTACTTCTTTGTTATATCATGCAAATGTGAGGGGTCAGGGATGCACCAATTATACAAATGTTCAATCGTTACAAACGCTGTTTCAATAAATATCAGAACTATTAGGGACCGTTCCATGTTTAAAGTTCAAACAAATGTTATCTCCAAGATGGTTCACTATACATCTGAATATTAAATATTCACAGGACTAAAAGAAAATCCAAGTTGTATACACACGTGTAAGTTTATGACATGACGACATATTCTTCAGAAAGTGATGTAATTTTGAAGTACAAGCAAGCCAATTGACTAAAGAGTGATTTAAAATTCGCAAGTCAAATGTGAGGGTAAATTTGAAATCGTTTCTTTGATTCCGACAATGCAAACGAGAGCAAAGCCATGTATTGTCATTGACAAAAATGAGAAAATATGGGCGTCTCTGTCTACTTCCACTTGATAAGGACATGAGAATAATTGTATAATGCGCTAATATTATGCAGCTAAGTTTAAAGATAAAATCAAAGCTTCGACGATAAAATATTTAGCGTATAACTAAGCAATATACAGTAAGAAAAAGAGGGTGTACATCTATGATGGAATTTTGTATCCAAAATATCGAATCGAAATGTTTTCGCCTGTAACTTTCAGAGGCTTTACTCCATCAACCTCGAAATCCTTACAAAATTCCTCGTGAAGAAGTTCAAAACCTAAATTCTTGTAAATTCTCTTGGAATAAAAATTAGATCCTTCACCTTTAGTGAACTCAACTCCTAAATGCTTGGCCATTTCTATTGCTGTTTTCATAATTCGAGTTGCCAGGTGTTGATGCCTGTATTTTTCATTGGTTCCAAGCCCGAAGAATTGAATACATTCTTTAGCACCAAAGTGACCAAAGAAATCAGCCTTTATTCCGCCTTTGTGACAGATCAGCGCAAAGAGTCTCAACTCAGGAGTTTTGATTGCATCGATCTCAGATACCTCGTTGTAGCAAAGGAACTTTGACACTCGTATGGCCATGACGTCACCGTCGTCGGCAAGCAACATCAAAGAAATATTGTATCTGAAGTAATCCAACCAAAATTGCTCCACCTCATCATTCCAGTGTACTCCACTGGCTCTCTCAACGGGTTCTTCGCGGATGAACCTACGCATATATTCTAGAGCTTTCTGGTAATATTGTTCAGTAATTAGCACTAGCTTGCCCTCTTCATCTGGTGTTTTTTTCGTTGAGTTGAAATATTTTTCTGCTTCAGAGAATGCCTAAACAAAGAACAAATCTCTCCTCTTGTATTTACATTGAATAAATTTTGATATTAACACCAACAATGCTGTGTTGAATAAACGATACGTTCTATAACTTATTCACTTTCCTTATTTAACTGATGGTTTAGGAATCTGGTATGATTAATCAATGAATATTTACTATGTATAAATTGATTCTGCAGAAAAGATAAAAAGAACATGAATTTGAATAGTTTTCACTTCGGACGTACAAAGCTATCATCGCAGGTGGGAGGCCATTTTTTTAGCGAATATAATAAATAAAAGAAAACAAAAACAACACACTTACTTTTTGTTTCTGTTCTAGAGTCAGCTGTTTCAGCTGAGATTTAAAACTGGCCATTATAGAAGCACGGAATCCGATGTAACAAAATTGCTAACAGTCATTAAAATAAGAGATCTTAACCGGTATACCTTCAAGCTGAATTTGAATTTTCACAAAGTCGTTGAAATGCATAAAGGAGCTAGCTTGAAAATTGAGATAATAATTAACGTTGCATAACGTTTTATGCTTTAGAAGTTTTACCTATAACGCTGTGCACAGTCAGACAAAAACACATGACCTAGATATAAGTATTGCATTAGCATGTTCTTTTGATGATGGGTACTGAATGGATATTGCATCAAACTTACAAGTTTACACAGTTAATAACCGGTAAGACGTAAAACTGTTAATTTGTTTTACATTTTGAAATATTACGAAAACAAAATGATAAGCCCCTCTAACGGTGTCTCACAAGAAGTGACTTCATTTATCCTCCTTCGCATTTTAACTGCTTTTAAAATGGAGGTTGGTAAATCCATTTTTAGTGGCGATCCTGTGGGGAACTTTTTTAAAATATGCTAGGTTCAAATTTAGGGCTTAATGGAGAGTAGGACATTAACACTGTCACTTTACAGTGTTAATATGAATATAGCTGCTACCTATTTCGGGATAAAAGCGAACAGTTTGTCATAAATAACTTAGGAAACCATTTCAATTTTGCACCCTTACCCGATATAATGCTTTTGTGTTGATTGTCTTTTAACGGAAGATTATGTACATTTTTGTTTGTCTGGATAAGGTGGCCGCAAATAACAATTGACTGGAAATAATCAAAATATCTGAACAAAATACTTTAAGGATAGGTTTTTGTAGCCAAAATTCCTATGTTTTGGCAAACTTGTATTAGAAGCATTTCAATTTCGCCGCACGAAAACCTCGAATGAACGGATGGACTTGTCCTCAATTTAGTTACTTGCGATGCCTGCACGCTTGTTTCCAGTTCATGGCCTCAATCTCGTATTCCCGTATACCTTGAAGGTATAATAATTTACTTTATTACTCTGCAATCTTAAAGAAAGTTTTCGTGTTTTTACACAACAGTTTCGTAAAATTAATTCTAGAGTAGTGTATTTTCTTTACTTATTAAGAATTTAACAGTAAATCAGGGTTGTGTTAATAGGAGAATGATTAAATCAAATTCTATTTGTAAAAATCACAAGTAACACAATTTTCGTTGCTCTCAAACTCCAAACATTATTCATACTCATACTCAGATTTCGTTTGCAGTTGCGGATTTTTACTGTTAGACTGAAGACCGAATTTAAAAATGTAAAAGATATCTCTTTCAAACTTGTCAGCTTATTCACATATTGTCCTAAATTTTCAAAACGTTGCTGCGTTTGTTTGTTTCAATTTCCTATATTTTTTTTAAATTTCTTAAGATATTTCCTATATTTTTGAAATAATTATTAAAAAAAAAGTTCCGAAAAATATTCAGAAATTTGATAAGTGCTCAAGGTACAATATACTTTTACTGACAATTTAAGTAATTATGTTTTTATCTTCACGCATTTAGTTTTGTCATCCGCCATAGCTTTGTGCTTTATCAATGTTGACACCTAAAGAATATTCCAAATATTTTTTTATGATCAGAACCGAGATAGTTGCTCATTAAATATAATAATATATAAGGGGATATTGTAATGTTAGTTGTAATGTATGGTACCTATAGCCTATATAGCTTGATAAATGTATTGTGTTTCTACACATTTCTGTCCATGTATAGGAGAATTTAAACATCCCTTTTTTGTTAGACAGTACTTGTGCATTTATGTACGAGTAAATTTAATTAATAATCTCCATTCAGTCTAACATGTAATTTGTTTTTGTTATCTAACCAAGACAACCGCCTACACTTAGGCTTTTTCCTTTAAAGAAAAAAAAGAAATATAATAAATTGCATTAAAAATAAAATAGTGCAGAGATATAAGTGTTTGAGACTTGGCAGTACAAGGCTCTAGACATATAACAAATTGAACCAATTTACACTAGGTTCAGGACGTTGCTTTTTTAGAGGAATACCCGGTCTTCTGAATTATACACTTACCATAAATCATTAATTGTATACACGCTATAGTGTAGTTGGCCATGCGGCCAACCGAAAACCAATTAGTATTATATATATTATGTTGAAAATACGATCAAGCAAAAATAGATAACCAAATAAAATGTAGAGAAATTTTCAAATTGCAAAGTGTGCACAAAATCAACGAGATCTATTTACATAAAATGCCCAATCCACCTACTTAATACACAAAAACAAGATCAAATAGGGAAAATGAAATGGACCCATGTTATGGTCAAAGTATTCCTTCCTGTTGAGAGACAGGGTATTGTTAGTTTGTTCATATGAAAGTATAGGTTTCAGGCTTTCTTCAGATTTATAACATCATATACTTTGTAGTGATATTTTATTCACTCAACATGTTTTGGCTGAACAATGAGATTTTTTCATAGTTCTGGTGTTGCATATAATAAAAGGCAAATTACAGCAAGCAAATGATCAAAAATGTATTTCACAAATGTAACATGACTGCAACAAACTTAAAATGCGGCATCTAAATTTTTTTTAGGTCAAATCATTTCTTTGTCATTGAAGGAATAAAGTCGTCATAAAGAAAATATGACAAGAGGGCCATGATGGCCCTGGATCGCTCACCTGATTACTTTGGCTGTAGGTTTGCTGTTAAGCAGTATTTCATTTTTTTAATTGAAAATATATAAGTGCCTACAAACCAAATATGTAAAATATCAGTCAATAAATAAAGGCTTTATGACAGAAAGTAGAAATATCTATTATAAGCTATGGTGACCTTGACCTTGACCCAGTGACCTCAAACCCTACCCATGGGTAGAGGTCTTTGAGAGGAACTTATTTATTGAATATCAAAGATATTGATCTATAAATGAAGGCTCTATGAGTTACAATAGATAAATCTATTTTTAGCCTCCATGACCTTCAACCTAATAATTTGAAAAAGCTGGATAAAGCTTGCTTAATGCCAAATTTTAAAATTCTAGACCTTGTGGTTTCAGACAAGAAGATTTTTAAAGATTTCCTTTTTACATATTAAGGGCCCCCGGGGCGGGACAAATTTTGACCCCAGGACCAACATTTAAACAATATTGGTAGATGTTCATTACATAATACTGAACACCAAATATTTAAGGTCTAGACCTATTTGTTTTGGAGAAAAATTATTTTTCATGTTTTTCCTATATAACAATATGTAAACAAAGAGAACCCTGGGGCGTAGCCAATTGTGACTCAGGGGACATAATTTGAACAAATTTGGTAGACATCTACTAGACAATGCTACATATCAAATATCTAAGCTGTAGGCATTGTGATTTCTGAGAAGAAGATTTTTAAAGATTTCCTATATAAGTCTATGTAAAATGAAGTGACCCCTGGGGCGGGCCAATTTTGACCCCAGGGAGATAATTTGAATAATTTTTGTAGAGTTCCATTAGAGGGTGCTAAATGCCAAATATCTAAGCGTTAGGCCTTGTGGTTTCAGACAAGAAGATTTTTAAAATTTTTCCTTTAGGATGGTATGGCAATCCGAGTTCTGCATGGAATTGATTTCTTTGAACAACTTTGGAAGAGCTTCATGCAAAGAATATCCATGGCATGTTTCATCAACTTTGGCCCAGTGGTTTCAGAGGAGATGTCGTTTGAATGAAAAGTTTACGGACGGACGGACTCCGGACGGATTGCGATCACAAAAGCTCACCTTGTCACTCTGTAACAGGTGAGCTAAAAACAGGCCTTTGTTCTGTTTCTTCGATTTCTGGATGCCTTTTTTTGGCACCAAAGACAACAGGGACATGCTAGATGCAGTATGGTACTGTGTGCTTTTGATGAAAATCATATGCCATACTGAATATAAAAATTTTGCTTCAAATCCAAAAATAAAAAACACTTTTTTGTAGTGTCCGTAGATCAATGTTCGCAGTATATAAAGTGTAACATCAACAAACAATATATATTAATATGAACTATTTCCTATTTCAGACTATCTTAGAGAGAAAACTCAACTAAACAGCTTTCTGCTCCTGCAACTGGTTATTTGTTGGGAAGCAACAGAAAATTGTCCGTAGATCAATAAATAAAATGCAAATAACTTACTAATATCTTCTACATAATCAATGACTTTTGGATATTATTGATGTTTTAATTACAATAAATTGATTCCAAGACAAAAAACAGTCTTTTTTTATAATATTTCTGAATATTGTTTTTGTTTATATTGCAAAGTGAAAATCAAATTTAACAAGCTATAAAATGAAAAAAGACTAAATGTATTTTACCAAGATAATTTTGTCTACCTACTGTATATATTGCCAAATATGAATTAATAGGCCACAATTACACTTACAGCAGTATAATTATGTAACATTGTTACTTGATCTACAGACACTTCAAGAATGTGGTATGTGTGCACAATATCTCATATACTTTAGTCCTTTACAGCTTTTGAAAAATTAACATTATACAATATAAATAATAAGACATAACACAAATGAAAAGACTATGCTTGAGAGCAAGAAGGCTAAAATCATGCGAAGATACAGAGCAAAAGTTAAATGTGATAGTAAAAAATATGAAAACATGAAACTGAAAGACAGAGAGAGAAAAAAGAAAAGAAAGAAAACTGCAGAGATAAGCTAAACAGAATGACCCCGTCTTGTATAATGAATTGAAACGCCAAAAAAAGAGAACAACAGAAAAGTTTTAGGAACAAACAGAAATTAGAAAAAGCCAAGAAAGCACAGAATGAAAATAAAGATAAAGCAAATGATTTATTAAATAAGATTCATGAAATGAAAGATAGGAATGAAAAGAAGAAGTCAGTTCTCAGAACCAAATTGTGGAGAATGAAGATTCAGTTACAGAATGGAAAGACACCTAGAGGAGGAGAAAGGTGCAGAAAAAAAAATTAACCACTATTACCGCTGGAGAAACTGTCGTCAATTGCGAGACTGATAGTAGTCAAAATGAATCACGAACTGGAGAAGTAGATTTCAACTGTGTAACTTATGGGACTGATAATTCAGGTTAGCATTGGTAGAGAGCCTTCCTAAAAGTCCATATATATGTAGGCAAACAGAATACAGGGCTGTAAAAGGAGTGAAAGACACATTGCCAAAAATCACCAGAGAAAAGGGCACGGATTATTGAGAAGTTGACACAGTCTCCAAGTGTTATAGACATGTTAGACAAAAGGGTGTTGTTGTAACTGAAAATACTAAAAGACGAATTTACATAGGAGAGAGCATTATTAAGACAATTGGTGAATGCATCAATGAAACCAAAGTTCAGGGAACGCAAACAAAAGCCAAGCACCACACTGGTACAGCAATTAGGTAGGCAGCACTGAAAGCAGTGGGCTGAAGGGTAAGCTAAGAAGAGGCTTTCATCTACGTAAAAATACAAAACAGCAGAAGACAAGAAAATGGTGGCAACCTAAAAAAGAAAAAGACTGACTAAGTCAATACATAAAAGATAAAGTTAAATCATTCTTCTTGGAACCCAGCATATCAAGAGAAGTGCCATGCAAGAAAGATGCACTGAATGTGAAAGAAGGAGAAAAGATTAGAGAAAACATATCATAATTAAACTTTAAAGGAAGATTTTCAAGATTTCAAACATGAAAACCCTTGTGTAAAAATTGGATTAACAAAGTTAAAACCAGATTACGCGAAACAAATATCTGAAACAAGCGATCTTGTTTGTGCACAGTATGTTGCAACATCGCCCTGAAAGCCGAAGCAATAAAAAACCTAGTGAATGGGTCAGATGAACTTAAACATTTAGGAAAGGATTGGTTTTCAACAAGAAAGAAGTCAGTGCCCTAACAGTATGCCAAAGTGAGAGCAGACCGGAAATGAAATGTCTTAACAGACAGTGTGAAAACTGTGGTGACACAAAGATATCTGAGTATTACAGCTTTATAAATGATAACTGCACCCTGAACCAAAAGGATACCAAATGGCAGTATATAACTGTGAAAAAAGATGACAAAGAAAAACGAATAATCTCCTGTGTTCCCAAAACTACAACCATGGAAGCATTTCTGAGTGATTATGAACGTGACATGATAAATTACATAGATCATGTGTTTAGAGCATCATGGCAACATGAGCAGATGTCGTCTTGTATAACAGAGTTGAAAAATGGCCAGGTCATGGTGGTTATGGAAATTGTAAATGCTCATTTCAAAGCGAAGTTCAATCTGCTTCCAATTTTGATCAGAACATCCTATGATGTATCACTACCGGAGAGATTTGGATGAAAATTACCTAAATGTCTTGGTAAAGCATGCTTTAATTGGCATTACAGATGATCTTAAACATGTTGGACACGTGGAGTCCATGTTTGAAACAGAAAGGAATAAAATCATACAAGAAGAAATGGTACATGTAGCTGAAACCTTTCAGTGGACCGATGGGTGTGCTACCCAGTACAAGTGTAAGAACTGTTTCTATGACATTAGCAAGAAAAGCACAAAGCTGACAAGAAACTATTTTGAAACAAGTCACGGTAAGAACGTCTGTGTTGGACTTGGTGCCATTGTGAAGTGTTCTTCTTAAAGAGCCTGCTTGCTGGAAAGGTTATGGGTGATGCCAAAGCTGTATTCTCACAGTGCACAGAGACAATGCAGAACATTGATGAAACTTTATCTCGGACAGCGACAGGTGAAAAAGACAATGTCTCTCAGAGAATTTGAATTTCCGTGCGCCAATGATTGTTTGAAAATCAGTTTATAAGATACAATGTAATAAAAGGGTTGAAATAACAGTGAAACCAAAGCTTTGACATAGTGTGATTATTTGTAGTGTCAGTAGATGTTGTTATTGTTGTCCTTTAAGGTAAAATTTATCATGTTTATAAGGTTATATATATTAAGCTTTTGTTTAAAACTAAAGGACTGTACTTTTTATGCAATATCCATATGTATTTTATCCTAGGAAATAGGATTGAATCAGCTTGTTTTTATTTAAAAATCACAATTTGATAAACTTCGTTTCTCAATATTTTGGAAATATGAAAAATAATAAAAAATATTTACATCAATTGGTATTTTTATTGTAATAAAATCCTTTTTAAGTTAGTCATTTCATAATCTTGGCTTTAAATAGCCACAGTATTTTTGAAACCATTATCAAATCATGAAGCATGTTTTGTAATGCCCGTAGACATTTTAAGACCATTAATAGAACAGATAAATTGTCTGTTAGAAACGTTTAGTCCTCAACACGCGTTTAACATAAAGTACTATGTCCTGCTAGTAAATTGACACAATTTTACTTTTTTTCAGATGTTCTATTAAAATTTAAGAATTTAAAAAGTTGAACAAACATCCTATTTCTTATGCCAATATAAACACACCAACATCTTCCATAAAGAAGTTTTTGAGTGAAACTTGATAAATTCTACTTGTTCAAGTAAGTTACAGTAAAAAGATACTTTACTTCAATGTTTTCCTAAAATTACACATTGCTATGCCTTGTGTTGGTAGTGTCCTAGAATATTCTTCCACCATACAATTAATGCCCTGTAAATTTTTGAGGAGGCAATTCAGGCTGAAAAGCTCTAAGAGTTTTTACCTGGTATATATGGCTATAAACTGGGCTAAACAATGAGGATTTGTGTATGCAAAATGAATAGGTTCAATTAACAAATAATATCAAAAAAACGAACTAGTTATTAAAGTTCTTAGGCCTATGTTTTTATCAGGTTATTGATCGGATATTCAGAAATAACAATTTGACCATCATATCTATTGTAAGTAATCCTGTTGTTTCTAATTTCTTGTGACAACGTAGCAATATATATGGAATAAAATGTTGTTATCAAACATCAAAATACTTATTTGTCCTTCAGATTAAAAGTCAGCAAAACTACGAACAAAAAAGTCCCCAATATGATGATTAAATTATTCGTAGTATTAAGTTTACAATCGCTTAACACATGTAAAACATACCCAGCGTCTGGGTCACGATTTATATGTTGACATACATTCCTCTAAATTTAAATGACTTTTTCTGCACTTTCGAAGATATGCGTGCTACGCCATACATTAGGTTGTAATTGCTGTAGCTAAACAATTTAAGATAACATCTTAGTATTTAGTTACAAAGCAGCACACATAATGAACGCAACAGTGCATGATGTTTATATTCTTGTAAAGTTTTTTATTTTATCTGTTATATGAAGTTAAGTTGTAATATATTATATCAAATAGGTTTTTTTGACAAAATTCATTGCATTAATTTCACGTTATCATTAACAAAACTTTGAAAAACAAGTTTTATGGTGCAGTCGAATATTGTCTTAAATTCCGTGCATAACGTGCTACTATGGTTGCCATCTCGTAAAAAAACGCGTTTTCGGGGCAAAAAGCAAAAGGTCGAAAACACACGTAACACGACATTCGGTGATTCTGTTGGATTTTCAACCTTTCGCCCCGCCAAAGCAAAATCACGACAGTTTTATTGCGAAAACACGTTATTTTTAAGGTGTAGTGTTTCTCCTATTATTTCTCATGTATTCGCCTCTTTTTCTTAGCAGGACAAAAGATCGAACGCACGAAAACAAAACAAACGATGACTTTGCTGTGTTTTCAACCTTACGCTTTTTCGGCACGTCACACGAAAAAGTCTATCTTTCGTGTATGCACCTTAATACTATATACTATGTCAAATGTTCAGTGACATTTGGTTGATAGAAAGAGATATTTACACCTTCTGAATTATACTATGTCAAATGTTGTTTCATACTTAGTTGATAGAAAGAGGTATTAAAGCATCCAAAACAACGTTTATAGGTATATAATAAAAAAATATTAAAGAAGTTTTTATGTCCCCGAAGGGAGACATATAGGTTTTTGAACTGTCTGTCCGTCCGTCCTTCCGTCCGTCCGTTATTCCGTTCAAAAATTTTAACATTGGCCATAACTTCCTTACTAGTTTGGGATTTACTTCATACTTGGACAAGACCTTCCAACTCACCTATATTATTTACCTTGACCCCTGAATGACCTTCACCTTGAAGATCCAATTGTCCAAACACATTAACATTGACTATTACTTCCTTATTAGTAAGAGCATATACTTCATACTTGGACACAAAACGCATTTGGACAAGACCTTCCCATTGACCTATATTTATAGAACCTTGACCCATGAATGACTGGTCCTCAGCTCAGCAAAGCACCACATTCGGGGGCATTGTCATCTTACAGTGACAGTTCCTGTTTTTTTAATTCATTTCTCCTCTTTATGTTTTAAATAAACAGCCATTAACTCATTACTGTTTTTACAAGCGATAATTCGCCATTCAGACTAGAAAATGTTTATTGAAAGTGAACGTTAACAGCTATAAACTTCAAAGATTTAAACAACCACTAAGTATGCATAGGTTACTACAATCTTCTGAAAACATCATATTGAGTTACATCTTACTCTTATATACGACAAGTAGTTAATGCTTCAGACTATGATCATAATATGGTTTAATGTTACCATACATAATTATGCCGCTTTTGCAAGGATTGTGAAAGAAAGAGTTATGATATTCAAACAAGTGTGCGATTTAAGTGAATAAGCAATATAATAATCATACAGTTTTCAAGACAGAGCCGCTTAGAAAGCGCTGTTTTATTTTAATAGTTGTGGATCTGAAGCATAACATGACAACGGAAAATACTCAAAGTTTGCCCAAAAGATTTATATAATCTTTCGCCATTGGTGAGGGGGTGGGGGGGGGGGGGCAAATATGCAGCCGTGTCTTAACCTACAAACGAAAACACAGAATGACCATCAAACGCTCATAGAGGTTCAAACTAAATGACGGAGATCCTTTCAATCTCTTCGTGTTAGTTACATGGTTACCGTAATGCCAAGAAAACATAAAAATGAAGAGGATTGGTCCATAATAAGTTGGCCATATTCATATGACATTTAATAGACATAAGTCCTACTGATCATAATTAATGCTTGAGATGTTTTCCTTAAAAAAATATCGCGCGGAAATGTATATAGGTTAACTCCTTACAATGCTAAATATATAAAATGGACTTGTCCGTCTTTCAATTTGGACAGATACATTTATTGTTACTGATCTTCGTCTGCATTGTTCGCAAAGGCAGAGTCATTTACCTCAAGCAGAGTGAAAGTAAAGCGAAAGTAAATCGACCAAGTGATACTTTTAATCTGAAACAGTAAGTGAAAGGCTCTTTATTTCTTAGTTACCGAGTTGGCACTGACCTTGTAAGCGGACGTTTGATAACATAAGTAAAGTACTACGAAATGTCTTGATGATGAATTGAGATTGTATGCAAATAAAAACAAGGGTATTTTCTTGTTCATATTCCATTGTTATCTAAAATATTAAAATCTCGATCGCTGGTGCTAAAACGAAATTTAGACTTTCGACAAACTTGTTTCGTTGACTGTTGGATATGACATTGATTTAAAATTTGAAGGATAAAACCTTGTTCTGTATGAAATGAAAAGCGATTGATAACGTTAAAAAACAGGTGTTCAAAAAGATTCCAGTCACCTTATTTGTTTTCAGTTGGAATTTAAAATAAGAGATCCGTAAATAATGAATGATAAATTCAAATGAATTAATAACTGTTATAATACTGTCAAATCTTTTTAGTTTATTTCTCATCTTTACAGAAAATGTCAGATAAATTCTTAATAAATCGCTTGACGCGAATTTCATGTTTATATTATGTTGAAAAATGGAATAAGCATTTAATCAGTTTCGATTGATGTCTTTACGAAGAGAGAACTGACACTAGTGTAAATTCTAGACAAATACTTTTCCAGACGTAAGTATGTGTTTATCCCTTGCAGAACTAACAATCTGGCAATAAATTGTTACAGAGATGCGCAACTGCACAAATCTATAAAAGTAACAATTTGTTATTGTTTCTCTTCGTTATTGTCTAGACACGACATTTTTGTATCAGTTTGTTCCTGAAATGTTTAGATCATAAATAAACAAACGTGTAAAATATTTTGTGTCTGTTAGCATAACCTGTCGGTGTCATATACATTTTAGTTAGAGACAGTAGTCCACTTATGTAAAACAATAGCGTTTGACGGAAATAAGCTTAAAAAGTGACAGCATTACAGTACTGTAGCAATGCCCCACAAACGGCCCCGGCCTTAAATCATTCAACCTTTCCCTGTAGATATTTCAACAACTTACCGGTGTCAAAGTATTTAAGTTTAATTACTGATTTGGCATTCAATAATTTCAATAATATTTCAACAGTTGTAGGCTTACATGTCCGTTTTTAATCCGCTGTTTCCTTCATGCTCTGTTTATATGACACACAGCCATCTAATGCCTCGACTTGTGAAGTATTATCAAACGAAGATATAACGTAGTGTTAATGTTGAAATAGTAAACACACGTTTAATCATCAAAAGTGCATTCCTCTTAATATACATGAATGAGAAGTGAAGTAATACCTTTATCACAGGAGTCTCCATTTATCTCTAGAAGTTGGGGCGCGGAATGATATCTGGGCAAATGTAAATGAACATCCTAAGTTTTCAAAATTTGACACGTCTTTGAGAATTCCTTAAAACAGTTTTTAATTTTAATTTAATTGGTGTCTAATATTTTGCATTTCTATATTTCTAACTTCATTCACTTTATGTTTTCGTGTGATAAGTACTTTAACTTCACACGATACGAATAAACTGCAGTTATCTGATTGCATGGCTAACCAATAACATTAAAGGTGTCATTTAGAGCTAGCTTGGCTATTTGATAACTGTATTTCTAGCAATAACATTAAGAAAATCCAATATGAATCTACGACTAGACTACGAATAAATATTATCTTTTTCACTCTCCAGGAACACGTTTTCAGAATTAAAAAAAACGGTAAAATAATTGAGAATAAGGTTAAAAACAAGCGTTCCAGACACGTTACCTTACCGAGCCTATTAAACGCTTTACTTAAAAAATTATATTTGTATGAAATTGACAAAAACAGCTTGTAGAAAAAAATGTCTCACTTTACATTTCCTTACCATTCTGTATTTGAATTTGCATATTTTCACTAATTAGTCCACTTGGAAGGAGAGTCATCCATGACCCATTAATTCGAGCCACTTTTGGCCTGACTCCTCCGGCAGACTTAACTTTTATAAAGAAGCTCTAATCAGCTTTAATAGTATTTGTTAGGAAGGACCTTACGATTCTCAAATTCATGTCTTTCACTTTAATTGATGCTTTGACCTGAAAATAAAGAACGAAATATTAACTGGTAGAATACTTGCATATGTAGATATAACAGTCAATGATTTTCAAGCTTATCATAATTATTATATTTGAAGATCTTAAAAAACCAAAAGAAAGTTCTTAACAACTAGCATAATTTCGTTATTTTAGTTCCTTCATATTTTTGTCAGTATGACTCTTTGTACTTGTAACATTCTACTTAGAAAAAGAAAGAAGCGTTTATGTGTGCTCTTTTCTTTGTTAGTAATAACAGGCAAAATCAACCAACTCTGTTTGCAGCAGGTTTATAGATTGTGTTATAAACGATGAATTAAAGCTATTTATAGACTAAAGAGACTGAACAAAACGGTTTCATTATGTCTTCTGTGTATTGAAGAGCTCTTTCCGTCACCTCATGGATGATCTAATTTTGTTGGGTGATGGTTTGTCATGTATGGCAACAACACCTCATCTATGTATCTTTGTAGGCTGTCCCTATACACAAGTCTGTTAGAAACTTCCAGCACCTGACGTGTATATACATAGAACACATTTTTTTATGAAAAATATAATAATCTATCATAAGATAGATCCAATTAAAAATACTATCAATCTTGTGTAGAAGGTCCACAGGAGTGTAAGCAGTCATCACTTATATATTTGTTCCACATTTTTTTAAACTTACATTTGGTTCATACCATTTCAGTATTCATGCAGTTCAATGTTTCAGTAATTAAGACAGTGCTAGAATGCACTGTAAATAACGTTCTACTAATTCTCCGTTTAAAGCAGCTCGTTCACGTGAACTATCATACTTTATGTTGGTTATATAGTGGTTCTGAACATTTATCCATGAAACGAATGCCTGTGCTGAGATTGCTGAAGACGCCATGTTGCGGAACGTTTCACGTGGTACAGCAAGCATCTGCTTCGGGTATACCGTATTCTATATTTAACTGAGAATTCCCCAAGATGTACGAAAAATGCGTTTACCCGTGTAATGTGACCTACGCGAGCCGAAATTTTAGCAGAAAAAAAGACTTCACAGAGAGAGTAGAAAAAAACTTTTTTTTTAAATTTCTACCGTTCAACTATGAATGAGTTGCTTTAAACCACAAATGTTTTTCTAGGTCTTTCACTACAAATTTTGAATTATCAAGGGCTCTGAAATGCTAATATTTCAGCTACAACACGCATTACTTTATTTACTACAGCAAGGGGAAGGGCAACACCTTCTATGATTTAGATATCTGCAGCTGTTTTTCTTTAAGTAGGACGACACACTGTCAACATCTTCCAGCCGCAAACTGATTAATTACGTAAATTACGGAACGAACTTATCCGAAACAGTGACTGGTCTTTTATCAATTAAACTGACATAAAGCAACTTCTATAAATTGGTCAAACGGAAAAAACTTAGAATAAATCTGAAATCAGAAAGATATCGAGACAGCGTGCCAGACATACAAAACGATATCCAATGGAAACAGTAAAAGATTTGTAATCTTAGTATTAAGAAATAAAGAGAATTACGAGCTGAACCATACGAAATGCCAAAGTGTCCCGCAACATTTTGAGTCATTCTTTTAGCTTCAAGAATGTATTCCGGTATTTCAGCCACTTTCGTTTCATTTGTAACAGGCCTGCCAGTATGCTCATCATCTTCAGTTGTTTCTCTACTATCCTTAAAACAATTCATTCACTTTGAAATAGCACCATTCAATAAACAAGAGTCCCCACAAACTGTTTGTATATCCTTTTGATTGTCAGAGAAATATTTTCCAGTAATGTATAAAACTTTATTACAACACTTTGCCCGTTTAGACTGTGCGACACCATTTAACAACAAACGTTTTCGATGTCATATTAATATTAAGACGTCATAAATTTAGACATTATCAGCGTCGGCACATGCCGCATTAATTTTGGAATGACTTATCTTTGATCATACAACATTTCATTACACCATTTTGAAAAAGTGAAATTTGTTCACGAAATTATTGATGGACCCTCGTATATATGACGAAATGAGAAAAAGAAATGTTTAAATACCATTGAAAATCCTCTTGAGAGAAGTAATCCGAGAACTTGTTTTTTTTACAGATGAAGGTAAACCAAGTCTACTGTCGATGATTCACATAGTTGTCTACCAAGTTTCATTAGTAAAAAATGCACAGTGTGAAGATCGTAAGGTCAAATGCTCACAACGAAATGATAAAGGTCATCAGAAGGCAGCTCTGAGTTCCATAGAAGCAAACATGAGGGAAAATGTGCGAAATCATTATAACACCAGTGGGGGGGGGGGGTACTTGCGCACTGTTTTCGGCAAACTATGTACGGTAAATAAAGTTCGGACCTAAGACTGGTCGAAAATAAGTGCAAGTTGTGTCCCTCCTTAAAGTCGCCCACTGAAACGTTATTGTACTTGCTTGCCATGTTCGACGCTTTTGTTGGAAGGGCGTGGGGAATTTTGAAATACTGTTGAAATTGGCTACATTCAGATCAATCGATGTGCAGAACCATGGTACAAATCGTTGAAAATTTTACTGTAGTTGGTGCCTTGAATTTACACTAGTTGGACACATGTATATATAATAAATTTTAGCAGTGTAGAACTGCTACTTGACTGCCCGCTGGTAGAGTTCCTAATTTGCAAACATTTGGAGGTCGCAGGTTTGAGTTCTGTTTTGGGTATGATCGGTTGTTCTCATTCCATTACATGAGTAAGTTCGTAATTTGACCAGTCCTCTCAAGTATCATGTAAACTCTTGTCCAACTATGTTTTCATATGTTTTTCTCCTTTTAAAAGACTTAATTAGAGTGACAACTAGAAGAAATGCTGCAAAATGCAGCTGGTCAAAATACGCAAGACAACTTTGCGGTTATATGCCGCTGATAAAGGCTCTATGAATATTTTTATACATCTGCCATGAAAATGAAAACTATACGCTATTTTACAGAACGTCAGGCGAGGATCGTAGTTTCGTGCAGAACTGTTTTAAATTTGTCGTGAAAATGAAAACTATATGCTATTTTACAGAATGTCTGGCGAGGATCGTAGTTTCGTGCAGAACTGTTTTAAATTTGTTTCAAACATTTTCATTCCAAAATTACTGCACTATCACTGAAAATTGATGTATCTTTTACATTTTAAACAAATATACAAACATGATCTACCGGCATACACACACTCATCGAGGTTCTCTGTAGATTTGAGAACCTCGGTTCTTTTGCGATATTTTTTTCATGTAGTTCATGTAGTTGTTGGGTCAGAAGTTGGGAATCCAACATAAGCATTTACTCTTCTTAGACCCATTTGAATTTGTTTTCCCAGTATTTCTATTGATTTGTCAAATTGAGTGTGGCTTCCTTTTATAGATGATTTCTCTATTATTATACGTTTACTTATTCGTAACACTTAGCATGGAATTTATTTCTTAGCCCAACCCAATGTTTGTTAACCCTGGATTTGAATGCATTTAGAGTTGGTGCTTCTACTACGTGTTGAGGCAGATTATTCCAGATATCTATAACTCTAAGGCTGAAAAAGTGTTTTCTGAGTTTTGTTCTTGCTCTTGGCTTAAAGATCTAATTATGGCCTCTTGTAACTGTCTCAGTAAGTGTTATAAACATGTTTTGGTTTACTATATCCAACTTATTTAAAATTTTATAGATCTCAATTATGTCTGCTCTTATTCGCCTATATTCTAAAGTTGGAAGACCTAGTTTTTTAAGTCTATCTGGATATGTTAGATGATTAATGGATTTAACCATTCGCGTTGCTCTTCTTTGAACGTTTTCAATTGCTTTTATTTCTTTTTTTAAGCCAGGGGGGGGGGGATGCTGGTGAAGCATATTCTAAATGAGGTCTTACTATTGCTTTATACAGAGTTAGGAACATTTCTTCAGACATGTATGTGAATGTTCTCATGATTAATCCAACATTTTTATTTGCCATTTTGATTTTTGAATACAAATGATCCTGGAAGTTAAGACCATTATCTAATAAAACTCCTAAATCTTTTTCTTGTTTAACACATTTAACTCTATTTATTCTATCCTCATCATCTTTCATAAAATATTCAGTTGGTTCTTGCTTTATGTTCTTAAAATTAGTAGATATAGACATATGTTTACATTTTCTTATGTTAAATACCAGTAGCCATTTTTTGCTCCAATTGCATGCACTAAATATACTGTCTTGTAATTGATTTTCGTCTTCTGTTTTTTGTTTAATCTTATAGATTTTTGTGTCGTCAGCAAACATTTTAATTTCTCCTTCTACATTTTCAGGCAAATCATTTATGTAAATTAGAAATAAAACTGGACCTAAAACACTTAACTGAGGCACGCCACTAATTCCCTCCCTCCATTTGGACTTAGCACCATTAACAACTACTCTTTGCTTTCTATCAGTTAAAAAATCTTTTACCTAATTATAAATTATACCCCTTATTCCTACTGACCATATCTTTTTTAGCAGCCTTTGGTGCGGTACTTTATCAAACGCTGCCTTGAAATCAAGGTATATTATATCTACTTCATTTTTATTATCAGCAGCCTTTGTCCATTCATCAAAGCATTCAAGTAATTGTGTTACACACGAATGTCCTTTTCTAAAACCATGTTGACAATGTGTAATTAAATCATTATCTTCCAGAAATTTTACTATTGGATTCCTTATTACTTTTTCTACAATACAACAACAAATGGATGTTAAACTGATCGGTCCATAATTTTCTGCCTTAATTTTACTACCTTTTTTAAAAATAATATCAAGTAGTTCTTCTGGATTACTATTATCTATACTCGGAATTTGGTTGATATTTTCCTTTGTAAAAACTTTTATAAAATGATCGTTTTGAATTTCAGCTTTATTTTGATCATCAGTGCAAAGGTGACCTTCATTGTTCTCTTAAGAATTTAGTGATGATATAGTTTTAGTATTTGATCTTAAAAATTTCCAAAACTACTTAGTGTTACTTTTAGCCTTCAATGCTATGTTCTTTTCATACTCGTACCTTGATCTTTTCAATTCATCCTGTACTTTATTTCGAGCTATTTTATAATTTTCGAATGTAAGATGATTTTTACAAGATTTATATTTAATCCATTTTCTTCTTTTATCTTTTATAGCATTTTTTGCAACACTGTCAACATAGGGATTCTTGAGATGCGTGATAAAAACACGTTTTGGTATATATGTATCTCTTAGTATGGTAATTTTCTCAAGGAATTTATCCCACATCTCCTGAGTCCCCATTGACACTGTTCCTTCCCAATTAACCTTAGATAGATTATTGTTAATGCTAAGATAGTCACCCTTGTTATAGTTGAATTTTTGTATGCTACTTTCTTTATACTAGATATAACATTGGTACTCAAATTTGAGCACGAGATGGTCACTTTTGCCTAAACTAGCTTCATATTCTATCATGTCTATCATATCTTCTTCATTTGTAAATATCAGATCAAGGTCTGACGGACTTGATCCTTCTCTTATTCTCGTTGGAGACTTTACATATTGGAATAAAAACAATCCGTTTATAGTTTCTAGAAATATAGTATCTACATGATTATCACTACTGTGGGACATACCAAGTTCCCAATTAATTCCCTTACAATTGAAATCTCCTACTATAAGATATGAGAAAAGTTTTTCATAACCATTTCATTTAGAAGGCTTTTTAGTTTATACATATTCTCTATATCACTGTTGGGGCTCCTATAAATACATCCTATCAAAAGGGAATCATTACTTATAAATTTAATTTGGCACCAAATTGATTCATTAAACTCTGAACTAACTGTTACTTCTGTGGATTTAAGGTATTTTTTTCACGTATATTGCTACACCTCGTCCGTCAAAATCTTTATTCAGGTATAAATCATAATCATCTATAACGTATTGTGTTTCTATTACCTTTCCAAAGGATGTATGTTTACGGAAAACCTCAGCTACACAAATAACATGTGTTTTTTCTATTACTACCTTTCGCTTCAGTTCATCCAATTTTGATTTACTCAGACAATCAGCATTTGTATAAAGTATTTTAAGTATTTTTGTCTGTTATCACCTATGACACTAGGATCTGTTAAAATACTATTTACATATTTAACATTTTTAAAACTGTCGCCCCTGTTATTACAAGGATTAAAAAAAATGCTGTTCACTCTGCTGCTTTGCCGTAATGGTGTCACCTGACCTCTCTTTTCTGTTTTTGTTTAGCATTTGGCTTGTCTGTAATTTATGCGTTGTACCACCCAGAACAGTTTCATCTAAAGACTGATCAATCATGGTAACGTTGTTGAAGGAATCTTGAACTTGTTGACTAAAGGATTGAGAGTGTGACGGTTTTTCTATATCTTCTGGACTTGAACCTGTTTTTGAGACTGTGACTGGTTTCCACTGATACCTACTTTGTTTTGACCTTTATCTTGGCTGTTTAATCTTCTTTCTTGTCTTTTTTTCCTTTGGATAATGGTTAAGTCTTTAGCAATTATGACGTCTTTCAGTTTACTAAAAACCAAAATGTTCATTTCTTTATATTTACGTTCTTGATGTTCTTTTGTTCTTTCATCAACTAGTTTATGCACTTCTAATTCTAAATTTTCTTTTAGTTCCTTTTTAGCTGATTCTAAACCGTTATTAATCAGCATTTTGTTGTTTGTTTCTAAGTGCTATAATTTATTTTCTAAGGCAGTCAGTCTCCTTTCGGACGGAAATATTGTGTCTTAGTTTAAACATATTTATTTCTCAGAATATGTACACATGTAGTTACAACGTAATCACACTACAAAATAATAATATTCTTTTGAAAAGGATTAGAATGAAAGACAATGTCTTATTAAATTCTTCTCCTAAAAATATTATGCGTTAATTTGCGCACAAACATTTTGCGAATTAATAAGCTAATTACCATCTCGTCAATGTCATGCCAACATCAAATAATACTCACCATGACTGTTTTTAGTGCATAAAATAGCAAAACAGTAAAATTAAACTGTACACATGCACAACGCATAAAAGCCACACAACGCATGCCAAAACGACCAATATACTTATAACAGTTAAAACTTCACGAAGTAATCGCTAAAACTATGTGTATCTAAGTCTGAAAAAATCAGCAATAACCCTGAGATTTGTCAAGAAATGCAACCAAACTAAGCACGGCTACATAAAGTATACAGTATAGTATCCACGTAATAAGACAATGTGTAATGTCAGAACTACAAGTAAGCATGTTAAAATGCAAAAAATGAGTGTCAGAAAGCTCCATGGAATTTTTGTACTAAAAATGTTCCTAACAAGTAGCCTTGAAAGACGACATATTAATGTTTTATGCAAATTGTCTTACAGAATGCATTAACCACCTTTGTCTGTTAGAAACAGAGTTTCGAAAATATCGTCTGTGACAAATATTCAATGCATCAAATATCATGGTCCAAGATATTATGTTTTTGATGTGATTTCGGAAGGTTATACTCAGCCATATCTTCCGTCTGAAAGATTAAGATAAGATATATTTTACAAGTTACAGCCAGCAGTGAAGAAAGAAACAGAGACGACGAATTTGATCCATAGCAATCATAGCAGACATTTTTTATGAAATCTTTGAATTTATAAAATCTCTTTGAAGGCACCGCGTAATGATCAGCTACTTGGAAAAAAGAGAAAATTATTAATAAAATGCAACTAAAAACAAAAATCACTATGTTAGCTTTGATTGTCTTTAAATTCGTTTTTTTTATATTTAAAGGATAACTATTTACAGGTATATATTTATTTGTATTATTTTGTACACAAATAAACTGATACAATTTTACTGCTTTGTAACTTTAGATGTAGAAGACAACATAAGATCATACTAAATAGTTCTCGTTTTGCTGAAAAGCCTTTTTGCATACGCTTTAGGGGTGTGTTTTCAGTTTTAAAGAAATAAACGCACAAAACAGAAAACTGGTATATTTTGCATACACTAAAAGTAATTACCATAAGGCTAATTAAATAAACATGGAATGGTGACCTTTGGAACATTTTTGAAACTGTGGAATTATAGAAAAAATAATTTCTTACGATCAATATCTATTGTTCTCAAGAGTCAACGCAGTAGGTTGTCTCTCATTTTTTGGTTTACTTTAAAAGTAGAATCATATATTGCTACGTTTTTCATTTTTTTTTCTTTTCTTGACTCATTTTTGTGTCGCCCTTTCGAAGAAAAGGCGATACATAGGGATCGCTTTGTCCGTCGGTCCGTCACGTAAAAACTTAACGTTGGCTATAACTTTGCCATTTCTAAACATTATCTTATCAAACTTTCAAATTGTATTGCTAATGACAACAGGGTCGGGATGATGCCAAAATCTTTAGGTCAAGGTCACATTTGACAGAGTTATGCCTCTTTTTGTACTTGAATTTTGTCATGAAAACTTAACAATGGCATTAACTTTGCCATTTCTTAACATTTCGTCATCAAACTTTCAAATTATATTGCTTACGACAACAGGGTCGTGATGATGCCAAAATGTGTAGGTCAAGGTCCCAATTGACAGAGTTATGCCCCTTTTTGTACTTGGATTTTGTCATGAAAACTTAACATTGGCTATAACTATGCCATTTCTTAATATTTCTTCATCAAAGTTTCAAAGTGTAATACTTACTATTGTATCATTTAAGACTTACCATTTCTCAAGGGCAGATAACCCTCAAATTTATTTTTGCAATGTTATGCCCCTTTTTCAAGTTAAAATTTCTTGGTTAACCCTTTTCTTAATGCCCATGTCTCAAAAGGTGTCAAAGATATTCCATTCAAACTTGGAATTCTTGATCACCAGCAAAACCCCTGTAAAGATTGTTGATACCCATGTCCCTGGGGTCACAGTTATCCCCACCCCCAGGGGTCACTTGATTTTGCTTATACTTATATATAGGAAAAAAATTCTTAAGCCTAGAAATAAAATATTAACTGACATGAGATTGGTAAGTACTTTCCCCCGTCCCCTCTGCATGGGACCCCCTCCCCCATTTTTTTACACCCCGCCCTATTTTTTTTAACACATAGGTACTTGACTCCCCATCCACCCTGCAAACCTGTCAAACCCCCCAGACTACCCCCACCACCACTTTTTAAAAAATTTTTTTTAATACATAGGTACTTGATTCCCCATCCATCCTCTACTCCCTCCCCCCACCAGTATCTACATCCCCTTTGCCGCCACCCCTGGGCCCCAATTTATTTTTAATTCATAGGTACTTGACTCCCCATCCACCCCGCAAACCTGTCACACCCCCAAACTACCCAACGCCACCACCACTTTTTTAATTTTTTTTTAATACATAGGTACTTGATTCCCCATCCATCCTCAACCCCCTCCCCCCACCAGTATCTACATTCCCCCTGCAGCCACCTCTGGGCACAATTTTTTTAAAACATAGGTACTTGACTCCCCATCCACCCCGCAAACCTGTCACCCCCCAAAAAAAAATCTACCCCCACCACCATTTTTTATTTTTTTTTATACATAGGTACTTGATTCCCAATCCATCCTCAACCTCCACCAGTGTCTACACCTCCGCCGCCCCCCGCCCCCGGGCCCAAATTTTTTTTCAATACATAGGTACTTGACTCCCCATCCACCCCCAAACCAGTCATCTCACACCCCCACACTCCATTTTTTTTTAAATACATAAGTGCTTGACCTGATTTTTTTTCATATTGTATGACTAGGTACTTGCCCCTCCACCCCCCCCCCCCCGCTCAAATTTTTTTCATTTTGGCCTCTTGTTTAACTTGGCTTATAATTAATTATCCAGCACTGAGAAAATTGGAGCATGCTGTCTGTGGACAGGTCTTGTTGTACTTTGACTAGCATGCTGTCTTTTCCAGCAGGCTCTTGTTTACCTTTTTAGTTATTCTAACAGAGTACTCAAGGGCGACACAAGTGTTCCACTGAACACCCATCTAGTTATTAATATTTTATAATATCTATAATCATTAATTACATCAGTGACTGAAATCTTTTCAATACTTAAAATGTTTATGATAAACAACGCATGAGAATAAAAAAACTTTCTTTTTAGTCTTGTTTTGTATAGAAGCTTCTAATGATTTTTTATTCCGTTTTTTTTACACTTACATATCCGTTTCGCCAGTGCATCGAAAAGGAAATTTTTATACATATTACTTTCCTTATTTTATCTGTGAAGGGCGCATCTAATCTATGTAAATGACTTCTTTTGTCACGGAAATACATAATATTTAATAGTTATTCATATTTTGTTCAGTATTATTTTACCTTGTTTCATCCGGTATAGAAGTTGAAAAATAAATAAAATCGTATTTTGACTTATCTTTGATTTTAAAGAAGAAAAATTTTAAGTAAAATCTGCGGGACAGTAGTTTTTTTCTAAGTTCTTGTTCTGATACAAGAAAAATAAAAACTTAAACACTAGGGATGGGAACGAATACTAATACCAATATTCGGATATTCGCTTTGCCATAATCGAATATATTCGAATATTTGTCTTTTTCAGTTTAGTCAGTTACCCGAATTTTGGTATCCAAACATTGGTACTGGTTTATCACCTGTACGTTGTCGGGGAAGCTGCTATGTTACATAGTATGTATCATCTAGAAATGGCGTAGAAATGGCTTGTTTAATGGAAGTTTTAAATACTTACTAAGTGATTGGCAATACATAATATATTCCATTCATTAAAACTGCGTGAAATAAGTCCAAATACGCGAGGGAGACATTTTTTTATACAGCTTATTTCAATATTGCTAAGTGATGATCAAACATAAAGCGAGGATGATTTTGTTTTCAGATATACTTATAAGAAGAAAATATTTGAGCTATTCTACTGTTTGGGCAACTAAAAAGTAATATCAATAGAGTTGTAAGCGTGACTGGTTGTTCGTTTTCGTAAAACGTGACGTTAATCCTTGAATATTGTGAGACAAACAACTTCTAAAATTTGTGAAATAAACGGGCGCCAATTAAAATGAACAAAAGATTAAAAGGTATCACAATTACGCCTGTTGCAAACTGTTAATCCGTAACGATTGCCCCTGTCAATTATGCATTGCAATTTTATTGTTAATTGGATCATTTTTTGACACGCGATAAACAAACACACTACCAACAGATTGTTTTTTTTTTATAACCAGAATTCTTACATTTATAAAAATCAACGATTCTTTATTTAAAAAATCTCATTATAGAATATTCGGATTTGGTTTTCAGATTCGAATATTTGGTCGATTTTCGAATATTCGAACATTCGTTCCCATCCCTATCAAATACATATTCAGGTTTTTTTACCCCTTCAGATATTTTGCAGTCATTCTATGTTTCCGTGTCAGGGTTTTTAAGAGAACTCATTAGTTTGTCACTTTCTGTGGTGTTTATTAAAGTTTTAAGAATGTTATTGTCGCGCCATTTCCAAGACAAGTGCTACGAGATAATTTCACGGCTAAACTGTTTAGAAATTGAGTGATCAGTTTCCAAATTTGCATGTCTGCGTTTGTTTATTAGATGGGTACTCTTCCAATGATTCACGACAATGAGTGCTTGTGTTTGGATAGAACAGCATACGTTCTATTTGTTTACAACAGTATGCATGATTATTTGAAGAAACAAAATCCTTTTATTGTTGAAAAATACGTAGTAGATTTTTCTGTATTAAAGAAAGCAGAATGAGTGCTTTTATGAAAAGGAATTGCTACTTTGAGGATCGTCAAAACTGAAAGCAATATTTGTTAACTGATGAAGAATGTAGGCTAAGTTTTGCTGCTCCAACTGGTTAAGAATTGATTTGCAAAACTGCAGACTTTCTTGAAAAACATTTCTCGACTGATTGTCTTATATTTACAGACTGCATAATAAATTAGGACTTAAATGTTATTTTGTTTGTAAATGACTCCAGTTCAAGCATAACACAGACGGTTGTAAATAAATAAACCTCTCTGATTAAAAATTGCTATCTGTTGCTTTCGGCTTCTCAAGCAGGGGACTGAAATATAGATACGACTTCATTTGTGTATAAAAAAAAGAAAAAAAAGACGTTTTTAAAGGAAAATAGGAATTTTTGGTATAGTTACAATGGCTTTGTCTTTGCAAAACGCTGTGTATCTAGCGGATTATTTGAGGTCAAATCAAAGACTTCACAGAGATAACTAACAAAACATTACCCCTTTTGCCAGGACATGTTTTTTCGTTATTTTACCGAGATTTAATAGCGATGCTTTTCATGTCGTCAGTGCACCATTCATGAACACAGGTCCTTTGGTGCAGTCGTATAATGTCTGCACTGTTTAACGATTGTATGTTTATATGATACTTCCACCAACTGAAAATTGCAGGTCCATTCAAAAAAGTTTTTTTAAGGTACAAGACAAGGCATTCTCCGCATTTGAAACTGTTTAGTAAAATTCACTCAATAAAAAACTTTGTGAAACAGAAGATGTTTAATGTTTTTCCATGTATTTTATTCACCATTTTACAATTGATATTGCTTAACATACAGATATTGGTTCTATGGAAGGGGATAAAGATTGAATTGGAAAGCTATATTTCTCTTATGTTTCTCTTGAGTAAGTTTACTATTCAATATGAGATCTAAGAACATAAGAATGTTTGATACAAATAATTTGATGCACTTTTACACATATGGAATACAAACACAAAATTACAATGATACAGCAAATTAGTAGAACTAAAAGCAATGCAGTAAGAGCGTACACAAAATATTATTGCGCCTAAAAATACAAGATAGTGGTCTACTATTTGACTTCAGTGTTTACATGATGGAGATTATTTTTTTAACTATTTTATGTACTTTTATAACAATATAACTTCCATCATCTTCATATCTTTTACATATCTAAAAAATCCTCAGGCCTGTACGGAGCACGTCTCTTATAAAAAGAAAGAAAAAAACTACCATGCATAAACAGCGTTAAGTTCTAATTTGGATAAAAAGTGAAAACAGTAAGAAAACATCCAACATCAAATGCAAGGTACAAACTTAAAAGAATCCGCATTTTCTACATGATATCAATATATTTACTAAAACGATAAAAGAAACAAATGTAATTTGCAACTCAACTGATGTAACGTGAATATGATAAATCGTTCTTATAATTCAGTCAAAATAATTTACTATAAATCAGTTTGATAAAACAGTAGTGGTGCTTGCTAATTGTTTTATCTCTAACTGCCAGCTTTTCATCAACAAGAGCCATGTTACACATGGTTAATCCCCCCGCCGGGAAGAAGCTACCTGAAGGTTGTACTTTCAAACACTCAATGTA
The DNA here is from genome assembly GCA_012932295.1 of Cyclina sinensis. Taxonomy (NCBI): domain Eukaryota; kingdom Metazoa; phylum Mollusca; class Bivalvia; order Venerida; family Veneridae; genus Cyclina; species Cyclina sinensis. The sequence goes on along the minus strand of JAAONU010000007.1, from coordinate 19,123,936 downwards.
ATAATGTTTGAAGAAAATCCCACTAAAAATAGGCAAGGTAGAGTTATTCCTGATAAAGGGGGAATAATTCTAAAAGTAGGCAAGGTAGAGTTATTATTCTTACACATTGCACCTCCTCCAAATGTGCTCTTTCAGTATATGAAGTTTGAAGAAAATCACTCAAGTACTTTTGGAGTTATGCTCCGGACAAAACTAGAACGGACGCACACACGGACGGACAGAGACCATTTCTAATACCCCCTCCGCCTTTGGCAGGGGGATAATAAGTTCAAGAATTCAAGAATTAGATATACATGTATATGCTGGGATTTTTAAAATGTAAACAAGTAAATCTGATAAAGGAGAATAACTCTAAAAATAGGCAAGGTAGAGTTATTGGACTTGCATACTGCACTACCTACCAATGTGCTCTGTCAGTGTATGAATTTTGAATAAAATCCCTCAAGTAGTTTTGGAGTTATGCTCCGGACAAAATTTATCAAATTATTCTGATAAAGGGGAATAACTCTAAAAATTGCAAGGTAGAGTTATTGTTCTTGCACACTGCACTACCTACCAATGTGCTCTGTCAGTGTATGAAGTTTGAATAAAATCCCTCTAGCAGTTTTGGAGTTATGCTCCGGACAAAATTTATCAAGTAAATTTGATAAAGCGGAAATATCTCTAAAAAAAGGCAAGGTAGAGTTATTGCACTTGCACACTGCACTACCTACCGATGTGCTCTGTCAGTGTATGAAGTTTGAATAAAATCCCTCAAGTAGTTTTGAAGTTATGCTCCGGACAAAATTGTTTCGGACGGACGCACGGACGCACAGACGCACGGTTGCACGGACGCACAGACGCACGGACGCACACACGGACGAAGGGCATTTCTAATATCCCCTCCGCCTTTGGCGGTGGGATAACAAAGATAAGAGACTATTACACCTTTAATCGTTATGGTTTGCTCCTACGAAAAAAGTACATAGACGGTATAAGTGTTAGGTAAAAGTATATAACACTAAAACTAAAACTTAACTTCAAGCCTTTTTGAAGTGGTTCGTCAATGCTTTTACCTATCTTGGAAATCTAGTCACATTCTTATGTTAACACATGACAAGAGAATTGTAGGGGACAACAACGTTTGGAATTATCGTTGACAGATAAAATTAAAACAAATCTAACGAAGATATTAAAATAGTTCTGTGTTTACACGATTCCAGTTAATTTTCTTATAACATTTATGATGGAATTCTGTAGCCATAATATCGAAGTGATTTATTTTGTCCTGTGTTCTGAATTGGTTTTACCCCATCAACCTCGAAATCGTCAAAGAATTCCTCATGAAGAAGCTCGAAGCCAGAATGTTCATAAACTTTCTTTGAAAAGATGTTAGAACCTTCACCTTTAATGTACTCAGCTCCTAAATGCTTTGCCATGTGCACTGCTGTATTCAGCATTCGAGTCGCAAGATGATGATGCCTGTATTTATCATTGGTTCCGAGCCCGAAGAAATGAATACATTCTTTGGCCCCAAAATGACCAAAGAAATCAGCCTTTGCTTCGCCTATGTGACAGAACTGCTCCAAGAGTCTTAATCCCCGCGTTTTTATGGCGCTATCGTCAGGCACTTCGTCGTAGCAAAGGAACTTTGACGTTCTTATGGCCATAACGTCACCGTTGTCGGCGATTAGCATCAATGAAATGTTCCATTTATAGAAATCCATCCAGAACTGTTCAACTTCGTCATTCCACGTCAATCCAACGGCTTTTTCAATTGGTTCCTGGACAACGAAATTTGTGCGGATGAATTCTATAGCTTTCTTGTAATATTCCTCAGTTATTAGCACTAGCTTACCCTCTTCATCCGGTGTCTCTATCTGTGAATAGAAATATTTCTCTGCTTCTTCAAAGGCCTGAAATAGAATATACTTGTTTTTATTCATTTGTCAATTCATTTATACTCTCTGAACATATGAATCCAATCAACAAATCAAACTGATATACTAAACAGTCTTTAATTGTTAATATAAACTTTAGTAACTTATCAATATGACACGACTGTAAAATCTGAGTACTGTACATTTTTCAGACTTACAGAATGATCTTGTAGGAAGTAAATCTGTTTAGCTCAACATATTATCAAATTAATACCAGTAAAAAACGTGTTACAGTACTTCTCTTTGGATAGGCAAATTCCTGATTCTCATATTCACGGTTACCCCTTAAGAAGAAGAAAATAAATAGATAAAAAAACTCCTTAATGTTTGCCAAAACCTTGAAAAAGTTATAATTATCGGCGCAACACATGTTCAATATTAAAAAAAAACATTTTTATTGAACTGCGTCAATTTTTCAGTCTTAAAGACCCACACTTTCAGAAACAAACACATTCAGTTATCAAACGTTTATATCGAAAATTTATTTCTACATACCTACAAACTAATTATAAGAATTTTCCTGTTTGCAACAATATATCACCTGAAGCTGGTGCATGAAAGTCAAATATTGAAACACTAACCTCATCTAATACAAAGGTTGGAATTCAATCACTGCTATTTGGTTGATTGCCTGCCTTTAATTGTTTTTGTAAAAAAGGTCATGCCAGATGCTTTGATCTTAATGACGGTGTTCCGATTAAAAAAAATGAATCAAAACACACCGCTTAACAATCACCAGATTTACATGCATTTTTTTTTTTGCAAGAATAGTTGCATACGAGCGATACGTTAACAAATTCTTAACACTTCTTAGAACAGCGAATGCTTATAACGCTCTGCATTTTGTAAAATACAGTATCATGAACATATTTTTAGGACATGTTGCCTGAAAATTGCTATAATTATTTTAACATTAAAAAAAGTAAACTAAAGCTGTTTGCTTAAATAATAATATGCAATGTGAGTTTTTCTCCAAATATCTTTTGCAGAGGTTAAGAAGGTGGTTCGCTAGGACAAACAACAATTTTTGTCCGAGTCGAAGCTGAGGGTGTTTAGACGAGGGTGTTCTGAAAATATCCCATGTTTAGACGAGGGAAATAAAGTGAGTTTTCCCATCAGGAGTCCGATCAACCGACAGTCAACCAGCCGTCAGTCAGTCAACCTAAGTTAAATATGTATTATTTCATAACTGTACATTATGTTTGAATTTTACATATTTTGTTGACTTGAATGCAATAAGTCTGATAAGCTAATTATACTGTCGAATTGATACGGGTACAAGCATGAGTATGTCTTATTCTTTGTTACACCTAGTGCAAAATGCTCCAAATATTTGCAAAACTTTGAAATAAAAGATTATCTAAATACCAAATGACTTATTCACATTGATAATGTATCTTACTCGTATTGAATCATACTTACGTTAAAAAGTGACACCTATTTCTGGAATAGAACTAATCAGGTGCTAATCTGAATTTTTAGGGCTATTATCGTTTAAATGTCACTACTCGATTAAGAAATGAATGCATGAGTTTTATTAATTAACTTCAATATGAAGTGGGGAAGAAATGATTATGTATATTATTGTACATGACAATAAGAACCTCTCTGACTTTTTATTGAAATGATTATGGCAAACATTTCTTCAAAAGCAGAATTAATGTAAAAAAGGATCTTATCTTGAATGTTTTAACAATCTGAAATGAATGAAAATGCAGAATACTTTGTATGTATGAAGCTTTACTTCTAATTCTACACACCTGTCTTGGCTTAGACCAATATTATTTTAAACAAAAATTGATTTGCATTATGTGCATTTTCAATTGAGTGACAGGTGGTATTTATGTAGCCTCTAGAGTGTTAACAAAGTTTTTCTATGTTTTGACCTCATGACCTAGTTTTTGACCCAAGATGACTCATATTCAAACGTGATAAAGACATCATCAAGACAAAGATTTTGACAAATATTCATAACATTTTTAGAGAAAAAGTAGCTTCTAGAGCGTTAACAAGGTTTTTCTTTGTTTTTATCCCATGGCATAGTTTTCAATTCCAGATAAATATTTGAACTTGACCTAGAAATCATCAAATAAAGTTTCTGACGAAGGTTTTACACATTTTGAGAGAAAATGTAGCCTCTAGAATATTAACAAGGTTTTTCTATGTTTTGACCTTGTTACCTAGTTTTTGATCCCCGATGACTCATATTTAAATTCATCCTAGATGTCATCAAGAGAAACACTTTGACACGTTTTCAATGTCATTTATACAAAAAATGTGGCCTCTAAAGTGTTAATGTAAACCTGTGTTTTAATCTCATGACTTAAGTTTTCACTTAGATGATCTATATTCAAATTTGACCTTGTTATTACCAAAACAAATTTTCATGGCACTACGAAAAAAATAGACAATTGAAAGATAACGAGGTTTTTCTTTGTTTTGACCCTGTGATCCAGGTCTTGATCCTATATATTAAAAACTATCTAGAGATTATCAAGACAAACAATCTGACAAGTTTTCATGCCATTTTGGGCAAAATAAATGGCCTCTAGAGTGTTAAAAAGTAAATCTGTGTTTTCAATCGATGACCTAGTTGTTTGCCCCAAATGACCCATATTTGAACTTGGCCTAGATATTCACAAACTTTCATGATATTTTGAAAGAAAATGTAGCATCTAAAGGGTTAACAAGGTTTTAAAATGTTTTGTCCCATGATCTAGTTTTTTACCAAAGATGATCAATATTCAATATTAACCTCGATATTATTCATTAATATCAAGACACATTCCGACAAGTGTCAAGTCACTTGAACAAAAAATGTGGCCTCTATATTGTTAACAATGTTTTCCTTTGATTTGGACTTGTGAACTAGGTTATCGACATGACCTATATTCGAACTTGTCAAGAATCTCATTTAGCCAATCATTTCGTTTCATGATGATAAAGTCAAAATGTAACCTCTGGAGTGTTCACGAACCAATTGTAGACGACAGACGACGGACAGAAGACATTAAAGGATCCAAAGAGCTCACCATGAACTGTGATCTGGTGAACCTAAATTTCCATTAAATTGTAACATGAGCCGTTTTCATACCGTTTGCATCTAAAATTTCAGATAAATCAAGATTTTAGACATGATATGATCCTAAAGTGTTAACTTCTCTTTTAATGTTGTACTGGAGAAGAGCAAAATAGCACACCTAGGGCTTTTTGTTTCCCTCCATTTAGAGTTATGGCCCCTAATTTAGTAAAAAAAGCTACAAAAAAGCTTGTGTCGTGCACTTAGCCAACACTATTGGACTTATAGTTCAGTCTTCTTGGCACATTTCTAACTTTCTGTAATAAGACAGCGTGTATTTAAACAGAAATTTTGCTAGAATACCAATCAGATTTGAAAAAAGAATACTAATGTTCAACAACTAACATAAATCAGAAATAATATATTCCCAGTCTGTCAAATCATACACGATCCCTACCCTTTCTATCTAAGCTAATAATCTTATCTAAAATATAGCAAAATATTTTAGGATTTATAAGTACTGAGGGACTGACAATGAAAGCCAATGGAAGTTCAAAGACTGGATTAATAAAGTATTGACTGAATGATTAAAACGGTTTTATGTTTGAGGTCTTTGTTAGATTAAAAAGTGGCTAGGTGGTTCTTAGATCTGTCAGTGTTTCTTAAAATGGTGAAAAAAAAAAACAACTTGTACAACACAGATTTTGTCAGTGCTAAAATTCAAAAGCATAAAACAGAAGTAAATATACTCCTCACAAAAAGTCAAGCAATAAACATTTAAACTGTAAAAAGTTTTTAATGAGACCTCGATAGTAAATGAATAGGTGCACAAATAATCTTCAACATTTCATCAAGTGAAATTTAACAAAGCATCTTGGAAATCCATTCCGATCTCACGATACTGTTCACAAAAAGTGAGACACATGGAAAACAGGTGTTGTAAAATGTAAACAGCCAACGCAAATTTCAAACACTTCAGGTCAAAAACACGCGAAACCATTTTTAATAGCGTGTGTGACCCCCGTCAGCGCCAATGCATCCCTAAATGCGGCGTGGCTGCGAGGCAATTAAGCGGTCCAGCTGGTTCTGTGGGATGGCTCTCCACTCCCTCACAAGGGCTACTTCCAGGGCATCCAGAGTGTGGGGACGGACGGGCATGCCATAAACAGCTCGCCCAAGAATTTCCCACACGTGCTCGATTGGGTTCAGGTCTGAGGAACGGGCTGGCCAATGAAGGCGAGCGACATTGTTGTCGTTCAGTTCATTTTGAATGACTCGTGCTCTGTGACATGGCGCATTATCATCCATGAAAAGGTATTCATCACTAAGTCTCCCCATTTGGGGGATCACTTGAGGCCTGATTACGTCATTTAAGTAGCGTTCAGCATTCAGCGTGCCTCTGATCTGTACGTCCTCCAGCCCAGATGCCTTCCAAAACCATCAAACTGCCGCCCCCATAACGGTCGTGTTCTGCAATAGCACAAGCCGCAAATCGTTCCCCTGGCTGTCTCCAAACTTCCTGACGCCCATCATTGAAATCCAAACTGTATCTGGACTCATCAGTAAAAAGAACTCTTCTCCACTGATTCAGCCTCCAATTTGCATGTTTGTGAGCCCAGTTGAGACGAGTCTGACGCTGACACTGACTGAACAGAAGTCAGCCTGGTGATACATGTTCCGCACAGTTTGAGTGGAAACTCTGGTTCTTGTGGTAGATTCCTGGTCGGACTTCAGTCTTCTGGCGGTCACAAAGCGTTGGCGCCTTGCAGAAGTGACAAGGTACCGATTCTCTCGTTGGGTTGTAGTCCTCGGACGACCACTTCTTGACCTTGCCGAGAAATGTCCAGTTGCCTGGAAGCGTTGAAAGGCCCTGTGGATGACGCTTCTGTGGACGCCGAGCTGCCTAGCAACGTCACTCTGGGAAACGAGACCCTGAAGTATTCAAATGGCATGAGCCACCTCAACTTCTGTCAAAACTTGTCACTAGGGAAATTGTACAGAAACTAGCCTAGGTTTCTTTTTTAATGAGTGCAATGACGAAGCATAAAATGAAACTCAGTCTGAACAGTCTGATTTGACCAACAGAAAACGTGAAATAGTACCTAACACATCAAGTGCCGACTTCTCGTTATGCACGTGCATCTTGTGCTGAGTGTTAATGGTGTTAGGTGTTAGGTTGCAATGATTACGTGTTTTTCTTCACATGTACTCTTATGTGAATATATGTGTCATAGGACCAAAACGAGAAAGAAATGGTTTTGTTGTTTGATTTTTTGTGAGGAGTATATATCGTTCTCAGGACAGTACACAGAATACGATATATAAAGTGTGCAGCTGCCATTACGTTTCTCTTTGACAATCGTTAAATCAGCACTTTCACTGCTTTAATTTTATCTCACGAAATCGGTACGTGTGAAATTTAAATGGTAGCTAATGACGCATAAAGGTTCAAAATCAAGTCATTGTTAACCGTCTACATGTAGTTTGTTTCAAATGATCATTGAATCATTCACATTTTGTATTATGTAGATTCAACAGGTCGATAATTGCGGTTATAAACTGCATCAAAACCACATGATTTGGAGGTTTTTTCCTGAATCGTCTCGGTCAACTCGATATATTTTCTTACAAGGAAGTCGATCTACAGGGAAAAAAACAGCAATATTCTTGCTGTTTTAAAATCCATAACACTTTACAAAAGAGATTTCTTTACGCGAATTGAATATCTAAGTTTTGTAACTTGATAAGATATAAGTGGTAAACACAATTGAATAAACAGCTTGTACTTGAAGGTCAAACCAAAACAATGTGCAAAATGTGAGATATACCGACATAGGGCTTACAATGTGCCTATCTAAAAGTCTAAAATCGATGCCTATCGCAAAATAACATCAAACAAGAACTAATTTAGAAATGCTTAACCATGTGCCAGTGTCACGAAAACACTCGAGCATTTACTAAGTGTTAAGATGAAGTGTGATCCACACTATGATAGTATTACAAGAACCTCTGACAACTGCATCAAGTAATCGTTTATTTGGCTCACTGAGAAGCGTCGTTCTTCAATGCAGGAGGACCCGTGTTAACAATTGTATCAATACAACCTCTGCCAACTCCGTCAGGGAATTGATTTTTTGGCTAAGTGGTCTAGAGCGTCAGTTTTCGACGCGTGAGGTCCTGGTTTCGAATCTAGCTCTTGCTGGTCTTTTTCAATATGTATTGCATCTTTCAGTAACGAACTTTCATCTTCGTAAGACTAAGCGATTCACTCTCCTGTTCGAAATCCGAATACTGGGTCTGTTACAATTATATTAGTCCAATTATCTCAAAAGGATATTTAATTATGTATTTTACTTGCTTATCTGTCGCTTTATAACTGTCACCAATTGAATTATAAATTGCAAAAAAAGCAACATATTTCTTACCTTCTGTTTCTGTTCCAATGTCAGTTTCTTAAGCTTGGATTCAAAGGCAGCCATTTTGTAACACAGTCTCACAAAATTATGTATTTAGATGCAGCGTCAATGAACGCATATAAATCGCGCAGGCGCCGATTTAAATTCATGATTACCGATGCATGAAAATTGTAAGGTCAGAGTTGTGTGTTTATAAACTAGGCTACAAGGCAGGCAATAGTACAAGATTAAACTGTAGCAATATGTTTACGAGGAATTCACCTATTCATATAAATCAAACAGGTTTAATTATCCAAATGTTCAGTTTTAAAATACCATTTTTAAATAAATTTTAGAATAAACTTTATAATTCTAAAGTCCAAACGATAAAGAATAATTTCCATTGTCCTATTGTGATCTCAAAAACAGCCAATTATACATGTAGAAATTATATTTATATATTTAATTACGATAATGAAACCGAGTACCCGAGTATTATTTTAAAGTCAGCGTCCGAAGAGTACCGACGACATACTTAAAACAGTGAATGAGTGATTGCAAACTATAAGCGTAGGCCCAAGTATGGGTATCATTATTTAGCGTAGCACAGATAATTGTAACGGACTAGTTTACATTTGATATCAATATATGCATTTAATGCAATTCATTACGCAAGGATTACGTGCAAAATCTATTCAAATATCTTGTATTGTGCTAATTTGTACATGTACATACTTTAGTGGGGGGGGGGGGGGGGTAACTTTATCATGCCTTAAAGGGGCATAATTAAGTATAACTATTATATTTCATCATTTTTTTACAAAACAGAAAAGAAAAAAAATGATAAAAACACATGACGAATGGCTACCCTTTTTCTAAAGTCGAAACACAAAGACCGATTATGTAAATAATAAACGGCATTTCTGTGTTGTTTAAGATAAGTTCGAAAATAAACGGAAGACAATATGTAAAATGTTTACATAGTTAAATCTCCGGTTACTAGTAAACGTTTCTCATTAATAGATCTCCATCTTGTTTTTAAAGAAGTAGGTTCAAAGTAAAATATGTAATCAGACATGAATTAAACTTTTAGACTGACTAGATACACTTAAACTAATGCCTTTGTACTGAACTATCATAAATGCTTAATGCATCAATCCCAATTGGTTTAATACTAAACAATTATGGAATGTTATTTAGATGTATTTTTTCAATTTAATCATTGTTCTTAAAAAAGCGTTCTTTTAAACATCAGTAATCAAGGCCACTGAGTCAATCAAAATGCACTTGATGACCTCTTTTATATTCTAAATAAATCCGCAATTTTGAAAAACGATTAACATTCAGAATCACTCGGGCGTATTGTTAAACAATACTGGAAAATCAAATGGGTATGGTGGCTGATTTGTGCCATGTCATATGAGCGTGTTTTCGGGCCGAACATGCAAAACACGAAAATATTTTTTTGGCGTGGCGGAGCACAAATTACAATTTTGGCGTGTTTTTGCCTGGCGACCTTTCGCCCCGCCTCATGAAAACACGCCACTTTCTTTGTGCCGTGTCTGTTTCTGAAGTTTGTCGTATCTTTGTATGACGGGGCGAAAACGTGCCATGCGAAATCACGACAAATTATAAGTTTGGAGTGTTTTAGGGTGGCGACATTTCGCCCCGCCACACGAAAACACTCTACATTTATGTGTCGGAGTTTTTTCCTTTAATTTGTCGTGCCTTTTTATTTTCGCCGCGCCAGGGGAAAACAAGAAAATTTGAAAAGTTAAATGTGTCGTATTTTCGCCCCGCCACACAAAGATGTGACATTGCATTTAACTTTTTCGCGTTCCAGTCACGCATGCGCACACAAATTACACATATGTTTAAATGATACAAGGCTTATAAGTTCAATTTAAATATATTAATATAATTCTTAAGTTCATATTAAAAAAAACTATGGATACTATCATTGTTATAATTCTCCATTTTCTTCTCTGTATGTGTAGCATATGTGTAGTTGCTAAGCGCATGCCTAAACTAGGCAAAAGACAAGGTGATTCTTTCGTGTTTTCGCGTGGCGCCCAGCGATGCATAGATTCGACAAATTTCAGGCAAAAACACGAGATTCAAAATGTGGCGTGTTTTCGCATGGCGGGTTTCTGACCCACCAGGCGAACACATGACAAATTGATGGTGAAAACACGACAGATATTATGTGGCGGGTTTTCTCGTGGCGGGGCGAAAGGTCGCCACACGAAAACGCGATAACGTTATGATTTGACGTATTTTCGCGTGGCGGGTGCAAAGATACGACAAACTGTTGGTAAAGACTTTTGGTTTTCGTGTGGCGGGGCGAAAGGTCACCTGGCGAAAACACGCCAAAGATACAATTTGTCGTGTTTTGGCGTGGCGGGGTTTCGCCCCATCACGAGAAAAAATATTTTTGTAATTTCGCATTTATTTTAGCCCCTAAAACACGCTCATACGACATTGCACAAATCAGCCACCATAAATGGGAGACACCATGTTAAATACTAATCTATAGGAGATAAAATATTACTGGAAACAATTTGGCTGATTAAAAAAGAATCCAATGGGTTATGCCCATTGATGCGATATTGATAGTTTCGTTTAGTGTTTCTGTGCATGTAAGTTAATATTGTCATAATGTAAACAAAGTAAGAAGGTAATTTTATTACAATATATAATACATTATAATATTATAAGTCTTTAAAAGTATAGGATGTAATGAATACACTATTAAATATAATCTTTGAGAACTAAACTACTTTCAACTAATTTTAGAAAATAATTAGAGATTGTAAATAGAGCTAAAAAGAGCACAACATAACAGTTCTAATTACAATACTTAAATTTCCAGTGTACATCTTAATTACTTATCAATGCTATACACTGAACATGGAAAAGAACCAGGGGTGTCATTTGAATGGGAAGCTTTCTTTATCGCGCACTTTCCCCAAAAAAACTCTTCACATGGCTTCGGTCATATGGGCAATCGGAAACGACGATTAATAAGCTCAAATAGATAGAGCAATACAAAGTTATTTTAGCTTTACGCTTGCATTGCCTGCTGGTATTATAGGCATTTTCAGAATTCTAGAAGAATGTAAGTCTGTTGTTGTACGTGAAGTAAATTTTATTGTTGTCGCTATTAAAATTATGCTAAAATATATGTCAATTACAACCTTATACTTTATTTTTTACATCTATTGGAATAGTATAAACAGACATACAACAGTCTGTTGTTAACTGTTTTAAAAAAGTTCAGTAATTAGTAATCAACAGAGAAACATCTTTGAGATTTAGTTCCCTTCTCAACTTTTTAAAGAGGAAACAATTTACAATTTTCACAACAATTTTGAAACACGTTTTATTGTTCAAGAAGTATTTATGAACAAGAGGGCAATGATGGTCCTATATCGCTCACCTGAATATGACTGCTTTTAACAAAGTTGCTATGGACCTGGTTAATTGACCCCAGATGACCAATATTCAAACTTGGCCTAGAAATTATTGAAACAATCTTTCTGACAAATTTCAAGGTTATATGGACTGAAAGTGTAGCCTCTAGAGTGTTAACAAGGTTTTTCCATATTTGGGCTCTGTGACCTAGTTTTTGAACCCAGATAATCCATATCCAAACCTGAGCTAGAAATCATCAAAACAACCTTTCTGACAAATTTCCAGGACATTTGGACTGAAAATGTAGCCTCTAGAGTGCTTACAAAGTTTTTCGATATTTTGTCTCTGTGACCTTGTTTTTGACACCAGATGACCCATATTCAATGTTGAGCTGGAAATCACAGAAGCAACCTTTCTGACAAATTTTCAGTTTATTTGGAATTAAAATCTTAACTCTAGAGTGTTAACAAGGTTTTTCCATATTTGGTCTCTGTGACCTAATTTTGACCAAAGATGACCCATATTAGTACTTGAGCTAAAAATCATCAAAACAACCCGTCTGACAAGTTTCCAGGTTATTTGGACTGAAAATGTAACCTCTAGAGTGTTAAAATGGTTTTTCCATTTTAAGGCTCTGTGACCTAGTTTTTGATCCCAGATGACCATATCCTAATCATGGCTAGAAATCATTAAAACAACCTTTCTGACAAATTTCAAGGACATTGGGACTGAAAATGTAACCTCTAGAGCATTAACAAGGATTTTCTACTTTTTGGCCCTGTGTCCTAGTTTTTGACCCCACATAACCCATATTCAAAACTGAGCTAGAAATCATTAAAACTATCTTTCTGACAAATTTCAAGGTTATTTGAACTGAAAATGTTACCTCAATGCGTGTTAACAAGGTTTTTCCATGTGACTTAGTTTTTGACCCCAGATGACCTTTATTCGAATCTGAGCTAGAAATCATTAAAACATTTTTTCTGACAAATTTCTATAATAATTGGACTGAAAAGTAGCTTCTAGAGTGTTAACAAGTTTTTTTCTATTTTTGGGCTCTGTGACCTAGTTATTGATTTCAGATGACACATATTCAAATTTAATCTAGAAATCATTGAAACAACCTTTCTGACAGATTCCAGGTTATTTGGACTGAAAATGTTACCTCTAGAGTTTGAACAAGGTTTGGGCTCTGTGACCTAGTTTTTGATCCCAGATGACCCAATTTTGAACTTGAGCTAAAAATCATCAAACCAACCTTTCTGACAAATTTCCAGGATATTTGGACTGAAAATGTTACCTCTAGAGTGTTTACAAGGTTTTTCTATTTTTGGGCTCTGTGACCTAGTTTTTGATCCCAGATGATCCATATTCAAACTTGAGCTAGAAATCATAGAAACAACCTGTCTGACAAATTTCCAGTTTATTTGGACTGAAAACGTTACTTCTCCTTCTACAAGAAGATTTTCAAAGTTTTCACTATATAAGCCTATATAAAACCAATGACCCCGGGGTGGGGCCAAATTTGACTCCAGGGGTATGATTTGAACAAACTTTGTAGAAGTCCACTAGACAATGCTTCATACCAAATATCTAAGCTCTATGCCTTACGGTTTCTGACAAGAAGATTTTTAAAGTTTTTCCTATATAACTCTATGTAAAAACAAGTTACCCCTGGGGCGGGGCCATTTTTGACCCAGAGGCCATGATTTGAACAAACTTGGTAGAAGTCCACTAGACAATGCTACATACTAAATCTTAAGGCTCAGGGCCTTGTGGTTTCAGACAAGAAGATTTTCAAAGTTTTTCCCATATAAGCCTATGTAAAACCAATAACCCCAGGGTGGGGCCAAATTCGATCCCAGAGGTATAATTTGAACAAACATGGTAGAAGTCCACTAGACAATGCTACATACCAAATATCTAAGCTCTATGCCTTACGGTTTCTGACAAGAAGATTTTTAAAGTTTTTCCTATATAACTCTTTGTAATACAGGTTACCCCTGGGGCGGGGCCAGTTTTGACCCAGAGGCAATGATTTGAACAAACTTGGTAGAAGTCCACTAGACAATGCTGCACACTAAATATCTAAGCTCTATGCCTTACGGTTTCTGACAAGAAGATTTTTAAAGTTTTTCCTATATAACTCTATGTAAAAGAAGTTACCCCTGGGGCGGGGCCATTTTTGACCCCAGGATCATAATTTGAACAAACTTGGTAGAGGTCAACTAGATGATGCTTTATACCAAATATCAAAGCTCCAGGCCTTGTGGTTTCTGACAAGAAGATTTTTAAAGATCCAACTTTTTAAATCTGTTTTTAGCCCCTGTGATCCAGAAATGCAATGAACCGGAACCATTTGAACAAACTTGGTAGAGCTTTATGCAAGGAACATTCTAGGCAAGTTTCATTAAATTCTGCCCAATGGTTTCAGAGGAGATGTCGTTTGAATGAATTGTGGACGACGGACGGACGGACGCCGGACAATCAAGGATCCTAAAAGCTCACATGAGCATGCTCAGGTGAGCTAAAAATGCTATGAATTCAAAACGTTCTCCAATGGTAATTCTATATTCTTATGTTTCTTGTCTAGTAAGAGTTTAGTATGCATGATATCTCTACAAATCTTCGTATCGTTTGATACCTGAATGACACATTCAGTAGATTTCCAGTGACCATATCTGTTACAGTCTTGTAGATAATCTCTAATGAATCCTTGAAATTAAGGGTGGTCTTGCGCACCTTGCAGATAGAAGACGTTTTCACAATTTTATCACATTTTTATCTTTTTAAGGCATGATGTTTTGGATCAACCTGTGATAAAATGAGGTATTTAATTTCCTGAATCTTAATCCTTATGGTCGCCGATGAAGTTTCCAAAGGGTAGGTTCTACTTTTCTTGTTTGGTTTTCAAAATGACAGAATCTGTATCACAATACACAATTTCTCTCAAATGTTGCAGATAACTATAAAATAATTCTTACGTATTCAGTAAATCACCTCCCTGATTTGTTAAAGGGTCGTACAACGATACGTCATTAAAATGACTGATTTCGTATATTTTATGAATATTATAATATTTTGTCTGTTTCATTTTAATCTCGTCATAACCAATGCACAAAGAAAGACTCTCTCCATTTCAAAATGACTCCAAAGCGTTTATTGGAAATTTTCAGCACAAAATGTACAAAATCTGAACAAATGTTTCCAGTTAGTTTTTGCAGGTAGTACCATTATATAAAAACCGCGATGGGCTGGGAGGAGGGGGTAAGCTTTGCGTTAAATACCCAAAACTGACATGAACTTGCAAGGCGAAATATGTTCATGTTTTGACCCAATTCGAAATTAAAAGCGAAATTTCCTGCAAAATTATATTACCACTTCGCTGTTACCTGTGTTGAAATAAATAAAACACATGCATAATAGAAAAGTGAGCACTAAAGAAGGCAAAAGATTAACCTTTAGAATGCTGAGTTCTATAGGCAGTTGTAGACCCTGATCAGCAGGCAAACAAGCCTGTCGACTTATCAGGATATACACGGTTCGCTATTGGATACTAAAGCCTTTACCTACTGATTTGTAAATCCTTGGAAAGCAATGACAACCAACAAAAGAGAGAAAGCAGATTTGATTCTGTCGAGTCTGTTCATTAGCTCCCAGCAGTAATGAAAAATGCAACACTGTCCACTCAAAACCTCGATCAAACTGATATTACAGTATAGTCAATTGGGAACTCACTGCACGAACCCATTTCTCTTCACCATCACCGAGAAATTTAAGCTCAACAATCTTATCATTCAGGATAATGTTCGTAGCAGTAGGTGATATATCTATGGTGAATGGATGTCTATCTACAGCTTTGGGATAACAAGCAAGTTCTTCTTCACTGAGTGGTTTCTTTTTCCCATCCCGGGATTTTGAAAATATGTACTATTTCTTTTGCATTCTTTGGCTGTTGCTTAAGAACAAAATGCCTGAAGTTCAGTTGTGATTTTAAAGCATTAACGTTTCAGTAATCCCTTTAATTAGACCAAGTTCATTATCAATTTGGTTCACAGTCTGCCACAGTCCGTAAGATACACTATCGTTTGTAAAACCTTTCAGTTTCCTCACACGCTTTTCTTCAACCTCACCATTTTTTCTGAAAATGTCATATTTGCTTTTTAACGTTTTAAGTTTTTAACTACATGTATTCTGTTAGGGTTTTTTTTGCTGTAAAGATTACATAAGCTTCAGAAAAAAAGAGATATTCATAAGAGTTGGTCTAAGAATGCATATATGATTCTGAATTTGTTTAAAATTATTTATTAAGTTTATTTGTGCTCTGAGCTTTCAATTATAATCCATCTGAAGGGTCATCCCATTTGCCTCCAGGCAGGTGATCCCTGAATAACTTTCTGCTAACTCCTAGATCTGCAAGGCACAACCTGCAGGAAAATCTACACAACTCTATCATGCTTCCAGTTGGCTATCAGTGCTGTAAATATTGAATCTGTAAACAGTTGCATCACCAAAAAAAGCTCACACAGTTCACATTTTGGACAGCATCATAGAAAAAATTAACGAGCTGGAGGTAATACTTTCGTCTTCTATAAGTGACCATAAAGGTCTTGTTACTTATCAACTTACCGTCCTAGAACGTTCACACTTGCCAAAAGTTCATAAACCTTAATGCAATGAAGAACTGATTTAAGAAGTTCATTGGACTAATTGAATGCCAAAAATTCAGCTCATTGCCTTTCATTAGGAAAACTGCCCCAGTACTTTCAAAAGGAATGCCAGTCATTTCACTCCCAAGACGTTTCACACTGAAGACGTTTTACTCCCAAGACGGTTCACACCAAGACGTTTCACTCCCAATTTATCAAATGTATAGACGTTTCACTCCCTATATATAATTTTAATCAGGTGTTCAAGAGAAAATTAATCAAATTTATATTTATTTTTTTCATTAATGTTGGTCATAATTAAACACTTGTATCTTAAGTGTATCTGGTTTAAAATTTAATAATTCTGAAGACAAAGGACACTTATAAAGAATTAATCAAAATTTTCATTAGTGTTCATTGAAATGGAATACATTTTCAATATAAATATTATATTATACAATTATTCTGTCTCAAAATACTTTTCTAAACAGTATTTTACCAAGACAAATATATTTTGTCTTAAAGATGTAACTTGATTTAATTAGTTGAAAAAAGTGTGACTCATCTCTGACTCATGAGTGTAAAAAAGGTGTGATAATTATTATATACAAGGGACAGGGTATGCACTGATATAGTCTTACAAATAATATAACAATAACATAAAGGGATATAAACTTTTATTTTTTTGTTATTTACAAAAATTTTACAGATGAAGATTTCTATGGTCAACACTCCACCTATGTCAAATAATATAATATATAATAATAAAAGGTGTGACTCATCTCTGACTCATGAGTGTAAAAAAGGTGTGATAATTATTATATACACGGGACAGGGTATGCACTGATAGAGCCTTACACAAAATATAACAATAACATAAAGGGATATAAACTTTCATTTTTTTGTTATTTACATAAATTTTACAGATAATATTTCTGTCAAACTAATAATTTCCCTTAATGTGACTGTCCACATATTTCCCTCAGAGCCTGGTTACCTTTAGTTCATCACTAGTTGGTGGAGGACACTCACACTGAGGTCCGTAAATCTCTGCACAGCCAGCCAGAAGAGCACTGGTTGTAATTGTATGAGTAATGTACTTGTCCCAGAGAACCCTTATCTTCTCCTCAACAGTTTTTACAGACGGTCTTACTCTTCTTGTAGAAACCCCATCTCGAAGGTGGCGCAGTTCATATGCTATGGACTCGGCTTCGGATCGTAGAGCTGGTACCAGACGGTAGAAGGTAAGAGGTTGGTAACCAGCTTTGCGATTCAATCTGTGGTGCCACCCTGTAATTAGAAGGAATTTTTATACATGCGGATATAACAATAATATAAGTTGTCATACACATGACATAATCAGATTGCCGCGGTACAGGGATAGTGCACAGAACCCCTAACAAGAGGTAGCAGGTTTGTTTTACATTGAAGAATGCTGTGGAGCACAGAAGGCAGTCATCAAGATTATTCTATTATTATCAGACAGTTTTAGGAATCTGCATATTGATATACAACTAATAATAAGTGTTCTCTGTTAAGAATAAAACTCTTACTTACCCTCTACGTCATTATTAGTTCTGACAGTGAGGTTGAAAACTGACCATGACTCAATGTCAAAGATTGGGTGATTGAGCCACTGGTTCTCCATATAATCAACTAGGTAATGAAGTGGTTCTGAGTTGGCCCTTGAAGCAAGTTCTCTAAATGACTGTTCAATGTGGTTGTAGGGGAGAAATGGTAAGGCCATGAACAAGCGGAGGTAGCTGTAAATGCTGGCACGTTTAGAATAAGCGGGTTTCAGACCAAGATCCTGGATCTTGCGCCACACAGACTTGACAAAGTGAAACACACAACCCTTGATAGTGACACCTGGGAACATCTCTCTGACTGCTAACCAGGCAGCTGAAATACATGTAATTAAAATTGCTGAAAGATGGGTTTTTTAGTAATATGATCGTTGGCGAAGTAATTTTTTGAGTAATATGATTGTTGGCAAAGTAATAAAATGTATAGTAAGTTCTCTGATGTTTTTGAAATAAAAAAGTTATGTACCTCAACTACTTGCATTGATGATTAAGGCTGTAATATTATTTCATAGTTATTTCTAATAACTGGATTCATATTCCATTTCAAAATGAATGGTAACTTCATATCATGTCTTACCTTGTTCAAAATCCATCACAAAGTTCTCAACAACAACTTGGTCCAGAGACTGTTTCAGACTGTAAAGTACTTTAACATAATCTTCTTTTCGCCGTCTTGACATTAGGATAAATGCTAGAGGCATCTGCTTCTCAATGTTGTCAACTCTCACAAACCCATGAATTGAAGAAAGTTGGCCTGATTCAAATGGCTGACCTACAACCTTAAAAGTACCATCCATAAACCAACGTTTAGTCTGAGCTAATAGCTCACGCCGTTGTTTGGTGGCAAACACAAGGTGACGTGACTAACCATTGACGATGTCAGCAACAAGGAAGTCTTGGGACTTCAGGAAATACTCATCCACTTTGAATTCAATATCCTTTGGTTCAGCAGGGCGTAGTCTACAACGGTACCTGTTTGCTTTCCTGGCCAGACTAGATGCAACTGGAACTCCTGGTTGATTGGACGCTATTGTACTGTCTCGTACCTCAATTCCTATCTCTGTGGCACTCTTGTATGGGTGGGAACGTGGATTAGCTTTCACTGTTACACCGGCGGTCACTTTCTCTTTTAAAGACACTTCTGGGCCATGTTGATGAGAACTAGGCCCACGCACAAAAACACCTCCTTTTTGAATAACCGTAGCATAGCACTTCATTTTAAGTGATCGACTGGAGCAAAGCCACAACACTGAATTGTTTTGATTCTTCTTCACACTATAACGAAACCCATCTGATGACACTAGCAATGTTTTTTCTCGTTTGCTACCCTCAGGGAACACTTCTAACTGCACAGTTTCAGCTTCCTGCTGGTTAACGGATATTGATAAGTCTTCATTTGGTAGAAGATTTTCTTCAGTTTCCGGTTCATAGTGAATATCTCTGATGGAGACATTAAATGGGCGGATGAGTTCCTGGTTGATAGATGTATTTGAATCATTTGTAGTGTCCATTGGCAAAGGGTCATTAGTGGCTGCACTGGTATTGTGGTCACTTGTGTTAATCTCAACCTCTGTTGCTTCCGAGAGCAGGGAAGTTTGAATCACAAATGTGGCTCCATGCTCGTCACTAGTGGGATGCCTGCGCACACAGCGTTCACATTTAAATGGAATGTCTGCATTATTCTTGACTGCAACCCGATACTCATCATGGGTAATTCCTAGTTTTTTTAAAAAAAGGATAGTTAAGTGACATTTCATAATTCTACCATACTTCAAAAAGACAATTCCGTGTTGTATGACTTGGAATGGATCTTATGATGTATAAATTAGGACAAAAAATATTATTGTATATTATGCAGATTATTCAAAAGTTGGAGAAAAAATATATATTATTTTTACAGGAATGTTATAAAATTTTAATCTTATAAACTGGATTTTTTTAAACAGTTTTAAAATACAACTAAGCTAAAAACTTAAAGTGACATGTGTTAAAAAAGAACGAAAATTTTATGGTCACTAAAAATGTGTGAAAAATTATATATGTTGAGAAATATTGAAACTTTCACCAAATAATAACATACTATAGTTTTCTTCAAAGTATACAAAACATTATCATACAAAGTTTAACTGAAAATTTATTAAAGACTTGGGCTAGTCAAAAACGATTTTATCATTTTGCAACTATGTTCAATAGGAATGAAACTGTTATATGCAACCATTTAATTAAGATATAATATAACTTAAAGAATTTTTGTTTTTCTATGATTAGAAACTAACGGTTAATGTATATTTCAAAACGGTGATTGTCACTTTGAACACATATGTCACTTTAAAAGTTGAAGAAAAATATGTATATGTTTATGTTTCATAATAATTTTAGGTTTTCGTCTTATAATAAGAATTGTTTAAAAATATTATCTTTTTAAGTTTCTATGTCAAGCAATATAAATTAGCTCAAAAAAGTAAAAAATTGAATATATATGGAATGATATATTGACTCCCCGTAAGTCTTTCATGTACTTTACATCTCGTACTTTAAGAAGATAAAGATTTTACATTATACAAAAAATGAGTATACCTAACTGTACTTAATAAGATGGATTATACTTTTAAAAGAACAATTTTATATATAGAAGAATCTACATGTACTGACACCCTTACATCTTTTATTAACTGTAAGAAGATAAAGTTTCCACATTATACATAAATTTAGAATACATTACTTCTATATTTTACTGAAATGAAAAATATTTCATAAAATACCATATAATAAAACACATTAAATCAAAATATTCAAAATTAAAAAAAAAAAACAATAAATTTTTTAATGTTTTTCATTTTTCTATATTTTAAGTGATAAAAATATATAAAATTATTTACATATTGATGGAAATAGTTTTTTTAACATTATTTCTATTTTTATGTTAAATATTAGATTTGAATTAATTTGCTATATTACATTTAAAACTACAGTATTATATCAAGTTAGAAATTGTTTACTATAATGACAATGACAATTGTTGCCACACTTTAATCACCTTGTCATTAATATACACAGTATAACACCCTACATTCATCACCTAATCAGTTGTATATTGGACCATAAAATTGCATGTCCCCAGATAAGTACACAGATAATTAAATTACACTGTCATTTTCTTATGTTCTCATAACTCTCATGGTAACCCATCTTGTCCCCAAAATTACAAAAATCGATATAAAAAAATACTACTGCAATCATGTCAAATTTATTAAATTTTGTGTTTAAGCAAACATTATCGCAACAATATACAAATTGCACTGTAATCTTGTCAAAATTTTTTTACAATTTTCTGAATACATAATAAGTATTGTTATAAACAAATTAACAATTTCATTTTAGAATTTTGATTTTTTCTCAGTTATTTAAAAACAAAGATTTAAATTTATCTTTTTCATCTTTATTTATATACATCTGTTTGTATAACATCAAAAAATGTTATCAGTCAGTATACAAGTCTTCATTTGCAAATTCAATCTTTACTGTGGAAATATAAAAACATATGAACATATTACATACATGAAACAAATAAGTTTTAATCTAAATAAATGTAGTATGATTCTTACCTGTTCCACATGTACGATGTGTCCATCCATCACAATTATCACACTAAATAGCCTGCTGTTTTTTTGTACAGGTTTAACACAAACCAAACATAAATCCGACATTTAAAAAAAAATTAAAACAGCCACAATCAAGTTAAATGAATATCCACAATATCATATTATCACACATGTACTCTACAATATGAAAATATTGAATAGTGTGGGATCAATTTCCTCTATCTTTTAAAGTACTTTTTTTACTCAAAAACATTAGTTTGTTACAACATAATTTGTTATTTAATAATAATTATCTATTTAATATTTACAAACAATACATCACAGAGGTTGCAGTCATAGAAAATTTTAATGTCTTAATTAAGGCTCGGGTCAAACAACAATTAATTAGTATTTGTTAGTCAATTTCAGATAACAGTTTGATTTCATCAAAGTGAAATAAAATTGATTACCTTTCTTTAATAATACAAATAAAATGATAATTACATATCAAAAGGAATTAAAGGAAAGTAAATTAAGCATGTCATATTTTATAATACAATTTAAAAAACTTCAAAGGAATGGCCTAAACTTCTAAAAATAATTAAAAGTTATGATTTGCATAACTAATGTCAATACAATATACAGTTTTTTTAAGTTACCATTTTTCTTCAATACAAATGGTCATATTTTATATATAGTATTCTATTGGGGAGTGAAACGTCTTCAGGACGGTTCACTCCCAAAATGGGAGTGAATCGTCTAGGTGTGAACTGTCTTGGTGTGAAACGTCTTGGGAGTGAAATGTCTGCCATCCTTTCAAAAGTATTTTAAACCTGTTCCCATGAAATGTCTGTAGAAGTAAAGTATTCAAGCCATTTACTTTTAAGAAATCTTAAACAAGAATGCTAAATTCCTTGAATTTGCCAGGTTCTTCATCTGCACCTCTTGGAAGGGCTTAACAGCGAATTCTAATCAATTGCAATGAACATTACTCTGTTTCTTTTCTAAAAGAACGGTCATATATTGGGGAGCCATTTTTAAATAAGCCCTTTTCAACCTTTCAACTTCTGCTTAGTAGTGTCTTATCGCCTTTTTAGCAAAGTGAACAAAACTGTGCAGCTCACAAAAAATTAAAAAGCGTACTTGCAACTGTTTGTCGTACACATACAGATGTATCCAGTTTTCAAATAAGTTAGGTAACACATGCTCTCTGAGCTCTTGTACATACAGATTGAATTTGTTTTTTTCATTGTTGAAGTTATGTTAGGCAATTATTTTTTGGCAGTCATATCAACATAAATACTTCTTCCCTCAATATCATTTCAAAAAATCAAATGCAACTGGGTGTGTTTCGAAAGTTGGCGCATACCAAGTATGTAAATTCAGTCCTCAGTGTCAGACCTTTGACGTTGCAACATCAGTTAGTCTATATACAACTCCTTCGTTTGTTTGTTTGTTTGTTTGTTTTATTAATTTGTTTAACCTAATTTTAATAATACCCGGGATTTATTTTGGAAAAAATAAATGTGCTAATTGCCTCAAGGTAACAAACATCTTTCTTTTTCTTAATTTGCGCCATTGTTTTGACTTTTTATAACTTGTAATATATTATTGTAAAACATAATGTATTCAACTTCGGTTTTCTTGAGAAAGAAGACGGAAAACGTCTTGTTTTCAATAATCATTATACGAATAAAGGGAGGAAGAATAAAAAACCCACAACAATTTAAATTCGAAGCATTTCGAATTGATGAAATTTAGATAAAACTGTAAATGTATATATATATAAACGACAGCGGTAATATTGCAAGTAAAGGCATGACAGTTCCTAGGTAAAAAGAAAATGTTAAGGGTCTTATTAGGTAAATACCAAAGCACACAAATACTTATCAATATATTTCTGTTTATATACCTTTAAGTGTCAAAAGTACAATACACATTTGATTTAATTTATGATGAAATCTTCAAGCCATAAAATCTAAGGGATTTATTATCTCCTGTGTTTTGAATAGGCTTGTCTCCATCAATCTCAAAATCGTCAAAAAATTCCTCGTGCAGAAGTTCGAAGCCATCATGCTCATAAACCATCTTGGCAAAGTTGTTTGAACCTTCCCCTTTTATGAATTCAGCTCCTAAATGCCTTGCCATTTCTTTTGCTGTTTTCAACATTCGAGTCGCAAGATGGTGATGCTTGTATTTATCATTGGTTCCAAGCCCGAAGAAGTGAATACATTCTTTTGCCCCAAAATGGCCGAAGAAATCAGCTTTTGCTTCGCCTTTGTGACAGAACTGCTCTAAGAGTCTTAACTCCCGGGTTTTTATGGCGCTATCGTCAGAAACCTCGTCGTAGCAAAGGAACTTTGACGCTCGTATGGCCATGATGTCACCGTTATTGGCAAGCAACATCAAAGAAATGTTGCATCTAATTATATCCATCCAGAACTGCTCAACTTCGTCATTCCACGACAGTCCAAGGGCTTTCTCAACGGGTTCCTGGACAATGAAATGCGTGCGAATGAAATCCAAAGCTTTTTTGTAATATTCCTCAGTAACTAGCACTAGCTTTCCCTCTTCATCTGGTGTTTCTTTCGTCGATATAAAATATTTTTCTGCTTCTTCAAAGGCCTGAAATAAAACATGAAGTAACCTAATTAATTATTTACGATATTTTAATAACAAAAGGGCCGTGATGGACCTTAAGCGCTCACCTTAGTATATATGCATGCAACATTTTAAAGCGACTGATTCACAGATGGGTCGACGATGCAAAAAAATGTGTGTTTACGTCTAGGAGATTTTTTAAGTTTCCCATGTAGACATAAAAGGAAATTAAAACCCAACCACTGGCGACCATGTGTTTTTCCTAGAACGATATAAAGTTATTTAGTTTTATACAGAGTGTAACAAATAGTTTTCAAATTAAGAAACAGTTTCTTACGAGAGGATTTTTATTTTTCCCATAACATATATATGGAAAATAAGCCTAGTCCCTGATGGTTTTTAGGCACATAATAAATTTCACATTTAATAAAAAAGGGTCACCTAAGGAACATTTGTTTTATATTATTTTCAATCGAAGTCTGTAGTTTCTCAGGTTTTAAAAATTTTCAACAAAAACATTGTTAAGAAAGTAGTCCCTGCTTCTGGTGGCTATTTTTTTACACGGATCGTTATAAATCTAAATTCTTAAACGCTTGTGCCATTGTTTTCAAATCTGTCGAGGGGTTGATAGTTTTCGTTTTGGTTGCCACAGCAACCCAACCAGATTCATGCATGGATCTCAATACATTTCTCAGATCTGAAGAATCTAATAAGTAAACGTTGCAAGAGACCCAGTAATTTCAGAGGACTGAATGCAATTGTTGAATGACGAACGAACGGACGACGGACATTAGGCATATCGGCTCAGGTCAGCTAAAAACCTGTCAACTTGAATGACTGAGCTACATTTCTGTCTTTTCGAAGACATAACCGTTGTCTTAACAAGCAATTTTACTAGCAGTATCATGATTTAATGTGAATGGTCCATTTGTAAAATCTGAGCAAGTCTGTGCAGGGAATTTCATCTTTTTATTCTGTCAACAGTACATCTTTTTCAAAGAACCAAAGCAAAAATGAAATATAATAAAACGTCTAGAGTCAAGAAATATAGTTTTTAAAATAAACTTCGACGTACAAGTGAAAGTTTTTACCATTAGTCTGGTAACTTTTTAAACTTGCTCGGAGAAATTCATTTAATAATAATACAAAACAGTACAGTATCGTACAATGCTGGATTACGGTGCTCCCAAAATATCCCATGTTTAGAGCTCCAAAAACATCCCATGTGAAATTCCATCAACAGCTAATGCAGTCGTAAGTCAGTCAGTCGTCAGTCAGTCAATCATTCAGTAAGTCAACCTAAGTTAAATATGTATTATTTCATGACTGTACAGTATGTTTGAGTTTACATATTGTGTTGACTTGAATGCTGAATATACTGTCAAATTGATACGGGTACTAACATGTGTAAGTGAATGATTCGACGTCTTATTCGTAGTTGCACCTAGTGAAAAATAGTTGCAAAACTTTACAAAAATATGTATTTATTAATCTAAATACCTAATAACCTGCATGATTTTTTTGATAAAGTTCAATATGAAGTGGGAAATAAATTATCATGTATATCATTGTAAATGACCAAAAAAATCTGTGTGACTTAGTTTTGAAACATATGATTTAGTTATACATTTCATTTATTCATAAGCAGAATTAATTTTAAAAAGATCTTATCTTGAATGTTCCAACAATCTGAAGTAAATGGGGTTGTATTTTCAATAAAAATAATAATAAAAAACCCATGAAATTGTACAATGAGCTGACCACTTTGTTTGCAGATAAATCAAGACTTAAGACATGATATGATTTTAAAATGTAAACTGCTCTTTTAATTCTGTACTGGGATAGAGCGATTTAACTGTCACCAAAAAGTAGTCATTATTATGAGCCTGAACTGACTGAATCGGTATCTATATGACCATTTATAGATACTGACCTTACTTTTTATAACTCAAGCCAAACATAGATATAAAAACAAATAGTTTATTACCGGCGTGTACATATGCATATTTCTCGGTTGTCACTAGTTAAGAACATTCATACTTTTGCTATCTGTACACTATTATCTGTCTAAAAAGTCAAAACAAATCTTGCTTTGATAATCAGTGGCGTGAATAAGAAAGCTTGAACCACTTTTCCGTTGATTTAAATTCCTTGTCCAAGTTTTCAAAGACAAAACATAAAAAGAAAGCATCGTGATTTTAGGGCACTTAAATTTGCAATTGTCCGTCTATCCGAAAGATTGTGTCGCGTGCTCAGGCAACACTCTTATATTGAGGGCCATGAAAATAAAATGAAACGAAATGGTTTTATGACGATTCCGGTATTTGTTAGATTAGAATGTGGCTAAGTGTACTTATATCTATAAGTGCTTCTTGAAATGCTAAAAAAGAAACTAGTACAATATAATTTTCCTCAGTGCTGAAATTCGAGAGCTCGAAATAAGTGTAACTTTTCATTGTCAAAACAGACTACAGAATATGATATATAGTGCGCAGCTGCCATTACGTCGAAAACTATAAATTGCAATGCATTTTCTACGACATTTGCAACACCGGTACCTTCACTGCTTTAATTTTAAACTCTCAAAACTGATACATATGAGATTTAAATGGTAGCTCATGGTTTACCGACTCGTTTGATTCAAATGATCATTGAATGAGTTTAAATTCACATTCACCAGATCCACGATATATTATGCAGCTTTTACAGGTAAACAATGGCAGTTATAAACTGCAGAAAAATCAGATCATTTGGAAGTTACGTTTTGTATCGTTTTAGTCAAGGAAGTCGATGAACAGGAAGTATTTTGTTGTTGTTTTAGAATGCATAACACTTAAAACAAAAGAGATTTCTTCCTGGCACTGAAAATCTAGGTTTCGTTAACTGATAAAATATTAGTGTATTTTTCGATGGTAAACACAATTGAATAAATTTCTTACAGTATATTTATACACTTTGAAGTCATGCTTGAACAATGTGCCTATCTAAAAGTTTAAAACAACTACCTATCGTAAAATATAAGATCAAACAAGAATTATTTTAGATATGCTATCATTTCTTACCTTCTGTTTCTGTTCCAATGTCAGTTTCTTTAGCTTGGATTCAAAGTCAGCCATCTTGTAACTCAGTCTCACAAAATTTCCTTCCTATCACCGAGATCTTTAGTTAACACATTAAGATGCCGTCTCAATGAATGTGTATAAATTGCTCAGGCGCCGAGTTTAAATTCATGAGGTCAGAGCAGACTACTACTTTGTCTGATAGTCGATATGTGTGTTTATAAACTAGGCTACGCGCAGACAAGGTACGAAATTAATCTGTAACATTATGTTTACGAGGGAGGGATGAAAAAACAACTGCCTACGCATATAGGAAAACAAGTATTAGCATTTCCAAAAATGCTTGAAATCGCCGTTCAGCCATGCATTTCGTTTTATCCATAGATGAATGTATTTCATGTTCTTCATTCATTAATTTGATAATCTTACAACATGCTTTGCACTGAAAAGCGAAGTTATATTTGATAATTTTCACACAGAAATTATAAAATAGATGAAATATACATTCTATTTTTATTGTAGCTTGACTATTTTTGAAAGCGGACGATTTGGCTTCTTAATGAAAAACATCCCAATATCTTTATACATCATGTTAAAATTTGCAGCATTAAAACCTTTTAAATATTGCTTTGTTGTAAACCAGTCTACGCATAATTAATTGACTATTTGCGTAGTTTTTTTAACTTTATTTATTACTAAAAATGTGTACTTAACAAAAGCTAGATACAGTTCTTCAATACCATAAGAATATTATATGTACAATTTAAACAGAATAAATTTTAGGTAAAAAATACGATATTGCCCTGACCCTAATCAAGCATATATAAAACACGGAAAAATCCTGATGAAACTCCTCGCACCGGTCAAGCCACGCTTTGCTACTTTTACTGTATTAATCAGGGGAAGTAACCCCTGCGGGAAGTTTGTATCCTGATTAGAATCGCCCGGAAGCAAGCATTTATTTTTGTCTTTAAGTGCAAGTTTTGGAAAAAACAAACAAACCATACTCTTATTTAGACTACATTCTCTAGTAAAAAATGACATGTAGCAAAAAAATTGCGATTATCCTGTATTTATCCTAAAAGAGCCTGAAGACTGGTACTGAGATCGTACATTGATGATGGCATTTTTCAGTTGTAAGAATAAGTAACCCGACAAACATGGCGGTTGGGCGAGTCCATTTACGCATCCCTTGCAGAAGAATTTTGACGTTCATTTTGTTATCATGTGATATGAAATGCTTTGCTTTGATTGGCTAAAGGCAGGCGGTGTACAGGCAAAACTGTTCAAATCTTGTTAATTGTATATATCGCCGTCCAGGAACGGCGATAACAAACCACTCATATTTACTCCTATATTTTAATTATCAAAATTTTAGTTTTAACAGGCGCATTTTAAATAAAATTTAAAATAAACTTTAGAATTCTAAAGATTAAGTCCAACGCATAATGAAAAAATTCCATGGTCCTACTATGATCTAAAAAACAACCAATTATACATGTAAGAAATTATATTTATATATTTTGTTACAATAATAGTTTATTTTACATTGACTGTCGAGAATGCTCTTGCTAATCATGTGCATTTTTTTCGACGATTGTCCCAATGACTTCCGATCAAGACGTTACAGATACGCCACAGAAATTTCTTACCGTATCTCAGTTGCTAAAATAGTATATCAATTTGTAATTACTGAATAGAAATGAAAATATAGATAGAATACAAATGAAGACATTATGAAAAACATATGAAAACCAAGTAATACAAATTGATCTTATTTTACAAAACAAATGAAATAAGTACACAACACAAAAATAAACGTTAAATATTGCACAATAAAACATGGAGGATGTTTAGCTACTAAAGTGTAAAAGAGTAACATTTATTTACATGTCAGGAACGTCGCGCTGTGATATAACTGACAAATTCTGTAGTTATACCAAATCTTGATGCACCAACACGGTATATGAGAAATATACATAGTTAATTAACAGAGAGACGTGTCGTACATTATAGTACAAATAATTCGAAACCATGATATAAAATAGAGAGTTCTGTATAAAAGGCAGTATTTTTGTTCTAAATTGTAGTGTAAAAGAGAAACATTTATTTACATGTCACGGAGCGTAAATGTTAGGCTATGCAAGCTGTTGAAACAGTTTGCAGGAAGAGAAAGTACTTGACCTTGAATGGGACTTAACACTTTACATGTGATGTATTTGCATTTTATCATTATCTAGCGTAGCATAGATAATATTAACAGAGTAGGTTACATCTGATATTAATATATGCATCCAATATCATTCATTTCAGAAGGATTACTTGCACAATTTATTCATATATCTTGTCTTGTGCTAATTTGTACATGTACACATTCTAGTGGGGTAGGGGTATCTCTATCATGCCTTAAAGGGCATGATTAAGTATAACTATTACATTTCATAATTGTTTTGAAAAAATGAAAGACAATAATAATACTGATAACAAAATCACACATGATGAATGGCTATCCTATGTCCAAAATCGAAACACAACTACCGATTATTTAAATAATTAATGACACATATGCGTTCGACAATAAACTAAAGGCGATATGCAAAATGTTAACATAATTTAATCTCCGGTTACTTGTAAACGGTTCTCCACAATATGTATATTCACCGGTTACCGGGAACCTGAATTAATTCTGATTAATTTCAGAATGGCCCGG
The DNA here is from genome assembly GCA_012932295.1 of Cyclina sinensis. Lineage (NCBI taxonomy): Eukaryota > Metazoa > Mollusca > Bivalvia > Venerida > Veneridae > Cyclina > Cyclina sinensis. The sequence goes on along the minus strand of JAAONU010000007.1, from coordinate 19,094,003 downwards.
GGATAACGGTATTTTTGTACAATATTGAAAAATCAAAGGAAAGACGCCATGTTGAATTAGGAGATAAAATATGTCAGAAATTAATTGCATGCAGTTAGTTAACTGGAGCTGGGTCAGTTAGGCAGTTGGTGTATGCATTTCATATTACTTAATATAAACGCTGTGTATTGTAGTAACGTGTAATTGGTATCGTTGTCCATTCGATAGGTACAGTATCAACATTCAGGTTATTTACCATACTGGGGAGTTTATCTTATAAACTAATAACGAGATTTCAGTTCATAATATTTGATTAGGTTATGCCCCTTAGAGCATCACACAGTTTAGAGGCGAGTTATCTAAGTGCAACAGAGCGTCTGATAACAAAGAATATGAAGCAGAGCGTCTGGAGCCGGTGAGTTTCGGACATCCTTATTCTGCGGCCGTCCGATCCTATCTGTGACGCCATCTGCGGCCCTGCATTTATAAGATTTCTTTTAATGTTTCCTAGCGAGATAACCAAATATTTTCGTTTTTGTGTAAATGATGTGTTTTAATTTCACAAAGAAATTGATTGTAACTGATATGTAATTTTGCATAATTTTCAATAACGACAGCAATGAAATTGAAAATTATTTACTGCAATGTACAACAACACACTTACAACACTTACAATCTCCTGGAATTCTGAAAATGCCTATAATGCCAGCAGGCGATACGAGCGTTGCTAAAATAACTGTATATTGCACTATCTATTTGAGCTTATTTATCGTCGGTACCGATTGCCCATATGACCGACACCCTTATATGAAGAGGTTGTTGGTTTGGTGAAGGGGCGGGATGCACGATACTGAAAGCTTCCTAATAAAATGACACCTCTGGTTCTATTCCATGCACAGTGTATAAGGTATATTTAAGTCTTGTAAAATTTAGAATTGTTATGTTGTTCTCTTTTTTTTTAGCTCTATTGATAATACTTCAACTATTTTCTAAAATTATATGCTAGAATTTTAATCCTCCAATATTACATTTTATAGTGTTTTCATTATAGCATGTGCTTGCAAAAGCTTATAACTTGATATAATGTAATAAAATTACTTGCTAACTTTGTTTACATTCTCACAATATTTACTTACATGGACAGAAACATTAAAGCAAGAACATAACTATCAATATTGAAAGAAATATTGCATCAAAATGTGATCACATGTTTAATCAATTATTGGGCATAACCAATTGGATGTTTTTTCAAGCAGCCAACTTGTTTTCACATCAACTGCAATAGAATAAACAACATGGAACAATCTTTTGTTAACTGTGTAACAAAAGTTCGGTAATTAATATACACAAGAGAAAAATCCTAAAGATTGAGCTGCCTTCTTATCTTTTAAAAGAAGAAATAGTTTGCAATTTTTACAGTCCTGAAATATGTTTTATTGTTCAAGAAGCATTTATAAAACATGCTATATTTGAATTCATAGCCTTTTGTTTCTCGTCTAGTAAAGAGTTTAGAATGGGAGATATCTATACAAGTCGTCGTATCGTTTGATACCTGAATGACCCGTTCAATGGATTTCCAGTGACCATGTCTGCTATAGTCTTGTAGATGACCTAAAATGTGTGCCTGAAATTAAGGGTGATTCTGCGCACACTGCAGAAAGACGTATTCCAATTTTTAATCACATTTTTCTCTTTAAAAGGCATAATATTTTGGACCCCTGTGACAAAATGATTTATTTTTTTCCCCTAGAAATTCGTCAGTTAGGTCGCTGTTAGAGTCTCCTAAGGGAGGTTTCTACTCTTCTTGCCTGGTTTTGAAAATGACATTAACTTATCACAATATAGTGCACTTCCTCTCAAATGTTGCAGATAGCTATAAAACTTTAGACGGGTTAAGCTGCAACAACTACGTTGATACGCGATGAGGATTCTATAGTAAGACCAGTCGATTGGGAGACATTCGTCATTAACAAATAGTACATTTTTAACGTCTTGTTCAATGTAAGACCAGTCGATTGGGAGACATTCGTCATTAACACATAGTACATTTTTAACGTCTTGTTCAATGTAAACCAGTCGACTGGGAGACATTCGTCATTAACAAATCGTACTTTTTTAACCTATTGTTGGTCACTGGTCATGAAGTCAGAAAATTCTTTTTGGTCTGAGACAAACGAGGTCTGTGTCAAGTTTGAGCGTTGGCCAAATTAGACCCAGAAGGATATGAACATGATTTAAGCCAAGGATTGGAGACCAGGACTTTTCTTGATGTTTTTATACTTAAGTCGTATACCTTGTTCTCATAATATTTGTTACTGTAACCACTTTTACCGTCCTAGGAGGTACACCAATCAGGCCAACCATCTACTTCTGGTTTCACCTTCAAAATCGTTTCTACGTATTCAGTTAAAACATATCCCTGGTTTGATAAAAGGTCGTACAACGATATGTCATTAAATAACAGATTTTGTATATTTTATGACTATTATAACCTTTTGCCAGTGTCATTTTGATCACGTCCCTAAGCAGTGTACAAAGAAAGGCTCTCTCAATTTTAATATGACTGCAAAGCGTTTGTCAGTAATTTTTAGCGCAAAATTTATATACGGTGAACAATAGTTTCCCTTTAGTTTTTGCAGGTAGTCAGGTAGTACAGGTTTATACAAATCGCAATTGGGTGGGTGGGGATGAGGGTGGGGAGCTTTGCGTTAAATACCCCAAACTGACTTATAAACTTGAAAGGCAAAATGTATTCAAGATTTGACCCGTTTCGAAATAGAAAGCGAAATTTACTGCAAACTATTATCATAACCACTCTGCTGCTACCACCGTTGAAATAAATAAAATACATGCAAAATAGAAAAGTGAGCACTAAAGAAGAAAAATGGAGATTTATCTTTAGAGTGCTGAGTAATAAAGGCTTTTGCGACCAGTGTAGACCCTGTTGGCCGATCTGGGTCTACATGGTTCGCTGCTTGGACCCTTAAGTCCTAACCTACTGATATGTAGATCTTTGGAAAGCAAGGACAACCAACAAAAGAGATAAAGTAGCAGATCTGATTTTGTCGACTCTATTCATAAGCACCCATCAGTAATGAAAAATGCAACACTGTCTACTTAACCTAGCAAGGTCTAAAGCACTATTTTATTCGAAACTACATGTGCCGGATCCCGATGGGCTAGAATTTAAAAGTTATAACAGTTAAAAGTTTTCTGAAAGCGGCGTAAATAAAAACTCGATCAAACTGATATTACAGTAAAATCAACCAGGAACTCAATCTGCCACGAAACGATTTCTCTTCACCATCACCGAGAAATTTATGCTCATCAATTTTATATGTCTAACTACAGCTTTGAGACTATCACTAGTAAATTTTTCTTCACTGAGTTGCTTCCTTTCCATATTCTGAGATTTAGAAAAATAATTATGTACATGTTTTTTTTAATTCTTTGGCTGTTGCTTAAGAACAGAATACCTGAAGTTCAATTGTGAACTTAAAGCATCAGTCATTTCAGTAGCCCCTTTAATTAAACCAAGTTCATTATCAATTTAGGGTTTAGTCTGCCTCAGTCCGTAGAATACAATATTGTCTGTAAAACTTTTCAGTTTCCTCACTCGCTTTTCTTCACCCTCCACATTTTTTTCTGATATTTTCTTCTGACAACTGCTTCTGTTTTATTTCAATATCAAGTTTCCGCCTTTTGAAATTTTGTCTGACTTTACAAACATTTTTCACAGCCTCCTAAATAATATTTTTATGCTGAATTCATCTTTGCATTCAAGCTTTTAATCATCATATTGTTGTTTTGCCGTTAACATTACATTAGCTTCAGATTACAAAACAGAGGTGTTTGTTTTTCTTTACTTAAGAGCTGGTCTAAGAATCCAAATATAATTTTGAAAACTTAATAAAATTTATCTATGCTCTGAGTTTTCAGTATTAAACCACCTGATGGGTCATTTCATTTGCCTCCAGGCAGGTGATCAATCAATAACTTTATGGCTTACTCCTAGAGCTAGAAGCAGAATGGAATTAATGCCTTTTTATGCCCCTGAAGGAAGGCATATAGTTTTTGAACTGTCTGTCCTTCGTCTGCCATTCCGTCAGAAAACTTTAACATTGGCCATAACTTCATTATTAGTAAGTAGATTAACCTTATACTTTGACACAACACCCCTTTGGACAAGACCTTTCCCATTGACCTATATTTATATGACCTTGACCCCTGAACGAACTTCAAGTTGAACATCCTATCGTCCAAAAAACATTGGCCATAACTTCCTTATTAGTATGTGGATTTACTTCATACTTAGAGACGAAACGCCCTTGGACAAGACCTTCCCTTTGACCTTGATTTATTTGACCTTGACCTCTGAATGAATAGTCCTCAGCTCAAAGGGCAAAGCACCACTTCGGAGGCATGGCCATCTTACATTGACAGTTCTTGTTTATGTCTAAGATATAAACTGTCTTGTCTGCTGTAAGTGACCATAAAGGTCCTCTTACTGATGGTCTTACCGGTCCCTCTGTTTTTACACCTGCCAAAAGTTCATATACATTTATGCCAAGAAGAACTGTTTTAAGAAGTCCATTGGACTAATTAAATGTCAAAAATTCAGCGACTGTCTTTCATAAGGAAAACTGTCCCGGTACTTTAAAAATGTATAAAACCTGCTGCCATAAAAAGTCTGTAGTGGTAAACTATGGAAGCCATTTACTTTTAAGAAATCGTAAAAAAATGCTGAATTCCATGAATTTGCCATATTGTACATCTGCACCTCTTGCAAGGGCTTAAAAGCAAATTCTAACCAATTGCAGAGAACATTACTTTGTTGCTTTTCTAAAAGTAGGGTCATATATGGGGAAGCCATTTTCAAATGAGCCTTTCTCAACCTCTAGCAGTGTGTTATGGCTTGTTTCAGCAAAGTGAACCAAACTGTACAGCCCCAAAAAAGAAATTCGAAAGCGTGCTTGCAGTTTTTTATTCTTGTTCAGACAGACGTTCCCACTTTATAAATAAATCAGGCGACACCTTCTCTCTGAGCTCTACCACCAACAAATTGAACTTCCTTACTGTGCTCGCGCGGTCGCTTATTGTTGCAGTAATGTTAAGCAATTTTCTTTTTGCAGTCATTCAACTTTCCTCAAATTCATTTCAAATGTCTTGAAATGCAGTGTCCTTTCCGGACTTTATCAAAAGTTGGCGCATACCAAGTACATACATTCTGCCTTCTAGCAGCTGTTTACTTCACTGACTAAGACATAATCAAACGTTCAACATTACAGTATAGTACTTATTATGGTAATTTAATTTTTTCCCAACTGAATCTAAAACACACTGATTTACTGCTGGAACATTTTGTGCACTAAAGTGGAATGACAGAAGACAAAAGATATACCGGCGATTCAAGTGGGCTGCCATAGTATAAAATTCTTTGAATAACATCACTGTATTCTAAGAGAAACATCTGAATTTCTTTTCATACACAATGTAGTTGAAAAATCTTTATAAAATTTCAGTCGTGAAACATTTTTGTCTTTTTAATTGATACAGAGATGTGGAGGGCTGCACAAAAAAGCAAACGCAATTGTTAAAACAACAATCAAATTCAAAGAATTGATATCTCCTGACATTGCTAAATAATGAATAGACCAGTATTTGTAAAAAATATCTCCTCTTTACAGTATATTAGACTATACTACTAACAATCATACCATATAGACACTCCATACTTTATTCTTATCACACTTATGGCATTTTTACCTGATGACTAGTGCAGATTCAGGTTTGGCAATACGAGACCTTGTCCACTGAACAGGGTATCGACCATTGGGTGCTGAGTCAAGAAATGCTCAAGTACCGAGTTGCCAACAGTTCAGACTGTAATGATTGGAGATCTAAGTCCTGACTGGTCTCTATGGCCAATATAATTCAGCACTGACTGACAAAGTTTAAACATCAAAGTATGTATCCACTTTTGACAGGAGATAACAAGATTACAGTGTGAAAACAGGGAGGGAGTTTGAAAATATGCATAAACTTTACCATTCTTTTGTCAATCTGTATAAAATAATTTCATCCGCATACCACATTGCCTCTATTTAGCACGTCCTGATCATTTTTACTATAAACATCTTATGTGGGGTTGAAATTGAAACATTCGTAGGTTATCTGATGATCGGCTGCTTACATGCAAGCGGTGTAGGAAGGTACATAACTTTTACCCGTTTGAACGTCAAGTCGGCAAAAATCAACAACAGCACAGGATCAGTATGTGTACTCAAGGTCCAGAGAGTGAAACTTGGTCAATAAAGTACTGTATCTCCTACAATAATGGTGGTTCTAACAGACACCGCCTTTCAAATTTTGCGACGCTCCGTGAGCACAAAATAGACACACTACAGTACATGTTTACTTTCTACGATTGTGATAGTTGTCGTATTACAAACATTTTCTCAAACGTGAGGAAGTTTATACACCCAGTAAGACGATGAAGCATCTGCTAGTTTATAGTACAAGGTAGAAGTTAAGCAAGCAAGGATTCTGATTAAAAAGTGCGTTTTGGTTGCCGAGTGCCAAATGCTAGAAAACTACCAGAAAATGACAACGCTTCTAAAATATTTGAGATATGAGCCAAGTAGGTGAAAAAAGTTTTATCAAAATCACTGTTGTACTTAAGTCCGACTTGAGCTTAATGAGGCCATCTGGGAAAATAAAACAGGTAAATTCCTTTATACAAGTCCGTGGGTCTTGTTAAGTTCTCTCGGGTGGCTTTTAATTCCAAACTCTTTCGAGCATGAATAGGCAGGAAGAACCCGGACAGAAAAAAATCATATTTTGGTTTCTCAGTTTTGAAAATAAATAATTAAATTGAAACATTTAAAATTCATAATTTTCATGAAATACTTATTTTGTATATTTTCATTAAACCAAAATAAAGGGGGAAAAGAAACAGTCATGGAGACTGTCACACTGTATAAATCACAATGACTTAAAAACATATGGTTAGTAGTAACAAAAATAAATTGCAAGCAAGGATAAACATGTTGGAATTTGTGACATGTAATCAACTGGGGTATATATTTAATAACACACATGTTAGTAAAGCTACTTGGATTTTGCCCTTCTCTAAAATTTCATTTCCATGTATTAGTTGACGGATTCTCTTCTCATGTGTACTTGCATATTTTTCATTTCTAGATTTTGCTTTTTTATGTGGGGGGCGGGGGGGGGGGGGGAAGTTACCTTCAAGTTATATTGCGATAAATATAACAGAAGAGCGTTGGCAGATTTTGCAATTTTTCATGTCTCCCGGTACATTTTTATTTCCATTTTAATTTTGTTAATCTGCTTTTTTCTAAATATTAGTATCTTTTCGATTTTATCTTTATCGTTAAGACGAATACTTATTTCAACGATGAAGCTGAAAGACATCCCCTGTATGCGGTCTTCTTTTCGAATCTTCCGAATGCAAGGCGGTAGAGCTCCACTATACAAATATGGCTTATGAAAGGCAAGATCAGCAATGATCAATGAATGAACAGTAAATGTACTACCCGAGTCGTTGCTGATTGAATTTTAAACATTATATCTGACTGAAGGGGAAATTTGATACCGATTTGATAAAAATGCATTGACTATTGTTACAGTCGAATAAAATCCTTACTTACTCAGCTGTAGGCTGATTTTACCGTTGATTTTACCGTTGAGCAAAATATATAGAGATTAATTTTGTTTAAACTCAATTCACTGAGAAGGAACACTGTCGAGGTTTACACTTAAAGTAAATTTTATTATTTCTAAATACATAGTTTCCCCAGTTCAAGTATGTCTTTTACAGGAATGTCGTTATACTTTAAAAAGTGGCGGCTTACCTAGGATTTTCCAATCTAGTGTAACCATACGGTTTTTCCCGAAGTAGTCTGAAATTTACTCATTTTTCAAGTTGGCGGATTGAGCGGCATTTAACATTAACACTAACATTAACCGGCTTTGAAATCACACACATATCAATTTCATATTTCTTATCAAGTCATGATTTTAACTAGAAATTGGATTATAGGAGCATGTTCTGTTATTCTTTAAAAAGCTCGTAAACAGTGTGTGTAAATATGTTCGGTAATTAGTCCATGTCTTAGAAATTAACAGTTACAACTAAATAAAAAAATGCAAAGACTAGCAGTAGTGTGCCGTTAGTGTATTTAGATAAAATGAAGTTACTATAAATTTTTAAATGTTTAAATTTTGAGCCATCGATTTAAGGCTCTGACAACAAAACTCTAAAGGTCCATAATAGATCCTGATCGCTCAGTGGGTAGGTCCCAACTTTGGCAGCAGTTTCGCAAACAAAGTTTCAAATAGAACCCCCATTTCTAACCCCAGGGACATAACTTGAAACAAGATTTGTAGAGATCTACTAGAAAATGTGACATGCAAAATATCTAAGATCAGAGGTATATAATTACAGGCAAGAAAGTTTTTTTTTTCTGCACAACCTAATGTAAGCTCAATTCTTACATTTTATCTTGGAAAAATAGGGCTGTTAATGTGATTAATACCTCCACAATCCGCCGTGTCAGAAAATATTTTGGGAACGTATCAAGCATGTTGCCCTTATTTGTGATGGATCTTGAACAGTAAGTTTCAAATCGATTCTCCTAGCAATGTAGAAGTAGTTCGTGCCACAAGATTGTACCATGACAGGCAGCTAAAACCATAGACCGCGCATTGCCGCGCATGAAAATGCGTCAGATACGTGTAAACTTATTAGTTAACAGGCACACAAAGTTTCAAATCGATAGTCCTAGAAATGTGGGTGTAGCTTGCATCACAATGGCGGGTCGTAAAACTGCAGAGCAGGCATTGGCGTGCATGACAAACGCGTTACTCAATTTTACACTTAATGATGAACATGCAAACCAAATTTCAAATCAGAACTAAAAAGCCAAATCAGAACTTTATATCCGAAGAAACAGTGTATGTTTAAGCAGGATTTTCCTATCCAGCAACAGCAGGAGCAGAAGCAGCAGCAGTAGCAGCATCTCTTTATACAACTGCAGCAACAGCAGCAGCAGTAGGGTCTTCTTATAAAACATCATCAGCATCAGCAGCAGCAGGACTTAAAGTAACCCTTTAAAAGTAGTGTATAGGGACCCACATCCAGTGGTATGTATTATTTATTTACTTTCATAATCATGCTTTTTATCATCTCTTTACATGTATTGAAAGGAATGTAGTATGTACGTATGTTTTAAAATCACATTATAGACAATTCGTATGTACATGTAATGAAATTGGCATCGGAAATAATTCATTGAACTGTTTTTCAGATAAAACCTACTTCCTGGTCCAGTTACTAAAGCGGGCTTAAAATGAAATACAACCAACACCACAAAGAATTATTTGGTTGTATAAAAGGTGGCAACCGCTTTACGATTTGGTCAAAGCAACCGTTTAACCAAAAGTAGAGTTCAGCTAAGGAATACCTTTACACTTGGAAAAGTATCACACCTTTTTATCCTGGATGATATGTCATTAGACGCAGCTAAGGATCAACAAGTTACAGATTTCTTCACAGAAGGCAGTCATCACAGGAATCTATCGGTAATCACACTGAACCGAAACTTGTATTTTAGTAAGGACGCAACTCCGTAGAAATGGTAATTTCTATAATTCAACAACCCAGTAGACAGACAGCCTATTGCGACCCTGGCAAAACAAATGTACCCGGCTAATTTTAAAGAACTGATAAGATAGTTCGATAGTGCTGTTAGCCGGCCATACGGATGTTTACTTTAGGATTTTAAACCTACTACTCCGGAAGCATTTCGCATTCGCACTAATATATTTGGTTCAAATAAAGATACAGCCGATGCAAACCATCTTTCAAAAGGGGACATTGAAAGTGAGCGGTCGTATTTTCCAGAAAACGACACAGACAATAAATCAGCGGAAAATCAGAAATTTCTCACAGAATTGAAAAAAAACTATCCAGACAATGTAACAATGCCAGCTTGTGACGACTGCGGCGTGAGGTTTGAAAACGTGCATGACCTTCAAAATCATGTAAAACGTTTGAACCTGAGCAACAGTCACTGTAGCGTGAACTCTTTGACGAAAAAAAGGCAAAATATGACTGACTAAGAGAGAAGTGTCATGGATAAAGATAGGGAAAATTAAGTCTATACCGAACTTGCCGTATTAACGAAAAAAACGAATAGTCAAAAATGGCAAGACAAAAAACAAAAAAATATAAAAAGCAGAGACTTACAAAAGATGAGGCAAAAGGACAAGACCAATCAAAATTTGCACGAAGAGGACAATAAAGTATTCAAGAAATTTACTACTTTTTGTCCTATATGGTGAGACTGAGAGGAGGACATCTGTATACCAAAATAATACAGAATAAAGATAAAAAAGAAACTTTTATTGTGATTATTCACAGGGAACTCACATGTATTACTGATTAAGTTATGATGGCGGGTAGATCCAGTAGATGAATGTTGGTTAATTTTATATACTCCGCTGTAGTAAACAATTTAACACTCTGTAACCTAATTATACAAATAAAGTACGGACGCCTTGTAAATGTCATGAAAACAATATATTTACATGACACAAACTCAGGTATTGTTTACTTCCGCGTTTGGCATGGTTTGTATAAAATATCACATATTATCAAATGAAAAGGGAACTGAACGTTCAGTGCGGTTTAAATCAATTCAAAATGGTTTGTGTTATTCGGAGATTTTGAGATATTCGAGTTCTCACGTGATAGCAAGTAAACAGAACTACGGTTGTCATATTTTTCCGTGTCGGATTGACCTCACTTGACCTAAGACGTGCCAAAGCGTGGGAGTGGGTGTCACTAACTTCATTTGGAACAAGAACAGGAAACAGTGCAATGCAGGGAAATATATACTACTATGTGGTTTCAAAAAGAAGTTTATTTTACAGTTATTCCTATGTATGTCTATATAAAATCCAGGGACTCTTAGGGGGGACCCAGTTTTGATCCCGGTGGCATTATTTTGTACAAAATTAGTAAAGGTCTACTAGATAATGCTACACACAAAATATGTATACTCCAGGATCCAGGACATGTGGTTTCAGAGAAGAAGATTTGTTTCCTTTACATATCTATGTAAAAATCAAGTTACCCTGTTTAGTGGCCAAATGTGACCCCAGATGCATAATAAAAAAATCTTTGTAGAAATCTATCAAGCAATGCTTCACAGATAATTTGAACACTTAATGTCATGTAGTTCCAGAGACGAACGAGCAATAATATTTACAGTATTTTATCGTAAAATTCCTTAATGATTATGTTCCATTGCTGTTGTTGTTTTTTATTTATTGACAAAGAATGTCAAAGTTGCCCCTGGTTCGACAGTTTCAATGTCGTCACTCTCACCACATGTGTGATCACTTGTCTCTTAACAATGACAACTCCAACTTGTACTTGCCACTGAGATAATTAAGTCCTTCTCTTAGTAGTAAACAAACTGTTTGAACTTTGTACTTCTGAACCACGATCCCTATCAGCTCAAGGCACCCTTCTCTTTCGCGGACAACGAGTCTTCCACTATCTCCTCCCGCAGCAAATGTATTATTATCTCTGTTTCCTACGACAAAGTGTGTTGTCATGTTATATGAATCTCTTGTGACTTCATTAATCTTTTCGGGCAGAAGAACATCGCCAGATCTAATACAAAATTTATTCCCTGTATCAGCTTGAACACTCATAAATACTGTTTCTTTGTACAAATCTTCAGTCGACCCGAACATTATCGTTCTGGACATCGCCCTTGCTGTTTCGAAACACAGGCCTACAACGTTTATCTTTCCCTTTCTTTATTTCAATAATGTTGATGTCATAATCATTAAACCTCTCTGTATCAAAGCGTCCCCTCTTAAGTTTTCTAGCGACAGAAATTAATCTGCCTGACTTGTTTTGAAAGAAAAATTCGTTGTTTGCAGTGTGCGTTGCATGTTTGCATACCACGGCGTAAAAAGGTGCATTGGTACTCTTGACAAAACAGCTCAAAACGGCTTTTCCTTGAGGCTTGGGTACTTCAGCCTCTGCCATTATTTATCACTTGCTTATCTGATCTTGAGGCTTGCGTACTTCAGCCTCTGCCATTATTTATCACTTGCTTATCTGATCTTGAGGCTTGCGTACTTCAGCCTCTGCCATTATTTATCACTTGTTTATCTGATCTTTTCGACAGCACTTTCTTCCTTAAAACAAACATCGTAAATAATTATCATATCTCTTTAAACCTGAATTTAATTTATATATACATTTTTTTTCTGAAAGTTCATTGATATAATTTTTTGTTTAAATTTCCTAGTGTTGATTTCATTTGTCATCAGAAGCAAAATTACAAAATAAGTTCTACTGATATTCACAAAAATAAAGATTAACAATATTTATAAATCATAGCGGCATTATCACTTTTAGATCATTTGAACACCTGCAAATTCAAATGAAAAATAATGCTAAATTTAACTTAACTTTTCATTTAACTTTCGTGAACTCACGAAATAAAATTATTTCAACTCAGAACTACTTACAGATGTACAGTTGCATCTTATCAGTTTTATTTTGTGTGTTAAGTTTTCGCGCTTCAGTCAAGTATTTATATTTATCTAAACCGCAATGAGTAAGCGTTATTTCAGTTCAATACCATTGCAGTACAACAAAGAACAAAAAAAAAATGTATTTTACAGTGGACGTTTTCGTGGAAAACACATTTTGTTACTCATTGTAAATTCTTTGTACGAACTTACGAATTAAAATCTGAGTATTTTTTCCTTTCAATGGGTATTTTTTCATTTCAAAACATAATTATTACAACCACATACTGATACAAAAAATACAATAAAATACAATTGAAGTAGTACAGTCACAGCTCGCAACATCATTGAAGGAGTCTTTGAATACTTCGGTTTAAACTGTTTTAGTTTATATTTTACTATTTTTACATGCAACTCAATTCAATACGATTTTCGTCTTATAATTAATTTCATCTCTATACTTTTTCTACATTGCAACTTCCTAATGTGCTATCAAGTATTTATAAATACTTCATCCTCACTCGAAAACATGTTGAATATAATGATTTACTTATTGACTTGTGTATGGAAAATAAAGTTAAGTCAAGTATTCAACAAACCTTCAGCTTCATCCGATAGTATACTGAATTGAAATACAAGTATAATACATTGACTTTGTATGGAAAATTAAGTTGTTAATACTTCATCTTCAGTCGGAAGCATATTGAATTATTAGTCAGTGTTCTTAAGTGTCGAGTTTTTGCAAACACTTTACGCCGTATTGATAGTTAGATAGATATGATCAAAACATTAAAAAGCAGATTGTCTCGTAATATTGTTATATAGCTTGAGCCATTTTTTCAATAACCTGCACAAGTATTTTGAAACTTCTAGGTCACGTTCTAATCATAGCATTATCGGTAAACCACATTTATAATATATTGTGGAATGAAGGACAGTCATGTTTGTAGTGGATTTACCGTTAATGGTTAACTGCTATATTTCAAAATCATGGACTTTTTTCTGGTAAATTGTGTGCTATTAAACCAGGTCAATTTCTTACATTGATTATACAAATATACTAGTTTATGCTAAACACTGATACCAGTTTTTAAACATGTTTAAAGGCTTTATGAAAATTGAACTTTATTTAATAAAAGAAATTCAAGCTAATAAATTAAATGTTTTGAAACCAAAACAAAATAATATAACTCATAAGTAAAGAAAAAAATGTAGCTCGATTGGGATTAGAGCCCATGCCCTTCAATGAAATGGCATTAAACCATCACAAATCAATGGTACTGAGTGTTTTTAGTATGTGGACCTAAAACCTTAGGAATAACAGATGACGCCCTGCAGAGACTTAGAAACAACTAGCTGAAATTAAATGGATTTTTAAACGAAGTTCTAAAGCCGGGACGAGTCGAACACTTACAAGAATGATCAGACTGGACTGATTTTTCAAATTTTTGGCATATTGTCAGAACCAGCAAGTCATTTATGTTCATACAATCATCTGACTTGCATGCACGTTTACATGTACTTGCAATCAGATATTGCATTATACACCATGCAATTATAACCAGTTTATACTAATTGCTTTACTAACTATAAAATGTACAATTGTAAAACAATAAAATCAAGAAATATCTTCAAAAAGATGATCGGCGTAAATGCATTTCAAAATAAATGCCTCAAAATGTATATCTTTCGAAAATTGGCAAATATTGAACGCACACAGTAATGGAATGTCCGTAACAGTGCAGGCTGTGAATAAAAAAAATATTAAGCTAAAAGTGTCAATAACATTTTCAATGAAATGAATTAAATATTTAGACATATTAAGTATATATTTATTCCATTTAGTAAAATTTTTCATGGTTTAAACGTTTTAACATATGATTAAACAATGTAATGTTTGGCAAGGAAATTCAATTAACAATATCTACAGGAAATATATGGAAACCACGAAAGGGTAAACAATCAGCTGAGATCTTTAATGACAGCTGTGTGACACTGATGTGCAGGAAAATTGATTTTAAACCTAAATACATTCAGTATCACATGTAGCTATTATAAGGGAATCTATAAAAAGACATTAAACTGTATGACTGACAATACCAAATTTAATCGAATCTATTTCAAACAAATACCTTCTACAACAAAACAGTTGTAGCCACGCCGTTTTGGTTTGATTTTAAAGTATATAGTAGCGTTAACTGTCGCTGTTATTTTTCAATATGCAAACAGAATTCACTCACAAAAAAAACTTAGGCAAGTATTTGTATTTCGGAATTTTGTCAAAACATACAGAAATGGATTTTCTACAGTTTTCCAAAATTTCGTCTTTTTTATTATATTTTTCGACTAGAAATTTCTTTAAGCTCAAGGAATTGAACTTCTGTGCCTTTATTTATTGGGTTTACTCTAGAATATGTAAACTATGCCTTGGAGGCAAATTTCTTTTCTAATATTTTGTTATACATCTGTTAACAAAAAGGACTTAATTACTGAATTTAATTTCGGTCTATCCTGTATATTGTCAATAAAGCAGATGCAAGTAACTCAACAATTAAAACGCATCTTTGGCTGGATAAAAGTTTTAGTTTTGCATGGGGAAATTGTGTGAAAAGTACAAAACAAAAAACCACACGGTAACGGGGAAGTAAATTATATATGATAAAGTACTGTTTAAAGGTTTATCCACAGGTTATTCCTTTATCATATATCCTGTAGAATACAATTATATCATGGAAATATTCGAATATGAGTAAAAATGCAACGACATAAATATATATTTAAGCCAAACACATCAGACATAATGTCTAATATCATTAACTTTGAAATTTATTAGATTTTCAATTTATTTCATTGAAATCTCACCAATGTGCTGCCTGTAGTAGGGCATAATCGTTTTCTACTTTGATTTAGGTGTTTGTAGTACACGCATAATGTACAAATGTACGGCTTTTT
This sequence comes from Cyclina sinensis, assembly GCA_012932295.1. Classification (NCBI taxonomy): domain Eukaryota; kingdom Metazoa; phylum Mollusca; class Bivalvia; order Venerida; family Veneridae; genus Cyclina; species Cyclina sinensis. Next base: position 19,078,490 of record JAAONU010000007.1, on the reverse strand, counting down.
GAGCGGTTAAGCAACTGGCAAATCATTATGAGAACAAAAGAATATATAATAAAATACGTGTAAACTGACCTTTCTTCTTTTAAACTGTTGTCATCTAGCCCTAAAATATATCAAAAATAATGACATCATGAAAACATGTACAGTTTTTCATCTATGTTTGCTCGATTTATTTCGTTTGCATTTTCGAATGATAAAGACGATCAGCATTTGAAGGTACGTTGCAAACCGTTTTTTCCCTTCAGTGTCGTTTGCTTAAGTTTTATGTTTTCGCCAATTTTCAGTGATTGTTTTTTTTTACAAAGTCCAGTGTTAATACTCTGTCTATTTCCTTGAGCTGACTCCCGTACTCGCACAGCAAAAAGACATTTTTTACCAAAAAGCTGACGACGGAATCCATCAGGTTATGAGTTCTACAATATAACACCTACGCAACGACACTGCACTTACTTGCCAGTATATTCAAAGTAAAATCTATTCCATATTTCTAAATGAAGAATTAATTAAAAAACAGCAATGAAGGTTTAATTAGTCAGTTAAAAAGAAATAATTTGTCTGGAATATTAGTTATGATTGATTCTGGATAGAAGTTGAGTGAAACGGAATGATTCTGACGATGTGTCCAACTAGAATAGTTTATTGATAACCTTGAAGAAATCTATGGGATCGACTACTCACATGAATATTCAATGACAAAGGTTTCTTCTGCTTTTACAGGTATTAATTTGATGCGATTAATGTCACATTCTAGGTTGTTATCATTCTACACAATGTTTTGATAAAAAAAGCGGTTTAACCTAGTACATGCATCGTTAACTTCACCTGGATGTCCAAGTACGCCATTAGCCGGCACAAATGCGTTTATGGTTTTTTTGTAATGTATAAAGGTTTAGATTATGATAATTTAATCATTTTTACGTTTAAAAATCTTTTTCCTTTTGATATTAGATTTTTAACAAGCTTCACAAATAAACCTTAGTAATGTTTTTTCCTCATTATAGAATCCATGAACTGTATTGCCTACAGTAAAGAACCGGGATCTTTCGTAATCAATAGAGAAAGAGATATTATCCCATAATGGATACGTAACAGAAAAATTCATGATAAAATGCGACCCCGTTTTAAATGAGCGAGTCATTGGAGTTTTTGCCGCAGACAAACTTCCGAGCAGACATCCTTTGGATTCATCGCCAACACGGATATTCATACTAAACCTGGACGACACTGGTGCCCCTTTTACGAAGACGGGTATGCTTGGGTGGACTTCTTTGATAGTTACGGTATAAAACCGGAGCGAAATAGCTTTTTTTTCAACCGAGGGCTAAGAAAATATGCCACAGAACTTAAAATTAATGGTACAAAATTACAAAGCGACACGTCTTCTGTGTGTGGTTGATAATGTTTTTTGTTTCTTCGCAAACGATTCTCCAGATGTAGTATGAAGGACTTCGTCAATTTCTTTGATTCCTGTGACTCTCATAGTAATAATATTTTTGTTAACCAGATAGTGGTTATAGTCTATTCTCAGCGTACACATTTTGACAAAGCTAATAATCAGTATGATTAGAGGCATGTGCGTGCACCGTGAGGTGTCCATAGTTACGCAAGTTAGCTAGATTATATTCTTTCCCCGATGTAAAAAAATATGTTTTAACCAAGTGAAATAACTTAATGTTTTTCGATTTTGGATTATTCACAGTGAACTCACATGTATTACTTTAAGTTATGATAGCGGGTAGATTCTGTAAATGAATGTTGGTTAAGTTTGTATAATCCGCAGTAATAATACATTTAACACTGTGTAACCTAATTGTGCGGATAAAGTACCGACGCTTTGTAAATCTCATGAAAACAATATACTTACATGACACAAAATCAGGTATTGTTTACTTCCGCGTTTGGCATGGTTTATATAAAATATCACATATTATCAAATGAAAAGGGAACTGAACGTTCAGTGCGGTTTAAATCAATTCAATATGGTTTGTGTTATTCGGAGATTTTGAGATATTTGAGTTTTTACGTGATAGCAAGTAAACAGAACTTCGTTTGGTCCTATTTTCCCGTGTCGGATTGACCTTACTATGTCATTGACCTAAGACGAGCCAAAGCGTAGGAGTGGGTGTCACTAACTTTATTTGGAACAGGAACAGGAAATATTGCAATACAGGGCAATATATACTACTATGTGGTTTCAGAAAGAAGTTTATTTTACAGTTATTCATATGTATGTCTATATAAAATCCAGGGACTCCTAGGGGGGACCCAGTTTTGATCCCGTTGGCATAATGTTGTACAAAATTGGTAAAGGTCTACTAGACAATGCTACACACAAAATATGTATACTCCAGGCCATGTGGTTTCAGAGAAGAAGATTTGTTTCCTTTACATATCTATGTAAAAATCAAGTTACCCTGTTTAGTGGCATAATGTGACCCCAGATGCATAATATAAATAATCTTGGTAGAAATCTGTCAAGCGATGCTTCACAGATAATTTGGAGACTGACTGCCATGTAGTTCCAGAGACGAACGAGCAATAATATTTAAAGTAGTTTATTGTAAAATTCCTTAATGATTATGTTCCACTGCTCTTGTTGTTTTTTTTATTTATTTACAAAGAATGTCAAAGTTGCCCCTGGTTCAACAGTTTCAGTGACGTCACTCTCACCACATGTGTGATTACTTGTCCCTAACAATGACAACTCCAACTTGTACTTGCCACTGAGATAATTAAGTCCTGCTGTTAGTAGTAAACAAACTGTTTGATATTTGTACTTCTGAACCACAATCCCTATCAGTTCAAGGCACCCTTCTTTTTCGCGGACAACGAGTCTTCCACTATCTCCTTCCGCAGCAAATGTATTATTATCTTTGTTACCTACGACAAAGTGTGTTGTCATGTTATATGAATCTCTTAAGACTTCATTAATCTTTTCGGACAGAAGAACATCGCCAGATCTAATACTAAATTTATTCTCTGTATCAGCTTGAACACTCATAAATACTGTTTCTTTGTACAAATCTTCTGTCGACCCGTTATATATGCGAACATTATCGTTCGGGACATCGCCCTTGCTGTTTCGAAACACCGGCCTACAAAGTTTATCTTTCCCTTTCTTTATTTCAATAATGTCGATGTCATAATCATTAAACCTCTCTGTATCAAAGCTTCCACACCTAAGTTTTCTAGCGACAGAAATTAATCTGCCTGACTTGTCTTGAAAGAAAAATTCGTTGTTTGCAGTGTGCGTTACATGTTTGCATACCACGGCGTAAAAAGGTGCATTGGTACTCTTGACAAAACAGCTCAAAACGGCTTTTCCTTGAGGTTTGCGTACTTCAGCCTCTGCCATTATTTATCACTTGCTTATCTGATCTTGAGGCTTGCGTACTTCAGCCTCTGCCATTATTTATCACTTGCTTATCTGATCTTGAGGCTTGCGTACTTCAGCCTCTGCCGTTATTTATCACTTGCTTATCTGATCTTTTCGACATCACTTTCTTCCTTAAAACAAACATCGTTAATAATTATCCTATCTCTTTAATTCTGAATTTCATTTATATATACGTTTTTTCCTGAAAGTTCATTGATAATTTTTTGTTTAAATTTTCTAGTGTTGATTTCATTTGTCATCAGAAGGCAAATTACAAAATAAGTTCTACTGATATTCACAAAAATAAAGGTTGCCAATATTTATAAAACGTAGCGGCATTATCACTTTTAAGTCATATGAACACCTGCAAGTTCAAATAAAAAATAACGAAATGAAATTATTTTAGTTCAAAACTACTTACAGATGTACAGTTGCGTCTTATCAGTTTTATTTTGTGTGTTAAGTTTTCGCGCTTTAGTCAAGTATTTATATTTATCTAAACCGTAGATGCTATTTTTAGCAATGGGTAAGCTACCATTGAAGTACAACAAAGAACAAAAAACAAAAAAAGATAAATGTATTTTACAGTGGACGTTTTCATGGAAAAACAGATTTTGTTACTCATTGTAAATTCTCACATGCACATGGATTTCACTCCATTGACTATCAATAACGTAGATTTATTAAGGCTTTCACAAAATAAAGTTGTGTTTGATGAGTCAAGAGTAACTTAGAAATATCTTGATCAAGCTTGCGTTTATGTGTGAAGTTGCAGTTATTTCGTATTGGAATTTAGTTACCCTATAAAGAAATTATTGCGATGACCTTGAGAAAAGCCTGTTCTTAACAATGGTCTTAAACCCTGCACTTCCAAGCAAAATAATTAATAATCAATTTAGACATTTGTGCTTTTCTCCTTTTTATTTTCTTGAAACGAACTTACGAATTAAAATCTAAGTATTTTTTTCCTTCCAAAACATAATAATTACAACTACATACTGATACATGTAAAATACAATTGAAGTAGTACAGTCACAGCTCGCAACATCATTGAAGGAGTCTTTGAATACTTCGGTTTTAAACTGTTTTATATGGTGGCTGATTTGTGCCATTCGTGTTTTCGCTCCTCGACCCCGCCAAGCGAAAAGTCGAGAATTAACAAGTTAAAATGGCGGGGGCGCGGAGCAAAAACACGCTAATTAGCGGGGGCGCGGGACGAAAAGTAGAGATTGAATTGTAAAACGGCGGGGCCGCGAAGCGAAATATTAATTTTTATAGGACGCTAATTAGCGTGCTGTTGTTTGCGCCCCCGCCAAATTATTCTTGAAAAGCTCGACTTTTCGCTCCGCGCCCCCGCTAATTAGCGTGTTTTCGCTCCGCGCCCCTGCCGTTTTAATAGTTAAAATCTCGACTTCCGCCCCCGCTAATAAGCGTGTTTTCGCTCCGCGCCCCGCCGTTTATACATTCATTAAACCTCGTTTTGCGCCCCCGCTAATTAGCATGTTTTCGCTCAGCGTCTCCGCCGTTTTATTTCTTAAATCTCGCTCCGCGCCCCCGCGGGGCGACGTTTTATTTATTAAACTTCGCCTCGCGCCCCGGCTAATTAGCGTGTTTTCGCTTCGCGTCCCCACCGTTTTATTTCTTAAATCCTCGCTCCGCGCTTCTGCGGGGCGACGTTTAATATATTAAATCTCGCCCTGCGCCCCCGCTTATATGCGTGTTTTCGACCGCCCCCGCCGTTTAATTCCTTAAATCTCAATCCACGCCCACGCGGGACGAAGTTTAATAAATGTATAAAACGGCGTGGCGCGGAGCGAAAACACGCTAATTAGCGGGGGCGCGGGGCGAAAAGGCGAGATTTAACTACTAAAACGACGAGGGCGCGGAGCGAAAACACGCTAATTGTGTATGGAAAATAAAGTTCTGTCAAGTATTCAACAAACTTTCAGCTTCATCCAATAGTATGCTGAATTGAAATACATATATAATACATTGACTTTGTATAGAAAATTAAGTTGTCAATACTTCATCTTCAGTCGGATGCATATTAAATTTTAAGTCAGTGTTCTTAAGTGTGGAGTTTTTGTAAACACTTAACGCTGTATTGATAGTTAGATAGATATGGTTCCAAACATTCAAAAACAGATTGTCCCATATTATTGTTATTTAGCTTGAGCCATTTTTTTTCAATAACCTGCACATATATTTTGAAATTTCTAGGTCAAGTTCTAATCATAGCATTATCGATAAACCAAATTTATAATATATTGTGGAATGACAGTCATGTTTTAGTCAAGTGGCTTTACCGTAGGAAGTAACTAATATATTTCAAAATTATGGACTTTTTTCTTGTAAATTGTGTGCTATTAAACCAGGTCAATTACTAACATTGATTATAAAAAAATACTAGTTTATGCTAAACATTTATACCAGTTTTTAAACATGTTTAAAGGTCTTATTAAAATTGAACTATATTTAATAGAAAAAAATCTAGCTAATAAATTAAATGTTTTGAAACCAAAACAAAATCATAAAACTCATAAGTTAAGAAAAAATGTAGCTCGACTGTGATTAGAGCCCATGCCCTTCAATGAAATGGCATTAAACCATCACAAATCAATGGTACTGAATGCTTTTAGTATGTGGACCTAAAACCTTACTAATAACAGATGATGCACTGCAGAGTCTTAGCAACAACTAGCTGAAATTAAATGGATTTTTAAGCGAAGTTCTATAGGCGAGACGAGTCGAACACTTAACAGGAATGATCAGACTGGACTGATTTTTTAAATTTTTGCCATGTTGTCAGAACCGGCATGTCGTCAGTTCATACAATCATCTAGCCTGCTTGCACGTTTACATGTACTTGTAATCAAATATTGCATTCTACACCATGCAATTATAACCAGTTTATACAAATTGATTTACTCACTATAAAATGTACAATTGTAAAACAGTAAAATCAAGAAATATCTTCAAAAAGATGATCGGCGTAAATGCAGTACAAAATAAATGCCTCAAAATGTATATGTTTTGAACATTGGCAAATATTGAACGCGCACAGTAATCAAAAGTCCGTAACAGTTTAGGCTGTCAAAAAAAATATGTTGAGCTAAAGGTGTCAATATGATTTTCAAGGAAATGAATTCAATATTTAGACATATTAAGTATATATTTATTCCATTTAGTAAAATTTTTCATGGTTTAAACGTTTTAATATATGATAAAACAAAATAATGTTTGACAAGAAAATTCAATTAACAATGTCTACAGGAAATATATAGATACCAAGAAAAGGAAAACAATCAGTTCAGATCTTTAATGACAGCTGTGGGACACTGAAGTGCAGGAAAATTGATTTTAAACCTAAATACATTCAGTATCACATGTAGCTATTATAAGGGAATCTATAAAAAGACATTAAACTGTATGACTGACAATACCAAATTTAATCGAATCTATTTCAAACAAATACCTTCTACAACAAAACAGTTGTAGCGACGCCGTTTTGGTATGGTAGCGTCAACTGTTATTCACTCATAAAAAACCTTAGGCAGGAATTTGTATTTCGGAATTTTACAGAAATTGACTTTCTATAGTTTTCCAAAATTTCGTCCTTTTTATTATATTTTTTTTCGACTAGAAATTTCCTTAAGCTCAAGGAATTGAACTTTTATGCCTTTATTTATTGGGTTTACTCTAGAATTTGTAAACTATACCTTGGAGGCATATTTCTTTTTAATATTTTTTAATACATCTGTTAACTAAAAGGACTTAATTACTGAATTTAAATTCGGTCAGAAGCAAGTAACTCAACAATTAAAACGCATATTCGGCTGGATAAAAGTTTTGGTTTTGCATAGGGGAAATTGTGTGAAAAGTACGAAACAAAAAACCACACGGTAACGGGGAAGTAAATTATGTATGATAAAGTACTGTTTACGCCTTTATATTTAAAGGTTTATCCACAGGTTATTCCTTTATCATATATCCTGTAGAATATACGCAATTATATCATGGAAATATTCGAATATGAGTAAAAATGCAACGACATAAATATATTTAAGCCAAACACATCAGAAATAATGTCTAATAATCATTAACTTTAAAATTTATTAGATTTTCAATTTATTTCATTGAAATCTCACCAATGTGCTATCTGTAGTAGGGCATAATCATTTTCTACTTTGATTTAAGTGTTCGTAGTACACGCATAATGTACAAATGTACGGCTTTTTGAGCGGTTAAGCAACTGGCAAATCATTATGAGAACAAAAGAATATATAATAAAATACGCGTAAACTGACCTTTCTTCTTTTAAACTGTTGTCATTTAGCCCTAAAATATATCAAATATAATGACATCATGAAAACATGTACAGTTTTTCATCTATGTTTGCTCGATTTATTTCGTTTGCATTTTCGAATGATAAAGACGATCAGCATTTGAAGGTACGTTGCAAACCGTTTTTTTTCTTCAGTGTCGTTTGCTTAAGTTTTATGTTTTCGCCAATTTTCAGTGATTGTTTTTTTAACAAAGTCCAGTGTTACTACTCTGTCTATTTCCTTGAGCTGACTCCCGTACTCGCACAGCAAAAAGACATTTTTTACCAAAAAGCTGACGACGGAATCCATCAGGTTATGAGTTCGACAATATTACACCTACGCAACGACACTGCACTTACTTGCCAGTATATTACAAAGTAAAATCTATTCCCTATTTCTAAATGAAGAATTAATTAAAAAACAGCAATGAAGGTTTAATTAGTCAGTATAAAAGAAATAATTTGTCTGGAATATTAGTTATGATTGATTCTTGATAGAACTTGTGTGAAACGGAATGATTCTGACGATGTGTACAACTTGAATAATTTATTGATAACCTTGAAGAAATCTATGGGATCGACTACTCACATGAATATTCAATGACAAAAGTTTCTTATGCTTTCAGAGGTATTAATTTGATGCGATTAATGTCACATTCTAGGTTGGTATCATTCTACACAATGTTTTAATAAAAAGAAGCGGTTTAAGCTAGTATATGCATTGTTAACTTCACCATATATAAACACACGAATGAATGAATCATTCGTCTCTCCTTTGCTACCTCAGGTGTAAGACTGTAAGCACTTGTTTTACTGTTTTACTTTTTTTCTGGAAATTTCCTTCTACACGAACATGAGTTTTAGCAAGTAAGAATCAGTACCAATAAGTATGCCTAAGTTAATAAAAGAACATAGAACCAAAATTAAAGGGGGAAATGTTTTCATTTATGAGATTATATAAAAGTCTGATCGCATGGCAACGGCGGTGTTATAGTAATATGTGTTATATAGTATAGTATTTTAGTTTAAACTCTGTCATACTGGAGTGTAGGTACTGGTGAAAAGGTAAAAAAAATGTGCAGGAAAAGCTGGATATATACTTAAACTGTAGCTCCTTGCAAGGCTGAAACTAGATTAAACAGTCAGATATGGGTAATTTATTCATTCAGTCACTTAACGTAGGTTAAACCGTACTATTTATAAAGTCAAGAATACTATAAGTCTGTCATAATTGTCTAATTCTTTCATTGAAAAACAATGTTTTTGCAAAGTCACTCACACAAATAACGAATGAACAAGGTTTTGATTTGCAACATGCAGTATCTTATAACACTATCTATATCTGACCGTTTTTTTCAGCAACTACTTCTTATAGTTAAATAAAACTTAAAAAGCTTCTTCAGCACAAAGAAAAGACGCACATTTTACCAGCATGGTGAGAGTTGATTACTTTGAAAGACCTTTAGGTTCTTTGATTTTGCGACGAACAGCATACTACAGTTCTTTTTATTTTGCAAGCAGTTGCTCAAATTTCATTCTTATCAAAATATCAATTATCAATTATGGAAAGCCTCAGTAACTGGAGGAGATTCGTTTAGTACGAACATGATCTAAGGTCAGGGTCATAATACAAAAAAGATTATCATGAAACTTGGAATGCAATTTTTTTTTCAAAAATGAAGCAGCTTTGAAACATAATTCGTCTGATCTTTATTTTTGAAAGAGCTATATCTTGGTATTGCATATGCTGCGGGGAGCATCCATTTGTTTCCGACGAGATCTTGTTTACATGTTTGTGAATGTGAGGTTTTTGAATAACGAAAAGTGGATCTTCCACTTGAAAATCTATTCAAGCTGGTAAAATATACTGGCAAACACCCGCCGTAGTGTAGAGGTAGTATTCTATTTGCTTAGGTCAAGCAAGACTGTAAAAACCGATGGGGTGATAGTCAAGACGCCAAGAAATAATTACAACGTGTTGTAGCTAGTTTAACCTAAAGTATATAACTTTTTGAAATCTGAATATCACTTTTTGTACATAAATCAAGTTATTATATTTTTCTTATTTAACTGTCTGTAATAGTTTATCAATTATTAGATTGCGCTCAGGACAGCGCTGGCTGTATCTGATATTGTCAAAGTTCTATCAAAAGTGGACTAGTACTATTGTTATTGACGATCTTTTTTTCATTATTTTTGTCGTTTTCCTGAAAAAAATATTGAAATTTTACCAATTTATTAATCAGAAACAATGATGAAAACTTTCATCGACATGAAAATGAAAATATGTTTGATAGTGATCAATATTTTCATAAAAATCGACCCATCTATATTAATAAAGTGAGTTCGACCTTGCCCAGCTGCTGCGTTGTGTGGTATGACGAAAAAAGGGCTCGGTATGTATAGGATAATATGACTCTGGCCCATTTGATTCTGAATTGCCAGTTTACTTTTAAGTTACTTATTGAATAATGATCTGAAGAGCAAATGTATAACAAAATTAGTTCACACCTATGTTTGTACACGAACGCGTAAGGGAATCGATTCTCCGGGCCAGTGGTAAGACAGTTAGTTTAGCAATCTACGTATGGTGGAGGAGGTATGCGTTGCACTCTCTTTGACGGTTCAACGGTTATTCAAATATTTTGTTGGTGTAAAACTACATATATCCGACACATTCATGTCTTCAGAATCTTCTGCGCAGACTTGATGCTGTGCATCAGGGTTTTTCTTGTCTCTCATGTGCCCTTCAAAATGTTCTGAGCAGGGACGATGATTAGACTTTATGTTAGTTATTATACAGCAAATGGACGTTCTGCTGTGTTTTCTTTCAATTTCACAAGACCTGATTGTTAATTTTATTTCCGTTTATTTAACATATTACCTGTCGTGACTATTTATATGTTTACTACAAGGACTCCACCATAATCTTGGAACTACACGTGATACTTCTATATTTACATTCTTGAGTCAATAGAATTTCCGATCTGTGTCAACTGAATTCCCAAACATCCTGGAAATTTCTTTGTGCACTTTCAGGAATGTTTTCTTATTTATTTCAAATCAACCAAATTATTTCAGAATACAAGAAAAAAAGACAAAATATAACTGGCTTAGGAAATATAAAGTTTTTACTATCTTAATATTAGAATTTTTGCACTGAAATTGGCTTAGACATTTGTAGACAAATTGTCATGCACTTTTTCATAATTCTTTTATTTACGAATATATAATTAACAATTTTATTTACTTCGATTAACGTCTTTTCATATTAACACTTACAAACATACAGCTACCATGCAGTGTATTTTTGCTCGCTCCGCCCCTTTGTAACCATTAAGACGTAATTTAATATGATCTAATTTAGGCCGACCGGCACAACGATGAACAAGATGGCTGAACAATGCAGGATGGGTATTCAGCGGCAGGTGGACTTTCTGCTGTATTGCCTTGACTTTCTAGTGACAAATGATATACCAGCGTTATCTCCAATCATTTTGAAATTTACCCCACCTTGTTTTCCTGGTTTTGAAGTGTTTTATCTTAGGAAGTGAAGGATAATCTTACCAAGCTCGAACATGTTTTCACATTCTTATATAAATCGACTGATTCCAATCAATTTTGGCTTGTTTTGTCACATAATAAAAGAAAAAAATAACCTTGATTTTCGCGACGTAAGTAATGATAACTAATATATGAATAATTAAATTGGCACGACCAGTGTAATTTTGATAAAATGAATTGATATATATTTTATGTTAGAAACGAAGCAATAAGTGTAATATATTTCAACTTGTCTCCTCATAAAGATAAGAGACATTCCGTTTTTACCATAGAGGCAAGAAAACTCAAGTTCGTTTGTTTTGCTAGTGTGATATTGAAAACAAGGTGCTGTTGTTTGTGGATGGTAATGTAAATTATATATAACAATACTTAATATTTTGAAAACTGATATCATATAATACGAGTCTGATTTTTTGTCTAATGAAGCTCTATGAACTATATTTACATACAGCTTATCCCTCGCTTCACTTTATCGCGGCCTTAGATATTGCATCCGCCCCTTTTTAAAGGTGTATATTCAAAGAGGTAATGGAACCTCTGAGTAGAAGCATCTTCAAAACTGTTAAAAAGAAAAAAAGGTAAGTATGTTCTTTGTTTTTGTTATTTGTAAAATGGTGTTTTTTTTTGGTAAATTTATTATCATGATTAAAGCTTCCGATTTTTAAAAATCCTTTCAGTTCTGCAAGAAGTATCTTAATACACAAATTGTCGCGAGCATACATATGAACTATATTAACTAAGGTAAATACTATAGCTATAAGTTATGATAAATGATATAATGAGATGCTCTTTGTAATTTATTTATAATTTTAAGGTTTAGGTCGCGGACAGTGGTTTAGATTTCGACTTTAAATATTGTTACATCATACGTAAAGTTGAATCGGGCGTAAAACACTGACGAAACAACATATGCACTGGCTCCGACTCCGGTTCTGAGTTTCACCTCCTTGGCCTTGACCCCGCCTTTAATGGTTTAAAATGCAAAAAGGCATGTAGTATTTTGTGCACATAACCTGGTAGAATTATGTGTGCAAATTCTCTTTTGTTGCATTTCCTCATGTCACAATTGACTGTACAGAGATCATGAATAAACATATTGTCTTTGTGTCGTCGTTCTTAAAATTTTGTTGTTACTTCAAGATGGCCTTAAAGAAATTGTACCAAAATTTTGTGATTAATTCGTCATGTTAACCATTTATGTCAACCTTTTTTTGCAACATATTATAAATTCAAAGTACTGTTACAGTATGTAACAAATGTACGCTACTGTACGAGGTTTTTTTCTGATATTTTATTTTCGGGTCCTGAAAATCTTATAATTACCGAATACCGATTTGTTTATTTCATGTCTCTAGAGTATACTCTTTCTTCTTAAAAAAATCCTGTACAATTGCACATTTGAATCATGGAATATTGGCATGCACCAAAGACAATTACTCAATACTCCTACCTGGAAATCGCTTTTCGCTTTTCTTTTTCAGTTTTTTCTTCAGAGCATAGTACCTGTAGAAAGTCTGTGACATATTTTTACTTTCGAACGGAGACTTGAAGCAATAGGCTATGGGCCATGTATAATGAAAATAAACTAAAACATAGCAATCATTACACTTGTAAGCCTTATTGCAATTGTAGGATGTCTACACCCTTTTGTTGTCCATATTTCATTGCTAGCCTTTCAAATTGGTTAAAAAGTTGACTCACGATTGGAAAAACTTTTCTTATTTTGTCATATTTTGGTACAGTTTCAAGAGATTTCCGCGACTCGAACTCGAGTGCACTTTTGCTCATCCGTCAGCAAATGGGGTATTCATCTTGCAATGATGCGTCAGATTTTTAACTTGCACTTGAAAATGCGAAAAACAAATAAATACCAACACCGCCCGCTAGCTGTCTGAGGCGCACGTCTGAATTAACGGCGTCAGTTACTTTTTGGGTGAATTTTTCTGAGATTGCATTTGGCCGTCCCAACATCTTGGATCATTTTTCAGCGAGCCTTACCTGCTGCTCAGTTAGTTTACCAATCTCAAAATTTTCATTGTGTCAATATGCAACGCAAAGTTCTTGGTGTACTAGTATCTGCTTTGCACATACACAAAGTTGACAGCGTGTCTTTATGTAACCCCTTATTTCAGCAGCATTTTTGCACATTTTCCTTACCATTTTTGCATAAGTGTCATGACGAGACATGGAAACAAATTGATAGTGATCGTTTATGTCATTAAAGTGTCGATGTATAACCTTTGTTCTGGTCTGTACCTAGTTTAAACAATTTCACGATTTAATTTTGCTTTGGAATTTGAAGGTCGATCGGATTGCATCTAAAAAAAACCTCGTATACCTGCAGAACGGAACGGAAGTGCAAGCAAATATTAATACTTGATGTATGCTTGTAAAGTAAAATAGGAATTAAGTCTGCTGTTTGACTCTGCTAGTTGCCGTAGAGGCTTTATAGAGAACCCGAAGATCCTCTACAACAGCTTTTATCTCTTGATTGTGCTTTTTTTATAAATAAGTTGCAACATGACTGAGTGACATATTGCTTTTTAAAAATATTCTGATGGGAATTACTTTATAATTATCAAATGAATAAAGTGGTGATAATCTTTATTACTCTTTGTAGTAGTAAACTATATTTCAACAGTTATTATTGTGTTTATGAAAAAATGCATAATAAATAAATGCAATTTATGGAAATCATTTCCTATTCGAAAAGATGTAATACTAAAATATAGTCTAAAGTTTCGTTTCTCTTAAAATATAGATGGAACAAACAGTGAAATAAGTGTAACACCTCCAAAAAATTTATTGTAAAGTACAACCAAACAATAGGGCCTGAACTCAACTGCTTAGAATGACAGACGTCATGAATGGATTTATTGTCAAAGAAAGGGAGTTGGGCATATTTAGTGAATTGTCTGTACTATGAATTAGAAACAAAATCAAGAAGAACAACAAATTATTATATAAAAGAAGTGTTTATTTTAAGCCAATTTTATAACACATGTATGAATACTTCAGTTCAGGTTAATAAAATAAAACTAGGCAATATCTTTTTGTTAGAACATTAGATAGCCAAGTATATATTATTTGTAAATATTGTTTTTTGTTTTTAATTTTATTTTAACGAAACCAGAGTTGTATTCTTTTGGAAAGAAATTGTGCTGAATAGCCACAATTTTAGATGTTTTATAACTGTAATATTTTATTGTTATTAATAAACTTAATGACTTGTATGTATCCTTAGTTTTCTAAAGAAAGAAGCAGAAAAGTAGAAAACATTATACTTATAAAACGGATATGCGACATTCGAAATTCGTATAATCTTAATTCATGAAATTAAAATAAACACTTTATAAATGTTAATAAAAACAACAATAGTAATGTTGTGAGTATAGCTATGAGTTCAAAAAGCAACTTTTTTATTATTATTTTTTAATTAATTTTTTTTGTGTAAAAACCAAAGCACAAAACTTGTTTAAACACTAGAGTACAAATGAACTCTAACAGATATTAGTGAATTTCTGTTTATATACCTTTTTGTGTCAGAAGTTAAAAACACAGTTCATTTAATTTAAGATGAAATCCTCAAGCCATAATAACTAATAGATTTATTTTCTCCCGTGTTTTGAATAGGCTTGACTCCATCAATCTCGAAATCGTCATAAAATTCCTCGTGCAGAAGTTCGAAGCCATCATGCTCGTAAACCATTTTGGAAAAGATGTTAGAACCTTCCCCCTTTATAAACTCAGCTCCTAAATGCTTTGCCATTTCTTTTGCTGTTTTAAACATTCGAGTCGCAAGATGACGATGCCTGTATTTGTCATTGGTTCCAAGCCCGAAGAAGTAAATACATTCTTTGGCCCCAAAATGACCAAAGAAATCAGCTTTTGCTTCGCCTATGTGACAGAACTGCTCAAAGAGTCTTAATTCCCTTGTTTTTATTGCGCTGTCGTCAGAAACCTCGTCGTAGCAAAGGAACTTTGACGTTCTTATGGCCATGACGTCATCATTATTGGCAAGCAACATCAAAGAAATGTCCCATTTATACATATCCATCCAGAACTGCTCAACTTCGTCATTCCACGACAGTCCAAGGGCTTTCTCAATGGGTTCCTGGAGAATGAAATTCGTGCGTATGAAATCCAGAGCTTTTTGGTAATATTTCTCAGTGATCAGCACTAGCTTGCCCTCTTCATCTGGTGTTCCTTTCGTCGAGTTAAAATATTTCTCTGCTTCTACAAAGGCCTGAAATAACACATGAAACTATAATTAATAATAAAACGTATTTTGTTACTCTTTTTTCAGAGAAGAATTTTTTGAATACATCAGTCAAAGACATATATGGAAAATAAGCAACTTCTCCCTCCCCCTTGAACCTAACTTTTGTCTAACATTTTACTATATCACTTGTAATATTTAAGTTAAACCAAGAAAATTTCCTTCAAATTATTTACAGGTCAAGTTGACAGTTTCTAAGGAGAATGGTTTTTTAGTGTCCAATTAAGACATTTAAGGAATTTAAGAACCACCACTGGCGACCATGTTTTTCCTGGAACAATTAAATTTCACAATTAATATAGAGGGTCACCTCACCCAAGGAACATTTCCTCTAAATTATTCGAAATTAAGTTAGCAGATTCTAAGGAAAAGAATTTATTACATTGAGTGATTGGAAAATAAGCCAAGCCTCGAACTGCTATGTTTCCTCACGGATCACAATAAATTCAAAATTTATAAAGAGGGTCATCAAAGGAAGATAGGTTTGTTCCATTTATTAAATAAAGCCAGCAGTTTCTAAGAAAAAAGATTTTTAAAGTTTCCCAAACAAGCAATAAAGAAGAAACCGCCCCGTGAGATTTAAAAATTTTCTTGCAAAGAAGTTGAGAATACAGGGAAAGCATTTTTGCTGTTAAAAATGCATAACACTCTTACAAAAGAGTGTACTTACGCGCACGGAATATCTAGCTTTTGTTAACTGAAAAAATATTAGTGTAACCTTCGACTGTAATTGGAATTTAATAAATTGCATGTTATTTCTTTTGATACCAGGACAATGAGCATACTCTGAGATATACCGATACCGATAGAGGGCATGAAATGTATATTTTCCCGATGAGTTTAAAACAACTGCCTATCGCAAAATATAAGATCAAAACAGAGTTATTTTAGGTATGCTATCAATAACCAACGTAATAACGACACTACCTTAATGTTAACTAATTGACTCATACTCCTTTTTCACATTTTCTACTCCTAACAGGAATACTGGGTCTATCAGAATTATATTCATTCGATTATCTCATAGGCATATTTCATTAAGCTTTTGATTTGGTTACCTGTCGCATAATGTCACTCATTGATTAGAACTATGAATTGTAAAAATAAACAACGCATTTCTTACCTTTTGTTTCTGTTCCAAGGTCAGTTTCTTTAGCTTGGATTCAAAGCCAGTCATTTCGTAATTTATCTCCAAATGCGACAAAATTTCCTAATAAATGTCAATGCATGCATATAAATTGCGCATGCGCCGGGTTTTAATAATTATTGCCAAAGCTTGAATGTGTGTTCAAGGACAGCATATTGTAATGTCAGTATTTTCTACTATAAGATTTGAATTATAATATATAATTACCTTTCGAATGAATTGAAGTTTGCAACTACATACCACTTGTCATTTGGAGGGAAAATTAAACTATATAAGAAAGTAAGTTTCAAATATTAAATAATCATTCACATTGATGGCCTTTGTATGGTTGACCAGGAATATTTGAAAGACAATGGCGCACAGGACTTAAGACACATTAAGGCATTAAGTCTCTTCTATTCCAAACATTTTTTCATCTTAGTATCGTTTTTCAGTCCTTAAATTTTTTTTCTTCTACCTCGGATCTTCCAAAACATTTCTATGAAAAATCATCGCCAAGAAATGTTTTCATTTCTCTTTTCTTAAACCATGATAATGCTTTAGCTACAAGTTATGGTCTATGTACAAGCATCAATAGAAGAAAAATGCCATGAACTAGTCAAAATGTTATGCCTATTTGGTTCATCGTTATCCCAACGATAATACAAAAACAGATTTTCAATAGTTTCCTATTGCTCCTGTGACACCTCTAATGCTGTATTTGTTTTGCTAGTCATATCCCAAAAAACCTAATTCCTCTCAAGGAAATGTTTACCTAGCATATTTATCAAAATTAATGCCATTAGGTTTATGAAAACGAAGTAGCACTCCTTTCTGATGTGTATCCAGTTATACCTCTAGATAGACGATTTTATGGTACACGTGTCATTATCCTTTGTCTATAACGTAGTGCTTCATAGCAGTAACTGTTTCCTTTAAAGGATAAACAACGGAGGAATGGATCTGCTAGTTTTAAAATTGAAATTTCTGGTAATGAAAACAAACTCACAGGTTACCAACAATGACATATTGAATGCAGCTCTGGATGAATGGGTTCAGTCATATGGACAAAATCAATCTACGAATAGTTTTAACAAGTAAGCAGAAGTTTGAAAAAATGAAACAAATGAGAATTTATTTCTTGTTGCCAGAGTCACCTTTAAATCCTCTGAGTAAAATTTGCGGGCATACAAAATATTGCAGCAAAGAACAGAGATTAAAAACGTAGTGTATCGGGGTCATATTGCTGTTACCTCATAAGAGTGCAGGCAGCAGTCAAACCACAGACTTGAGTGGGCATCATCACCATATTTACAAATGATAGAACTAAGCATGGAATTGTTTGTAGTGAGATGTTTCCTACACACTATCACCGTTTTGAATAGAAGTTTAAAGAAAAATCTTTTCAAGAGTTAGCTGTTTTTCAAAAAAAATCAACAGAAGGAAGAGATTGGAAGTGAGGAAAATCTAGATAAAATTGATGTAATGACAGATGTCAGGCATGGTTAGATAAAAAAGGCGAATTATACAAGTGTAGTTGCTTTCGGTGATCAAACATATTGCGTGCCTCAATAAAACCATGTCACAAGGCAAGATGACAGTTTTCAAAGGCATGAACTGAAAGGACTCCGAAGATTTATGCATAGTTTAAAGACATGATAATTTGATTAACATCCATACACCTGACAGAAATATGTGTGTGAATAATTTGTAAACAATTATCAAGAAGCTACAAATCAGAAAGAAATGCTGACATATATAAAGACAGTGATTTTAATGTTCACTTATATCACTAGCAAACGCATTCATTGTTCACAATATCAAGTTACAGTGATCTACCCAGTCTCTCTCGGGTAGTAAGCTCTTCCTATATACCAAATAGGCTTAACAGCCTGCCGGTCATTATTTCAATGAAACAGTTCTCGGCCTTTAAGAATTCAACGGACTGTTTTATGTATAAATTCCAACGGATTTAGAGTAATCTCTGTTGTCCTACTGTGATCTCCTAAACAGCCGATCATAGATGTAAAAACAATTTTACAAATGTCAAGAAAATCTGAATATTACAAAGTACATAAATGTTTACTATTTAAGTAAATATTCTACAAAACATTCAAATTGCAAGGGTATTTATTTCCATCACCTAAGAACAAATAAGTTCTGAAATATTTTGCTTTATCATTAATGGCAAGGGATTATTTGTGATTATATCGTTTACATTGTAATAAAACTTTAGTGCTTTGATTTCATGCATATATCAGATATACATATAGCACATCCTGCTTAATACACATACGACATTTTTCACACACACACACACACGCACACACACACACACACAACGACAGTTGATAAATAAATACAGAAATATGAAATAGCATGAAAGATCATGACCAGTTATATATGTGATATTCTATAACGTACATTATATGTATAGATTAATGTTTGTTATTGAAAGTTGGCAATTTTAACTTCTTGTTAAAGTTGTAAATTCTCGATAACAAACGTAAGTATATTTAATGTATAGAATTATGTTTTGACAATACTATTATTAATGTCTTCATCAACAAACATCGCTTGGTTAATCAAATTTAGCTTCGAGAAATCTTGTTTTTAAGGTAAACATGATGCAATCGGATGTTTTCCTCTAACACGTTATACGCCTCTGATCCCGCTCATACGCGCATGCGTACAAAGGTTTATTACAGATGTAGTTAATTCCGAGCCCGTAAGCCTTGAGGTTTTCCTAATAAAACCGGTTCAAAATTTGAAAAATACTGCTTCCCCTTTGGTCAAAATATATTTCCATACAATAAATATAAACCATGGTTAACAAGTAAACGATTGTCTGTTTGTCAATGGAACTTTTGCAACTTCTAGTTAGTTTACTGAGATTTAGAGCTACTACTGTGTACAAAACTAGTTTATTTTACGTTGTCTCAAGGGGAAGTTCTTGCAACATAAGAATTCAATGAGACGGAGTGCTTTTTTAGTATGGTAGTAAGGCCTTCTGGATCTAAAACCTTAAAAATAATAGAAGAAAATGCACTGACTTGTCTCACAAAGACTCAGCAACAACTTAGTACGTTTAACCAACCTGAAGGTTGTATGCATAAAACAAGCATTAATTGTATATACCTAAAGCAAGGGGAAGCTACATTAACATTAATCAACATGAACCGCGTGTACTTATAAGAAAATAAAGTTACATAAAACATAAATAAACTATCTGATATTTCAAAAGTATAAATTACCTTTACATTAAAACTAACATGCCTCACTTGTACGTAAAACTACCATCAATAAACAATATTTATCTACAACAAGCATAAACTCCATTTACTTAAAAACTTATAATACCCACCTGTACATAAAACCAACATCAACAAAGTATACGTATCTACCACAAGCATAAACTTCGTTTAGTTTAATACTAACAGGGCTCACTTGTACATTAAACGACCAAAAACAATATGTACATACCACAAACATAAACAATATTTACATTATAACTTGTTAACATGACTCATTTGTACGTAAAACAGCCAAAAATGATACGATCTACCACAAGCATAATACACATTAAACTAACAGGACTCGCATGTACATTTTGCCATCAAAAACAATATGTATGTACTATTAGTCATTTGAATAATGGACTCACTTAAAGCTGCCATAATTTACATGTACTTATGACCAGCATATACTTCGTTTTTTTTTATAAACATAACGGAACTTTTTCCGAAACAACTTAAATCAAAATACACAACTAACAATGTCAAAGTTCAGAAAATACGACAACTAGCACTACAAAAAAGCAAAAATATGTATTTCCTTTGAGATACTTAATGATAGTTTAGTGACACAGAAATGCAAGAATATGGATTTCAACATTACAAAATAGTTATATATACATTCAGTATCACTTGTATCTGACAGCGTAGCGCATAGAAAAAACAACATTTATTTCCAAATGCAACCGAATGTACTTTAAACCAGTGTCCTCCAGCGCAGTGCGGCGTTCTCTTGCAGTTGGCTTTAATGTGTTTCAGAGCGTCAACTGTCGCAGTTATTTTTCAGTTAAAACTAGTATTACTCATTATTGCAAAAAACAAACTTTCTACAAATCCCCACCTCCCAAAAAAAATCGTTTCCGTTAGTTTTGTTTAAACTAAGAAACAATGTCTCGTTTACAATTTTCATGTATATCTGAGTAAACAAAAGTTCCTGGTCAACGAAATTTAATTTCTTCTGATCCAGGATACTGTTCAAAGCAAAAGCGAAGAATTTAACCGTTTTGAGTAAAAGCTTTATGTTTACCAAAATAAGCATGTGGGGAAAATTGTCTGAAAAGTACAGTCATATACCACACTCAACAGGGAAGTAAATTATATAAGATAGTACTGATAAAGCAATGATGTGTATCACATAAACTTCAGAGTATACGCAATTATACTTGTAATGAATCGAAACAAGAAAGTATTCGAATATTAGTAAAACTGCAGAGACATGAAAAACGTAAGCCAGAACAATATCGGAAATAATAACTCCTTATTTCTGAGTTCGAACTAGATCAGTAATTTATTTCATTGAAGTCTCACCAATATGCAAATTATAGTAATGCATAATCATATGAAACATATTTTTTGTACTAAAGTGTAAATAGTACACTCAATGTACAATACTACGGCTCTTTGAGTTTATAAGTATCTTAGGCGAATTATGAGACAAAATGATTGTCTAATTATTGAATACTTGTAAACTGACACATGTCACTCCCTAAAAAGGTAAATCAATTAATCAATCAATCAAATCAAATAAATAAATAAAATAAAAATAGTAATAAAATTAAATAAATAAATGAATAATAAAATAAAGTTAAAACAAATATATATCGAAATAAAGACTTTTACCCAGTATCGTCATTAAAATGAGTACAGTTAATTATTCATTTCTGATCTATTTATTTCATGAATGAAGGCGACGTGCATTTAATGGCTTTCTATTCTTAAATACAGTATGTCGTAGTATTATGTTTTCCTCTTACGTATCACATTTACAAAAAAGGTCAGTGTTGCTCCTGGTTCAACAACAAATTCGTCTCCATCAGGACATGTGTAATCACTTTCTTCATACAATGTCAACTCTAACTTGTACGTGCGATTGAGATATTCAAGTCCTTGCCTAAGTAGTAGACACACTGTTTGATCGTTGTCCATATGAACAACAATGCCGACCAGATAAAGGTTCCCATCTTTTTCAAGGAAAACAAGTCTTCCACTGTCTCCTTCCTCTGAAAACGCATCGCCGCTTTTGTTACCAACAACGAAGTGCACTTCACTATTATATGATTCTCTTAAAACTTCATGAACATTTTGGAACGGAAGAACTTCGCCTAATTTAATGTCAAACTCTCTCTTTGTGTTCATCTGTACACTCATAAATACCGTTTTATTGTGCAAATCTTTAGCCGCCTTGTCATACATGCGAACACGGTCATTCTGGACTTCGCCTTTGCTGTTACGAAATACGGACTTGCACCGCTTGATATTTTCTTCCCGTATCTTAATGATTTCAATATCAAAATTATTATACCGTTCAGCAGCACTGGATTTCCTACTGCCGAGTTTAGTCGCGAAAGGAATGTCATCGCCCGATTCATCTTGAACGAAAAAACATTCTTTGGCTGCGTTCCTTACATGTTTGCATATAACGGCATATAAAGTCCCCTTGTTACTTTTGACAAAACAGCTTAGAACGGCTTTTCCTCTTAACTCTGAGAACGCAGCTTCAGCCATTTTCTTAAAGATATTTGTTCTGTCCGCGTTTTCCTCCTATTTTTTCCGCCAAGATTCTTTGTGTCTGCTTTAATGAGGCAACATTTATGATATGTCAGTTCAATTTAGTTTCTGCATTGCATTGCAAGGATCAGTCACAGTTTAAAAAGCCTTGTCGCTAGTACCTGCACTGCAGTATGACAGAGTTTATAACCCGTTTCCTATTTCTGAAAGGAAAAAGAAGTAAAAGCTAACTCTAGATATTTATGACAAATATGAGCGAATCATGTTCATGATTACTATAATATATAAAACTAACAATAACACCAGCCGCGGCCATGTGATCAGACATTTTTATATGAATAAAACGCCCCTCATTTTGATCCCTTGTTCATTTATTGCCTTATTAAAAAGCACTAATTGTTCAGATTCTTACTTGCTAAAACTCATGTTTAAGTTGATTAAAATTATCTCAAAATAATTGTTAAACAAGTACTTACAGAATTGCACCTGCAACAGCAAACTGATTTGAAAGACAAATGATAACTTTGCGCTTCAATCATGTGTGTGTTTATATCGCGAAGTTACAGTATTACAAGTAATAAGTTTAACCGCAACTATTTATAGACTTATGAAATCATCCATGCATTAATATCTGATTCATTTTCAAACTAGTAGCTATGTGACATAATCTTATCAAAATAATAGTATTACGTGAACTACGTTTTTAAGGAAAGCATAAAAACATTGTCATTGAGTACTCCTGTGAGTGATCAATGACCTAGATTTCTTCAAATTTGTCACAAAACTATTCTTGTCGGACACGACTTCTGTAAAGAATCAATCATATATTATTTTCGACTGAAAACTTCTATCTTTTTAATTGTCCTGACAGAATCCATTACCACTTTACGTGGGTTTAACTGTTAGTAATTATAGATATAAACATTCCACGCGTTGGTTGATTTTTAAATTGTAAGCCATTGTTTTTTGCGAGTCGTTAGTCATACACAATTCATCTGATCGTTTTTTTAAACGGCAATTGCACAGAAAAGCTTATGCTTCGGACAACAACCATTCGTTTTCAACGATTTCTATTTTACATTTTTGTAAATGCCAAGGTTTTGAAAAATTATGAAGTGTATTTCCCACTAGAAAATCTGAACAACATAGTATGAATATACTGGCAAACACACCCCGTAGTTATCTACCGGCTCATGGTCAACCATGACTGTAAAAACCAATGAGGTAATAGTGAAGAAGCAAAGGATGTAGCTACTTAAATCTTTACTCTATTACTTCTTAAGTCTTAATAACACCTTTGCTACATGAAACAAGTTATTATCTTTTTTCTATTTAACTTTACATAACGTCTATATTATACAGGAAACAAGTTATTATTAATATTTTTTTTGTTATCTTACTTCACGAAAAGCTATAGTGTATTTATGAATAAACAAACAAAGTACTTTTATCTCTCTGCCGTGCAAAGTGTTCTGTGAGGGGGCGTTAATAAATCTTTATTAGTCATTATAAAGCAAATGGACATTACGCTGTGTTTTCTCTGAAATTCACGACCTGATTGTTAATGTTTTTTTCCGTCTATTTAATGTTAGATCTATCGAGACTATTTATAAGTTTAGAAATAGGATTAGACCACTATCTTGGAATTGCACGTTACACTTCACATATTTTACATTCTTCAGTCAATACAATTACCGATCTGTGTCAACAGAATTTCCAACCATCTCGGAAATTTCTTGTATTCACTTTCGAGAAAATCCGGTTTTCTGACTGATTTCAAATGCATTCAAAAATGTCATCAAACATTATAAAAGAGAAAATATAACTGGCTTAAGTTACAGAAAGTGGAAATAGCTAAAGACAATTTTGCACCAGAGCAGGCTTGACCTTTGGAAGAAAATTACCATACACTAATTTAAATGTCTTAATATACATATTTAACACTTCGAATTACTAAGTTTTACTGATGTTTTTACTTACGTAGAAACACAACATTATTTTGTGAGACTACCACGCGATGATAACTCTACCGCTCCGTCCCTTTTTAGCCATTTCCTTAATAGGTAGTAACTCAAGCCGATCGGTATATCGACTGGTTGAAAATGTAAAATGTTTATTCAGTGGCAGTAGGACTCTTGACGTAAATTTCAAATGAGAAATAATATATCGGTGTTATCTGCAATCATTTTGAAGTGTGGACTTTCCACTTTATTGCCTTGAGTTTCCAATGACAAGTAATACATTGGCGTTATTTCTAATCATTTAGGATTTTACTAAAGTATTTTATTATATCTAAGTTATTTATACATCAATAACATTATCTTGTCAACCTTAAATAATTTTCTCTTAATTTGTTTAGAGTAATCGTTTTTTTTCTATTAAATAAATGTATATATATTTAATAGGTTTCTATAAGAAACGAAAAATAAGGGCAGTACATTTCAGCTTGTCTCCTCATAGAGATAAGAGTCATTTGTCACGTGTGTAGTATTGAGATCATTGACCGATAAACGTAAGAATTCAATGATAGTTAAAGAGATGTATAAAAAGTGAGCAGTAGCAGTACGCAGCAGTAGAAAAATGTGAAGTTGGCAGTAGCAGTAACATCACTAGCAGTAGGAAAAACGTGAAGCTGGCAGTAGCAGTAACAACAGCAGCAGTAGGCAAAACGTGAAGCTGTCAGTAGCAGTAACAGTAGTAGCAGTAAAGAAAACGTCAAGTTGGCAGTAGCAGTAAGAGCAGTAACAGTAGGCAAAACGTGAAGTTGGCAGTAGCAGTAACAGCAATAGCAGTAAAGAAAACGTAAAGTTGGCAGTAGCAGTAATAGCAGTAGCAGTGAGCTAAACGTGAAGTTGGCAGTAGCAGTAAGAGCAGTAACAGTAGGCAAACCGTGAAGTTGGCAGTAGCAGTAACAGCACTAGCAGTAAAGAAAACGTGAAGTTGGCAGTAGCAGTAACAGCAGTAGCAGTAAAGATAACGTGAAGTTGGCAGTAGCTGTAATAGCAGTAGCAGTGAGCAAAACGTGAAGTTTGCAGTAGCAGTAACAGCAGTAGCGGTAAACAAAACGTGAAGTTAGCAGTAGCAGTACTAAAGGTAGCAGTAAGAATGTCTTAAAGGTCTGGAATGTTTCAATAAAAATAAAACGTGTTTTAACATCAACAAACCCTCCCGAGTCTATTGCGTAGTTCTGCGACCTTTTCTGACACTCTTTGAAACTTTCATGAATTTTGGTGCCACTCGGAAAATATGTCATTTTTGATGTCTAGGGACCCTCCCAAGTCGATTTTACTGGTCTGCGACTGTTTCTGACACTCTCGCACACTTGCAGGAATTTTGGTGCCAAACGGGAAAATATCAGTTTTAAGGCCAAGGGACCCTCCCTAGTCGATTTAACCAGTCTGCGACTGTTTCTGACACTCTCGTAGAATTTCAGGAATCATGGTGCCAATCGAGAAAATGTCAGTTTTTATGTCTAGGGACCCTCCCGAGTCGACTTCACAGGTCTGCGACTATTTTTGACACTCTCGCAGACTTTCAGTAATTTTGGTGCCAATCGGCAAAATGTCATTTTCGAGGTTAACAGATCCTCCGGGGTCAATTTTAACGGTCTGCGACTGTTTCCGACACTCTCGCAGACTTTCAGGAATCATGGTGCCAATCGAGAAAATGTCAGTTTATATGTCTAGGGACCCTCCCGAGTCGATTTCACAGGTCTGCGACTGTTTCTGAAACTCTCGAAGACTTTCAGTAATTTTGGTGCCAATCGGAAAAATGTCATTTTTGAGGTCAACAGATCCTCCGGGGTCAATTTTACCGGTCTGCGACTGTTTCCGACACTCTCGCAGACTTTCAGGAACGTTGGTGCCAATCGGAAAAATGTAATTTTTGAGGTTTAGTGATCCACCCCAAGGTCAAATTTACCGGTCTGCAACTATTTCTGACCACTTGCAGACTTTCAGCAATGCTGTGCCAAAATCGAGAAAATGTCTTGATGTTACGGTCTGCTACTGTTTCTGACATTATTGCAGAATTTCAGGAATTTTGGTGCCAATCTAGAAAGTCTGGCGACCATCCCGATTCGATTGCACCGGTCTGTGACTGTTTCAAACACTCTCGCAGACTTTCAGAGTTTCCTACTGCTACTGCTGTTACTGCTACTGCCAACTACACGTTTTGCCTACTGCTATTGATGTTACTGCTACTGCCAACTTCACGTTTTGCTTACTGCTACTTCTGTTACTGCTACTGCCAACTTCACGTTTTGCTTACTGCTACTGCTGTTACTGCTACTGCCAACTTCACGTTTGATTTAATTCCTACTGCCAACTGCTACTGCGTACTGCTACTGCCAACTTCCTTTTAGTGTTAAAGAGTATGAATTCTGCTTTTATCATGGAAGTAAGCTTAAGAATAAGTTCGTTTGTTTCGGTACCTTGACATTGAAAGTTCTGTTTTTTGTGGATGGTAATATAAGACTTGACATCACGAATGTGTATAACAATACTAACATTCTGAAGTTGATCGGAGATCACATGATTCCGGTTCTTAACTAAATGAAGCTCTATGAACTATATTTGTATACCACGTATCTCTCGCCTATCACGGCCTGCAGACAATTTTAAACCATGCCTTGGAGACAATATTCTGTTTTCAATTTTCTTTTGAGCTCCTGTAACCAAAGAGTCCTAAAAACAATTTAATTTCTGTCTATCCCGGATATTGTCAATAAAGAAAAAGCAAGTAACTAAACCATTAAAACGCATATTCGGCCGAGTAAATATAATGTAGGTTTGCTAAGGGAAATTTTCTGAAAAGTACAAATCGAAAAACCACACTATAACGGGGAAGTAAATTCTGTAAGATAATGTACTGTATATGTCATTTTATTTAAAGGTTTATCCACAAGTAATCATATAACCCAGTTATCTGATTGAATCGAAACATAGAATTATTCGAGTATGAGTAAAATTCCAGAGTAATTAAAATGTAAGCAAAAAGTGAAATAATGTTTACTAATTTCTAACTTCGAAATTTATCAAATATATATGTTTATTATTGAAGTCTCACAAGTGTGCAACCTGTAGTAGTTCTAGTTTGATTTAAGTGTTAGTAGTACACGTATAATATACAAAGCTACGGCTCTTTGCTGGCAAAGAAAAGAAAAAGATATATATTTAAATATGTGAAAATTAGCATTCCTTCATTTTAACTGCGTGTCATCTTGGCCCAAAAAAATATATATCAAATAAAAATAAATCCAGTATTGCCATTAAAACATGTACAGTTTATTAACCATGTTTTATATATTTATTACATAATTAAGATGATCAACATTAGAAGGAACATTACAAACATCATTCTTTTCCTGCAATTTCATTTGTCTATTTATTATGTTTTCTTCTTACACATCACATTTGGAATGAAGTTCAATGTTGCCCCTGGTTCAACAGCAAATTCGTCTCCATCAGGATATGTTAGATCACCTTCTTTAAACAATGTCAACTCTAAGTTGTACAAACAATTGAGATGTTCAAGTCCTTTACCGAGTAGTAAACACACTGTTTGTTCATTGTCTCTATGAACAATGATACCGACTAGATAAAGATACACATCTTTCTCAAGGAAAACGAGTCTTCCACTGTCTCCTTCCTCTGCAAATGCATCACCGCTTTTGTTACCAACAACGAAGTGTCTTTCTTTACAATATGACTTTCTTAAAACTTCGTTAACGTTTTGGAACTGAAGAACATCACCTGTTTCAATGTCAAACTCTCTCTTTCTGTCCTTCTGGACGCTCATAAATACTGTTTCCTTGTACAAATCTTCAACCGCTCCATCATAAATGCGAACACGGTCTTTCTGAACTTCGCCTTTGCTGTTTCGAAATACGGGCTTGCAATGCTTGACGTTTTGTTCTCCTATCTCAATGATATCGATATCAAAATCATTATACCGCTCATTAGCACTGGATTTTCTATGAACTTTAGTCGCGAACGGAATGTCGTTGCCTGATTCATCTTGAACGAAAAAACATTCTTTGGCTGTATTCCTTACATGTTTGCATATCACGGCGTATATAGTTCCCTTGTTACTTTTGACAAAACAGCTAAGAACGGCTTTTCCTCTTAACTCTGAGAACGCAGCTTCAGCCATTTTCTTATAGGTATTTCCCCTGTTCGCGTTTTCCCCTATCTTTCTTTCCAAATTATTTGTGTCTGTTTTAAGGTGGAAATGTTACTGATCAGTCTGTTCAATCTAATTTCAGCCTTGCCATGAGCCATAGACTAAATATATATCAAACCTCCCCCACCTAAATCTGACTAATCGCCACTACCCGCACTGTATTATGACTGAGTTTATAACTCGTTTCCTATTTCTGAAAAGCATAAAGAAGGAAGGTATACTAGATGTTTTAAACAAGTTTAAGTGTTTCATGTATGCTACCATAGATAAGATTAAAATACTATACAATATAACAGAAAAGCTGCCGTGTTTTATAAGAGAATGAACGACCTTCATAAATGAAAAAAAAAAAACATTTTCATGCTGGTCATTTGTTCTAGTATTAACTTATTTAAGAATATTAATTTTATTGAGTTTACTTGCTCACGCATGTTCACGCTTAAAGAAATTACTACAAAATAATTGTAAGAAAATACTTACAGTCATGGATCTACAATAACAAACTGATCTAAGAGACGAAATATTAAACTGCGCTTCATTCATGTGTTTGTGTGTGTTTATAAGTACTATGAACTAGGTTAAACCGTTTCTATTTATAGATTTATAAAACCTGATGATTCGTTTTTAAAATAATGACATAAAATCACACAAAATTAATACGTGAAAAACGTTAGAAAGCATTGTGTTATCTTTTTCTTTGAATATTTATTTATGGCAGTAATCAATGATCTAGATCGTCGTGGTTATATAACAAAACTATTATCAGTGGACGATATCAAGGATCAATCATATCAAATTTTCATGACAAATTAGCTGTCTTAAACATAATAGTCTAATTAAAACTTTATCGCTGTTTTATCTCAAGTAATTCTTCATCCGTAAGATAACAAGTTAAAGTTCGCTAACGCGTTTTTGTTAGTCACATAATTTTCGCGGTAATGAACTAGATAGTTACTAAGAGTTTTTCCGTACGTTATATATCTTAACACAAGATAAAGACTGATGGGTAAAGATGGTGGCCGAACTGACACCGGTTAACTTAATGTTTTACTTGTTTGGTGTTAATTTTAGCATAACAAGAAACAATCCCATTTCCACTTAATAAAATTGATTAAATGGCTTACTAGTTATTTTTCGTGTTACTTGTAATTTTAATAGTCTAACTAGTTACCGTTCGTGCTTCCAGTTATTGATTCTTGATCTTGATTCTGATTTGCAGATATGTTGTTACGCGAATTATATCTAGTTAACCAGTTATTCAGTAAGTTATTAAGTGTTAACACGAATCTTATCTAGTTATCCTAATTTGCAGTTGAAAACAAACATATATTTTTGCGTAACGGGTAATCTAGTTACAATTTATAATGAACTTAATCATCGGCTAACAAAACAAACTTCGCGTTACTACATATCTGTAATTAAGAAACACAACTGGAAACAGGAACAGTAACTAGTTAGCCTTTTAGAATTATCAGTAACGCGAATTTTATCTAGTTAACCAGATATTCAATAGGTCAATAAGCAAAACAGTTTTAATATACTAAGCCAACTAAGCAGTCTAGCAGCGTGAAGTTAGCAGCCTGGCAGCCTAGAAAAATAAAATATTGGAACGCCCTGAAATTCATGTTAATCAAGTTCTACAAACATCAGAAGGTAAGCCAAGAGAAAACGAACACGAAACAATCACTGAATTTCTAGGCTATGCGGTTTCTGAAGCAGACCAGCTGATATGAAATACTGAAACGCCCTGAAATCCATCCAAATCTTGTTCTAAAAATATTATTTGAATAGAATAAACAAAATGATCACGGGCTTTCATAGCTGCTTAACTATTCTAGCAATCTGATTAAAATCATATCCTAAACATCGCTATGCTATTTGGATCTGAAGACGACGCATTTATTTCTATCTTCTCGATAGCCTGGAATTTCCACTATTGTTATTTATATCCCAGCCAATGACACTGTAGCTTATGACGCGCCTCGATAGCTTACATGTACACACGGCGTGTGCAGACAGCGTGTAAACTTATCTAGCATAACAATGTCTGTTATCGGAAACGGAAAATGCTTAGATATTTTGAAAAAATAATATTCTGCACAAACATTAATTTCATTATTTTGGAAGATCTTGACAAATAAATTTACCTGAATTCAGTTGACAGTTTATACATGGCAGATAATTGTTTGGGATCCCAGCTATATAAATAGATTTTCACAAGTTGAATATTTACTTCCATGAGGGTGGAAGCGTTGCTCTGATTGGGTGATGGATAGGTCACGAGAAGGTGACCTTCTTTTGGTCGTCCTCAGATCCTAATAGCATAGCGATGTTTAGGATATGATTTTAATCAGATTGACTATTCTAGCAGCCCGGAAGCCTTCCAGCCCAGGAGCCTGCCATGCTGCTAGGCACTTAGCTGCTCAGAAATCGGTGATTATTTCGTGTTCTTTAACAGTTTATCAGTTACTTACCCTACACGAACTTCAAGATTTTATGAGCAAAAAAAAAGAAATAAAAGTTTTTTGGCGTTAAACATCTTGGATTGCCACAGCTAATCTACAGAAACCTTTTAAAACTTTTAGTGATCTTTCACTGCCTTGGCGAGCGATACAACCGGTGTGACTACAGACCAAGATATACTATATATGTGCATCAAACTGAACAAGTCTGGAATATATTTATGATACACATAGTGATTGCCAAAATCTAGAAATCAGCACGACTGGTTTGAAAATTGTAATTCAATCACAATTAACACAAAGTAACGTACGGTTTTACCATCTTAAACACAGCAGGATAGATCCTCTATCAAAACCTATACGTCTCCAAAATAGAAAATATAAACTTTTGTTAGTTCTGATAATGCAATGTGGTGATGTTGCCCTAAACCCAGGTCCTCCAAGATACCCAGCGGCGTTTGTTATAAACCAGTTGCCAGGACACAAAGAGCAGTATGTTACGTCTCTTGCTACTTTTGATGGCAAATAAAATGTGCGAGTATCTTATCATCAACATACACAGAAATGAGTGCATCGCATGACAAATGGTGCTGCCAAAATTGCACAAACTTTCATTTTAGTGACTCTTTTTTCGAATACAGTATATAAGAAAATAGTAACCTGTCACTGAGTACTGAAGAAGAGACAACTACAAACATATTTGACGAAATCATATCTGTCAAGAAGAAAAACACTAATAGATTCAGATATGCATATATCAACATAAACAGTTTTAGATATAAATTTTCATCTATAAAAGAGTTACTTATGCAAAATATTATTGACATTTTTATTTCAGAAAGAAAACTAGATGAATCTTTTCCAGATGCACAGTTCCAAGTCAACAACTACTATTTTTGGAGAGCTGACAGGAATGAGCATGAAGGCGGTATAGCAGTGTATCTACGTTCAGCTGTTAAAGGGGACCGAAAGAAGGAATATGAATTTAAAAACATTGAGTCAGTTGCCATGGAGGTAAAAAAATATCAGAAAATCAATGTAAATGGCTTGCTTTAAAGGCTTATAAGCCACTTACTCTGTCAAATGAAATTTTCCAAGAAAATTGTTTTACAACCCTGGATAAGGTTATGACAAAATATGACAACACTGTCTTATTTGGTGATCTGAACTATGATGTTTAAGATTCGGATAAATCGGCAGCTCTGCTTGAAACCTATGATATTTTCGACTTAAAAACCTACTTGTTTTACAAAATACCATTCTGCATCTCTTGTAGGTGCTATTTTAACAAACAATTCAACAGGTTTTAGTAATATTTGTAATTTTTATTGTGGTCTTAGTGATGTACATAATATAATTGCTTTTCAGTTGAAATTTGATATTCCTAGGCATAGGAACAGATGGCCTGCTTACAGAACTTTTAAACATTTCAATGCTAATTGTTTTAATGATGATTTAAGATTTGGAATATCCATATTTGGAATATGAACCAGGAAGAGGAAGATGTAACTTTTTAAAGTCTTAGTAACACTCTTGCTACATGAAACAGGTTACTATCTATTTTTCTATTTAATTTTACATAACGTCTGTTCTGTATTTATCGATAAACAAACAGACTACCTTTATCTCTCCTGTGCCCTTCAAAGCGCTGTGTGCAGGGGCGGTAATTTATCTTTGTGTTAGTCATTATACGGCAAATGTTTTCTCCGAAATACACATGACCTTATTGTTAATATTACTTCCGTCTATTTAACGTTGGACCTGTTGAGACTATTTATTCGTTTAGAACTAGGATTCGACCACTACCTTGGAATTACATTCTTGTGTCAATAAATTACCGAATTGTGTCAACAAAATTTCCAATCATCCTGAAAATTTCTATGTTTAGGAACTGAGCAGTAGCAGTACGAGAAGTAGAAGTAGGAAAAACGAAAAGTTGGCAGTGGCAGTAAGAGCAGTAGCTCTAGGAAAACGTGAAATTGGCAGTATTAGTAAGAGCAGTAGCAGTAGGAAAAAACGTGAAGTTGGCAGTATCAGGAAGAGCAGTAGCAGCAGGAAAAAAACGTGAAGTTGGCAGTAGCAGTAAGAGCAGTAGCAGTAGGGGAAAAAGTGAAGTGAACAGGGAAAGTTATAGACTTTAATTTATACTTCTCACAGTTTTACTTTTAATCAAGAATCTTGGAAATTGTTAATTGGTTCAAATATTTAGGACTTTAATTCTTTAGCTTCTTTCGAAAGCATGCTGAATTTTAAGTCAGAAGTTTTAAGTGTCAAGTTTTGCAAACACTTAACGCTTATCACATTGACGAATAGACGGATTATGATTTAAAACTGGTTTTACGGAAAACTATATTATTGTTTCATAGCCTGATCCAAATGATATTTTTAATCACGATAGAGTTTAACTGCGTAAAATGTATAGTCGCAAGTACTTGCTATTTATCATATTCAGCTATATATATTAAGCCATACTTTCCTTCTAGTTGTGTTCGGCTATGACTGAAAGTGAAACGTGATCTTCGGTTAAATACTATGGTATTATATCATACTAAAATTCTCAACACCCATTGAATTTAACTATCTAATAATTTACTATCTTTTGATAAATGGAGAGAAAATTAGTAACTTTTACCATTAGGTTTTTCAAAATATAGCAAATGCTAATTCCAAACCTCACTAGACGTAATACGTCTATAAATAGAGCGAAACACATCGTTGTAAACTTCAACGTTTGTCTTTGGGTCTTCAAATTAGCTATTTATAATCTTATTCATATACTGTTATAAAGAAATAGGCAAATAAGTAAAAAGAGTTACCATATAATTCACAACTGTATTTTTGTTTACCATTTTTAAAGGCTTTGTGATTACTGAAGTATACTTAAAACAAAAGAAATTCAAGCTTATACGACTTAGTGTTTTGAAAGCAAAATAAAATCAATAGCTTAATTGAGATTTGAGCCATTGTCCTTTAATGAAATGGTCTCAAACCTTCACAATCAATGGGATTGGGCGCTGTTTAGTGTGGAAGTAAGGATTTAGGGATCTAAAACCTTAAAAGTAACAGAAGATGATGCCCTGAATAGTTTAACCAAGAGTCTCGGCAACAAATTGCTGGAATAAAGTGAATCATTTTAGTACTATAGCTGAGACGAGTCGGACATTTTACAGGAATTATTAGACTGAACTGATTTTCGGGAAGTTATGGACATTGTATTTTGTATACATATGAACTTGTGTGAATAAAACAAGAATGAACTATTTATACCTTAATCAAGAAAAATTTTCATAAATAATTTTCACTATGAACCGCAGAGGTATAATTGTAAAAGATATAGCCTTAAACCTTAAAGGGATACACAGGCAAATGAATGACTAAAAAATCAGTACTGATATTATTTGCTGAAATCACGTTCAATATGAAGAACTTTAAATTACCAGTATGTTTGTAGTGAAATGCGGGCTTGAACGTAAATATTTAAAAGTTCTTTAACAGAAAATAAAACGTGAACGAAATCACTGAGTTATGTCTAAATAGGTCACGTGACAAAAACAACCAATCGTCGTTTCTCGTGGGTTGCTTTTTGCCGTAGATCACGTGACAGGTACTTCAACCGTCCAATCATTCACTGCGAAATTTAGCGCGAAATCTAAATTTTCTTTCTAGACCCACGTGGGTCAAGTTAGGAAACCACCCGGTTTTTCATTTAAAAAGAGGAAATCTTTGTTACTGGGACTGATCATTGTATTTATTTCGATCGCATTTATGTTATATTGATAGAAGAAATGAGAAAGAAAGCATAAAACTGTTGCCTGTATATCCCTTTAATTAACTACCTGTAATTTTCAACAAAAAAGTATGAACTTCATTTACATTAAAACTACGAGAACGCGCCTTAAGTAAAACCACCATAAATAATATTTAACTACCACAAACATAATCTTCATTTACATTAAAACTAACAGGACTCACTTCTCTGTAACACTACTGTAAAAAAAGAATACATACCCATCACAAACATAAACTGTTTTTACATATAGTATGCGAATAATGAATTCACTAAAACCTGGCATATTTATACTTAAAACCAGCATAAACTTCATTTTTCTTCATAAAAATAAACTTACTGAAACTATAGGCAGCTTTAACTAAAATCATTATTAAGTACATATACATGTAAACAATACAACCTTTACACCATGCAAAAAAAAACTTTATACAAATTGAGTAACTGAGTATAAAATTTGTTATTGAGTATAAAATGTTCGAACAAAACAGTAAAAACAGCGCATTTAACATGATAAAAGAATGATTAATGACATGAAATATTCAATTAACAGGAAATAGGATGGATAGCACAAGAAAGAAAACAATCAATTGAACTCCTTAATGAAAGTTGTGTGACACAGAAGTGCGGAAATATGGATTCTAAACTTAAACATTACAGAATAAGGTAAATACATTCAGTATTACATGTATCTATCACAGGGTAGTATATAAAAAGACATTGACATTATCACTGAGAATATCAAATGTACTAAAAACCAGTAACTTCCACTAAACACATTGTTGTAGAGACTCTGTTGCAGGTTGTTTTGAAGTGTATCGTAACGTCAACTGTCGCTGTTATTTTTCAATAGGCAAACAATTCACTCACAAGTATGGAAAGCCGCAGTACACCCCCGTCGGTGTTATTATTTTCCCTATATAATACATAGGAAAATATCTTCGTCGTTTTTATCAACATCGACGGTGTTTTTATTCAAAGTTGACGAAACTATTTAAAACAACTTCGTCAGTACATAAAAACACGTAATTATTTTCAGCGTCTCTACAATAATATTTTCGTCGTATGAATAAGTAGACGACGCTATTATAACATCTTCGACTAACAACTTCGGTCAAAACAACGACGATCTTATTATTTAAGTTCGGTGACGTTTTTACTATCAACTTCGATCATCTACTCGACGACGTAATTATTAACAACTTCGTTCTTAAAATCGGCGCTAAAAACGACGACAGTATTTTAGCTTGAATTCGAAGATTTTGCCTAGCTCTTCTGGACGTCGTTCTTATTGACAACTTCGTCATTAAAATCGGCATTGACGAAACTGTTTTACCAGTAGCAGTACGAGTCGATTTAACCGGTGCGCGACTGTTTCTGACACTCTTGCAGACTTTCAGGAATTATGGTGCCAATAGAAAAAATGTCATGTTTGATGAGTAAGGGACCCTCCCAAGTCGATTAAGCGGTCTGCGACTGTTTCTGTCACTCTTGCAGAATTTCAGGAACATTGGTGCCAATCGAGAAAATGTCATTTTTGATGTGTAGGACCCTCCCGAGTCGATTTAAGCGGTCTGCGAGTGTTTCTGAAACTCTCGCAGACTTTCAGCAATTTTGGTGCCAATAAATAAATGTCATTTTTGATGTCTAGGGACTCTCCCGAGTCGATTTTCCCGGTCTGTGACTGTTTATTGATACTCTCGCAGACTTTCAGGAATTGTGGTGCCAATCGGGAAAATGTCATTTTTGACGTAAAGATGTAAAGATAACCTTCCGAGTCAAAAAATTGGTCTGCCACTGTTTCTTACACTGTCGCAGACTTTCAGGAATTATGGTGCCAATCAGGAAAATGTCATTGTTGACGTTGAATTACCCTACCGGGTCGAAAAAAATCGATCTGCGACTGTTTCTGACTCTCTACACATCAAAAATGACATTTTTTCTATTGGAACCAAACTTCCTGAAAGTCTGCAAGAGTGTCAGAAACAGTCGTACACCGGTTTAATCGACTCTTACTGCTACTGGTAAAACAGTTTCGTCAATGCCAATTTTAATGACGAAGTTGTTAATAAGAACGTCGTCCAGTAGAGCTAGGCGAAATCCTCGAATTCAAGCTAAAATAGTGTCGTCGTTTTTAACGCCGATTTTAAGCACA
This sequence comes from Cyclina sinensis, assembly GCA_012932295.1. Taxonomy (NCBI): domain Eukaryota; kingdom Metazoa; phylum Mollusca; class Bivalvia; order Venerida; family Veneridae; genus Cyclina; species Cyclina sinensis. Next base: position 19,041,436 of record JAAONU010000007.1, on the reverse strand, counting down.
AAGTTATTAATAATTACGTCGTCGAGTAGATGATCGAAGTTGATAATAAAAACATTACCGAACTTAAATAATAAGATCGTCGTTGTTTTGACCGAAGTTGTTAGTCGAAGATGTTACAATAGCGTCGTCTACTTTTTCATACGACACATATTATTGTAGAGACGCTGAAAATAATTACGTCGTTTTTTTGTCGACAGTGTTTTTATGTACTGACGAAGTTATTTGAAACAGTTTCGTCAACTTTGAATAAAACACCGTCGATGTTGATAAAAACGACGAAGATATTTTCCTATGTATTATATAGGGAAAATAATAACACCGACGGGGGTGTACTGCGGCTTTCCATACACAAGAAACCTTTTGCAAGTATCTGTGTTTCGGAATTTGCACACTGATTTATAACTCTGTATAGAAATTGGCTATCTATAGTTTTCCAAACTTCCGTTCCTTTTAGTTTTTGTTTCGACTAAAATATTTTTTAAGCTCAAGTTATATGTCTTTCATACACTTATTTATTGGTGTAACTCTTGAATTTGTAAACTATGCCTTGAAGACATTGTTTCTTTTATGTAAAGAAAAAGCCCTAAGTTACTGAGTTTAAGTTCTGTCTATCCCAGATATTGTCAATAAAGCAAAAGAAATTAACTTAACCATAAAAAACGTATATTTAGCTTGGTAAATAAAAAACAATAACATGGAAGTAAATTCTTAAAGATAAAGAACTGTTTATGTCACAATATTTAAAGGTTTATCCACAGGTTATTCCTTTATCATATAACTTATAGAAAATTCGTCTGTTATATCTGTACTGAATCGAACTATGGAAATATTCGAATATGAGTAAAAATGCAAACATATTAAAGTACACAAAGCTAACAAAGATCGGAAATAATGTTTACTCGTATCTTACTTACTTATTTACAAAATTTATTTAATTAATGATTTTTTTCATTGAAGTCTCACAACTGTGCAAATTGTAAAAGTGCATACTAATTTTCTACTTTGATTTAAGTGTTCGTAGTACTCACATAATGCACCGCGCTACGTCTCTTTGTGTGTATAAGCAACCTTGGCGAATTATGAGAAAATAATGATAGTCTTATTATTGAAATACGTGTAAATTGACAAGTGTTATCTTGGCCCACAATACACCCAGTATTATCATTAAAAATCTGTACAAATAATCGTCATCTATGATCTGTATATTTCGTTTGCATTTTTGTTTGTTATTAAACCAACGTACATCTTAAGGCTTTCGTTTTCTTCAGTGACATGTGTCTAAGTAGTATGTTTACACATAACATTGGCAATGAAAATCAATGTTGCCCCTGGTTCAACAGGGGCTACGTCTCCATCAGGACATGTGTAATCACTTTCTGCACATAATGTCAGCTCTAAGTTGTACTGACGATTGAGATATTCAAGTCCTTTCCTAAGAAGTAAACACACTGTTTGTTCATTGTCCCTATGAACAATGATACCGACTAGATAAAGGCACTCATCTTTCTCAAGAAAAACGAGTCTTCCACTGTCTCCTTCCTCTGCAAATGCATCACCGCTCTTGTTACCAACAACGAAGTGCACTTCTTTAGAATATGATTCTCTTAAAACTTCGTTAACGTTTTGGAACTGAAGAACATCGCCTGTTTTAATGTCAAATACTCCCTTTATGCCCGTCTGGACACTCATGAATACTGTTTCTTTGTACAAATCTTCAACCGCTCCGTCATAAATGCGAACACGATCGTTCTGGACTTCTCCATTGCTTTTTCGAAATAAGGACTTGCAATGCTTGACTTTTTCTTCCCCTATCTCAATGATATCAATATCAAAATCATTATACCGCTCATTAGCACTGGATTTTCTATGAACTTTAGTCGCAAACGGAATGTCGTTGCCTGATTCATCTTGAACAAAAAAAACATTCTTTGGCTGTATTCCTTACATGTTTGCATATAACGGCGTATATAGTTCCCTTTTCACTTTTGACAAAACAGCTAAGAACGGCTTTTCCTCTTAACTCTGAGAACGCAGCTTCAGCCATTTTCTTAAACATATTCCCCTGTCCGCGTTTTCCTCCTATTTTCCCGCCCAGATTCTTTTTGTCTGCATTAATGAGGCAACATTAATGATATGTTAGTTCAATTAAGTTTCAGCATTGCAAGGAGTCACAGTTGATATAACCTTATCACCAGGACCTACATTGCAGTATTACAGAGTTCATAACCCGTTTCCTATTTCTGAAAGGCATAAAGAAGTAAGAGCTTTACTATATATTTTAAACAAATATGAGCGATTCATGAATAATACCATAAACAAAACTAAAATACTATACTATACTATATAACACATAAAACAATAACACTGCCGCTGTCGTGTGATCAGACTTTTATATGATATAAATAAATAAAGAATAAAACGCCCCTCGTTTTGGTAGTTGTTCATTCATTAGTTTATTAAATAGCACTAATTGCTTTGATTCTTACTTGCTAAAACTCATGTTTACGTTGAATAAAATTTCTTGAAAATACAAGTTAAACATGTACTTACACCCATGCACCTGCAACAGCAAACTGATGTGATGCGCTTCAAACCGCTGCTATTTATCGATGAGGCATACAATAAAATATTGTGAGTTCCCCCTTCCGCTACCTACCCTCAAAAATCATAGCTACCTAAGAAATTTTCTTGCAAAAAAAAAAAAAAAAAAATATTGCACATGGAAGCAAAGTATGTCAATGAGAATCACATCTTTATATTTGACTAATATTTTTGCATTGTAAATATACAATATGGGATGTATATATTGAATAAAACTTTGAAACTTTGGTTCTAAACTTTGAACGGATGCTAAACACTCAAATTTCAGTTTCTTTGAAATCCATGTAATTCAGATATAAATTACATAATCAATAAAAAATATTTTAGATTTTAAAAAAGTATTTCACTTACCTAGCTACTCTATCCAAACTGGCATGGGTCGCGGGAGTTGAAACAAACAATATATTATTTGAGGCCTGTATCCATCCATTCAGTAATATTTGATTCCTTATCGAGTTAATACGTTGAAAGCATGATAAAACATTGTATATTCATGTGACTAATCAGTAACCGATATCATCACTAAACTATTCTGGTTGGACACGTCTAAAAACCACATTTCACAATACTTCTATCAAGTATAAATGATAAGTAATTTCTTGACACATTATTTGTTTAAACTGACTTAAACAATCGCTTTTATCTCAAGCAGTAGCAGTACGGGGCAGTAGAAAAATGTGAAGTTGGCAGTAGCAGTAACAGCAGTAGCAGTAGGCAAAACGTGCAGCTGGCAGTAGCAGTTACAGCAGTAGCAGTAAAGAAAACGTAAAGTTGGCAGTAGCAGTAAGAGCAGTAGCAGTAAGCAAAACATGAAGCTGGCAGTAGCAGTAACAGCAGTAGCAGTAGGCAAAACGTGAAGCTGCCAGTAGCAGTAACAGCAGTAGCAGTAGGCAAAACGTGAAGTTGGCAGTAGCAGTACGAGCGGTGGCAGTAGGAAAAACGTGAAGTTGGCAGTAGGAGTACAGCGAAAATAAAACATGTATTAACATCAACAGACCCTCTCGAGTCTATTGCGTAGGTCTGTGACTGTTTGTGACACTCTTGCAGACTTTCAGGAATTTTGGTGCCAATCGGGAAAATGTCAGTTTTGACGTTAAGAGACCCTCCCGAGTCGATTTAACCGGTCTGCGACTGTTTCTGACACTTTCGCAGACTTTTAGAAATTTTGGTGCCAATCGGGAAAATGTAAATTTTTATGTTAAGAGACCCTCCCGGGCCGATGTAACCGTTCTTTGACTGTTTTTTGAATATCTCGCAGACTTTCAGGAATTTTGGTGCCAACCGAGAAAATGTCATTTTTAAGATGTGTTTGTCACTAAATCAAATAAATACTTGATGAAATGTATTTTTTATTATGTTTTACTTTTTGTATCAGAAAATGACAAAACTGCTCATGGTACTTCAAATGCAGATGACAGAGGAAATATTTGTTGTTGTTGTTGATGATGATGATGATCTCCTTCTTTTTATCTGCTAAATATAGAAAACGACACGTTAACATACCAGAAATACATTCTGACAGAAAACTTTTGGAAAAAATTATCTTTTTTAATGTCCTGATCTGTAATTCAGTATCACTTAAAATAGGTTAAACCGTAACTATTTATACATTCAAAAAAACGCACGTGGATTTTGTTTTCTTTTTATCATAGAAGTAAATAATAACATGTCATTATTGTCTGATACGCTTTTTTATTGAAAGACAATGTGAGTAAACAAGCTTTTGATTGGCTGCATAAAGTAAACTGTAGTACTATTCCTGTCCAGGCTTGCTTTTCAGCAACAACTAGCTGTAATTTAATAAAACTGTAAAAACACCTTCAGCATTTAGAAGAGCTGCGCTTATTACCAGCATGGTGAGAATTGATTATATTTTGTACAATCACGGGCCCTTTGATTTTGCCAAGTATAGTACACTTTAGTGCTATTTGTTTCTAGGCTGATTGCCAGCAAGCACTTGCTCTAATTCCATGACAATTTATGGAATGTCTCGGTAAAAGAAGGAGACACCTTTATTACTGGCATGATCTAAGGTTAAAGTCAAGATACAAAAGGATTTCAATGAAACTTGGTATGCATATTTGACGGCTTAAAAAGGCATAGGCAGTACTTCTGTTCTTAATTTTACGAAACGTCTACGTCATTGACTAGCTTGTCCTTCGGAGAGCATCCATTCGTTTCTTGTTTACATGACGTGAATGCAAAAGTTGTTGAATAACATGAAGTGGATCTTCCAATAGAAAATCCGAGCAACGTGGTTAGAATACGCCGTAGTGTAGATTGGAGTGTAATATAGGTTCAAGTTCCACCATGATTGTAAAAACCGATGAAGTAAATGTGAAGACGCCCAAAAGTTATCCTCAACGGTTGTAGCTAGTTTAATCTATAATCTATAAAATGGCACTCCTGCTTCATCAAGTTTTCGCATATCGTCTGTAGTGTATCTACCAATTACAGAGTTCCTTTATCTCTTATGCGGTTTTTAAAGTGTGCGTGGGCGATAACGCTTGATATGACTGTGTCAGTCATTGTATGAATTTCACAAAGCGTGATTGTAAAGGCTGAACCTGTTGTGACAATTAATGTTTACTACTATAATTCGACCACTTTCTTGGTATTGCATGTGATATTCAATATGTTTTATATTCTTGTGTTAATAAAATTCCCGATCTGTGTCAACAGAATTCCAAATCACCCTTTAAATATCTTTTGTGCACTTTCAAGATAATCGGGTTTTTTGCTTATTTATTTCAAATTCAATCACAAAATTTCAATCAACATTACAAACAGAGTAAATAAAACTAGTTTAGGAAACAAAGTCGAATTTGCTATTCGAAAATTTTGAGCAGGAAAGGGAGAAAAAATGCCATACACTTATTCACAGGCCTTTCATCAATGAAAACAAATTTAACACTTTGATTTAATTCGATTTATTGACATTTTTATGATCATTTACACACAAACACATTACTATTTAGTAAATCTACCAGGCAATTCAAAATCGTTCCGCTCATTTTAGACTTAATAGGATCTAAGTTAGGCCGATCGGTATAGCGATTGGTTGAAAATGCAGGATGTATGTTCAGTGGCAGGTGGGCTTTCTGTTGTACTGCCTTCTATTTCTAGTGACAAATGACATATCAGCGTTATCTCCAATAATTTTGGAATTTGCCACACGTTGCTTTTATTGGATTAAAAATGTTTTATCCTACTTCTGTACACCTTAGTTGAATTATCTTATCAACCTGGACTCTCTTTCTCTCCTATTTCTTTTAAAATATCAACTGATTCAAATCATTTTTGGCTTGTGTTATCACATAATAGAAGAAAATATAAACTTGAATTTCGCAACGTTATAAAAACATTTCATTTACTCCGACTTTACATTTACTATTTGGTAATAATAAATATAGGACTGATTATATAGGCACGGCGGTGTGATTTTGATAAAAATAATTCATATACATTGCATATAAGATTCTATTAGAAACAAACAAATCAGAGCAATATATTTTAACTTGTCCCTTCTTAAAGGTAAGAGACATTTGCCACATGCGTATTTGACAATGAGGTCATTGACCGATTCACTCAAGAATTCGAGGGTAGTTAAAGAGTATGAATTCTGCTTTTAGCATTGAAGCAAGAATACTCAAGTTCTTTTGACTCGCTTCCGTGATATTAAAAAGAGAGTTGTTGTTGTTTTTCTGTGGATGCTTATGTAAGTTATATAACACAATGTTAAATGTTTTGAAAGGTGATATCATATAATACAAGTGTGTCACTTATCGAAGTGAAGCTTTATGAACTATGTTTGCATACAGCTGCCTCTCGCTTCACTATATCACGGTCTGTTGATATTGCCTCTGCCTTCTTTTGGAAGCGTATATTAAAAGAACCAATGATACCTCCGAGTAGAAGCTAATAACTACAAACGTCAAAACCAAAACACAGGAATGTGAGTAGTATGTTTTTTGTTGTTGTAAAGAGGCAAGAGTACGCCAAATTTAAACGATCATAGTTGAATGTCTAATTTGTTAAATCCTTTCAGTTCTGCAAGAAGTACCTTAATATACAAGTTTCCACGAGCATACATATGAACTATATTAAGGTAAATGCTAAAGCTGTAAATTACGATAAATGAAATAATGAGACGTTTTCTTTTCTTTACTTTATTGACTAACTTAAAGAATATTTAAAGGTTTAAGTCGCGGACAGAAGCACCGATTTAGACTTTAAACATAACTATATCGTATGTAAATTACTCAACTAAAATAAAGTTGAATCGGGCGTTAAACACTGACGAAACAACGTACATGCACTGGCCCCGATTCCGGTTCTGAGATTCACCTCCTTGGCCTAGACTCCGCCTTAAATGGTTTAAAATGCAAATAGACATGTAGGAACGTCAGAAACATATTTCAGTCCAAAATAACAGTTTTATCAGAAATGCTTTAAATATTTCTGGAAACCGTTTAGTTTCTTCTTATTTTGGCCAAATACCTGGTCACATATCACATCACAATTTGAATCGGCCCTATTTCACAACTTGCAAAAATTCTCAAGTACAGAAAATCAAATTTCGACTGCAAATCAAAATACATGCTGATAAAGTAAGTACCTTTCAAAAAATATCTGAGTGGATTTTTTAAAAGGACTCATTTCCATCTTGCAGAGAGTTTTCTTTGAGATTGATCTGTTTCTATTCACCTCCGCAGAGAGTGAATTACCTTCCTGACAATCTCAAAATGAAGAGATCTTCAAAAATCGCTCTTATCTCTATGTGGGGGCGAGATAAAGACGTTTGCACTTGTCCGTACGCAAAGCGAATTGTTTCACAATGCTAAAGTATTTAACTATTTAAACAAAGTAATCACTTTTTCATACTTTAAAACCATCAAATTTCAACTACTATAATTAACGATAGTAACAAAACAGTTTATAATATTTGATTTATTTTTAATAAGTTTCTATTTTGCGTGATATATACAACTTTGTCTAGTCTAAGATTACCTCCCTTTATTAAAATCGTGTTTTGGAGGTAGTGTTCTCGGTTTTAGTAGAACAAGTGTGCAATACTCAGTTATATATCTGCAACATATAAATCTATGTAAAATACATGTGACTCAGAGCATTTGTAAGTAATGATTCAAAAAACAACTTTCAAAAAATAGTTTCAAAATGAAATGAAAATACATATCAAACTGACAAAGAACTACCGCATTATAATATAACTTACAGTTTTTAGATGCATCAGACATATCAAAGAATAGTTCTCGACAACCCATCTGATGTTAAAGATGTTGTTAAAGATATAGGCGAACCATTTCATATAGGATTGTAAAACGGACAAAATTGAATAAAAATATGATTTGGGAGGCTGAAAACTGACAGAAATAATGTTTTTTTATATTCTATTATTAAAGCTTGTTGAGTTAAACGATTAGGTCTCAAATAAAAACAGAAGATACTGGAAAGTTTTTTATGATAACATTCTATAAAATCAGGTGGTTGGCCTACAAAATGCGGGGAATCACGTGTCTAAATTTGGTAACTTAAACGAAAAAATGGCTGCCAGACACCGTCGATTCGCCTAAAAAATCGGTACTTTTTCATGTATGTCTGTTTTGTTATCGCTGTGGTCAGATTTTTACTTATCCTATCATATGGTCCCTTCCGAGCGCTTTCCCCGGCTATACAAACCTCTTCATAGAGAATACTTCGACAAAAATTAGTATGCTGACATTTTTCTGGCGCTTTCTCGATCTAATTTTGTGTCGAAGTGTTCTCCAAAACTTGGCCGTTCTATGAAGAGATTTGTACAGCCGGAGAAAGCGCTTGGAAGGGACCATATGATAGGACGGGTAAAAGCTTGACCAGTGCAATAACACAACAGACTTACCTGATTTTTTAGGGCGAATCAACGGTGTCTGGCGGCCATTTTTTCCAAATTCAATCACGTGATTCCCCGCATTACTACATTGATATTTGAATGTAACCCGAATTCACATGATATTCAAAGATTTTGTAAAACGCAATCCCTTTTTGAGAGATATCTTACTTTTATGGTTTTCAACCATCAATACCTCGAGCTCAGAAAACATATAATTTGAAACAATATTGATATAAAAGTACTAAATAGTACAATCTACTAAAAAAAGGCACGAAGAATATATTAAATTCATACCCGCACGAAAAATGCATTAAGTTCATAAAGTAAACGCGCGAAAAAATGCATGAAATATCACCAATTAATTTCAGTTATTCCGAAAAGACTAGCAAAAAAAACTTCAATGAAATATCTCTTTGGGAATATAGAAAATATTCTTATTGAGAGACTGAAACTTTACTTGCTTAAGATTAATGTTATACATTACGAAAAACCAACTGCAATTATTAAGAGGAAACATTTATTCAATGACAACGAAAAGATTAGAAAAAAATAGCCTGCTATTCAAAACCAGAATTAATACCACCCTTCGCAGTTTCAAATTTAATCTAATTTAATTTTAAGGCGTTTACTTCCAACAAACAAACACCTATTTAAATGCAACTGTCCGCTGGTGTGATTTTTGTTGCATGAACATAGAATCAATTAAACACTTGATATATATATCATCTTTATTAAAAGTCTTGCAAACAATGTAAAATGCAGTAAAATATTTCATGAATCAAACATGCAAGACCATTATAAAACAATATCAAGAGACTGCCTAGTTACCATATATATTACAAATAAACTCAATCTATGTTGCACTCAAAGTAGCTCGCTAGTTAACTTTTAAGGCTGGCATTTATCATGACTTGGACGGATAACAAGTTTTGCAATTCGTATGAAATGTTTATTTATTAATATTCTTAAATGAGAGGTATGACATGGGAATGTCCCAAAATTAATGTTTTCTGGAACAAATACAAAACTATCTAATCATACAAGTTTATGAGATTAAAATGAATACGAGAGATATCGGTTCCACATGTATGATGTTCTAAACTTTATCATAATCCTATGTAAATACTTCATATTTAAAATGAAATATTGCAAAACTACTCCGACTTTTGAAATCTTTTTCGCTGTTTTATTTTTAGTGTTGAATACGAATTGAAAAAGAAATAGCAATATTAAAAGTCAGGCTTCAAAAACATGGAAAAAGGGCAATCTTCTTTGAACAGATTTGTTTAATATGTACCCCAAACGTTTTTCGACGGTATCTTATATACATTTATAATAGTAAACGAATAGGAAACGATCTTTGAGGAAATAACTATTTTGGCTTCTTTTTTCATTAATCATTAATTTGTTCAAATTTTTTCTCAGGCATAATCTGTTTTCCCTTTAATTGTATCTAGCCTTCTGACTCCCACACTACTCCCAATCTTCTCCCATTCTACTCCCACTCTACTCCTATTCTACTCCTACTTTACTCCCATTCAACTCTCACTCTACTCCTACTCTACTACCACACTACTCCCACTCTACTCCTACTCTACTCCCACACTACTCCCATTCTACTCCTACTCTACTACCACACTACTCCCACTCTACTCCTACTCTACTACCACACTACTCCCACTCTACTCCTACTTTACTCCCAGTCTACTCCCACTCTACTCCTACTCTACTACCACACTACTCCCACTCTACTCCTACTCTACTCCCACTCTACTCCTACTCTACTTCCACTCTACTCCTACTCTACGCCAATTTTACTCCTACTCTACTCCCACTCTACTCCAACTCTACTCCCATTCTACTCCCACTCTACTCCTACTTTACTCGCATTCTACTCTTACTCTACTCCCAATCTACTCCTACTCTACTCCTACTCTACTCCCACTCTACTCCTACTGTAATCCCAATCTACTCCCACTCTACTCCAATTCTACTCCTATTCTACTCCTACTTTACTCCCATTCAACTCATACTCTACACCTACTCTACTACCACTCTACTCCTACTCTACTCCCACTCTACTCCTACTCTACTCCCATTCTATTCCTACTGTACTCCCACTCTACTCTCATTCAACTCCCATTCTACTCCTACTCTACTCCCACTGTACTCCCACTCTACTCCCATTCTACTCCCACTCTACTTCTAATGTATTCCCACTCTACTCCTACTCTACTCCCACTCTACTCCTACTCTACTCCCATTCTATTCCTACTGTACTCCCACTCTACTCTCATTCAACTCCCATTCTACTCCTACTCTACTCCCACTGTACTCCCACTCTACTCCCATTCTACTCCCACTCTACTTCTAATGTATTCCCACTTTACTCCTATTCTACTTCTACTTTACTCCCATTCAACTCTCACTATACTCCTACTCTACTACCACACTACTCCCACTCTACTCCTACTCTACTCCCACTCTACTCCTACTCTATTTCCATTCTACTCCTACTCTACGCCAATTTTACTCATTCTCTACTCCCATTCTACTCCCACTCTACTCCTACTCTACTCCCATTCTACTCCCACTGTACTCCTACTTTACTCGCATTCTACTCCCACTCTACTCCCTTTCTACTCCTACTGTACTCCCACTCTACCATTACTCTACTTCCATTCTACTCCTACTCTACGCCAATTTTACTCCTACTCTACTCCCATTCTACTCCCACTCTACTCCTACTCTACTCCCATTCTACTCCCACTGTACTCCTACTTTTCTCGCATTCTACTCTATATCTACTCCTACTCTACTTCCACTCGCATTCTACTCTTACTCTACTCCCACTCTACTCCTACTCTACTCCTACTCTACTCCCACTCTACTCCTACTGTAATCCCAATCTACTCCCACTCTACTCCAATTCTACTCCTACTCTACTCCTATTCTACTCCTACTTTACTCCCATTCAACTCATACTCTACACCTACTCTACTACCACTCTACTCCTACTCTACTCCCACTCTACTCCTACTCTACTCCCATTCTATTCCTACTGTACTCCCACTCTACTCTCATTCAACTCCCATTCTACTCCTACTCTACTCCCACTGTACTCCCACCCTACTCCCATTCTACTCCCACTCTACTTCTAATGTATTCCCACTCTACTCCTATTCTACTCCTACTTTACTTCCATTCAACTCTCACTCTACTCCTACTCTACTACCACACTACTCCCACTCTACTCCTACTCTACTCCCACTCTACTCCTACTCTATTTCCATTCTACTCCTACTCTACGCCAATTTTACTCATTCTCTACTCTCATTCTACTCCCACTCTACTTCTACTCTACTCCCATTCTACTCCCACTGTACTCCTACTTTACTCGCATTAATCTACTCACCACTCTACTCCCTTCTACTCCTACTGTACTCCCACTCTACCATTACTCTACTTCCATTCTACTCCTACTCTACGCCAATTTTACTCCTACTCTACTCCCATTCTACTCCCACTCTACTCCTACTCTACTCCCATTCTACTCCCACTGTACTCCTACTTTACTCGCATTCTACTCTATATCTATTCCTACTCTACTTACACTCTACTCCTACTGTACTCCCAATCTACTCCCACTCTACTCCAATTCTATTCCCACTCTACTCCTATTCTACTCCTACTTTACTCCCATTCAACTCATACTCTACACCTACTCTACTACCACTCTACTCCTTCTATACTCCCACTCTAATCTTACTCTACTCCCATTCTACTTCTACTGTACTCCCACTCTACTCTCATTCTACTCCCATTCTACTCCTACTCTTCTTCCACTGTACTCCTACTCTACTCCCATTCTACTCCCACTCTACTTCTACTGTACTCCCATTCTACTCATACTCTACTTCTATTCTACTCCATATTTATTTCTACTCTACTCCCATTCTACTCCCACTCTACTCCTATTCTACTCCTATTCTACTCCCATTCAACTACCACTTTACTCCATCTCTACTCCCATTCTACTCCAACTTTACTCCTATTCTACTCCTACTCTACTCTTATTCAACTCCCACTCTACTCCCGCTCTACTACCATTCTACGCCTACTCTACTCCTATTCTACTCACACTCTGTTCCTACTCTGCTCCCATTCTACTCCCAGTCTTCTCCTATTCTACTCCTACTTAATTCCCATTCAACTCCCACTCTACTCCTACTATACTACAACTCTACTCCTACTCTACTCCCACTCTACTCCTACTCTACTCCCTTTCTACTCCTACTCTTCTCCTATTCTAATCCTACTCTACTGCCATTCTACTCCCACTACAATCCTACTCAATTTCATTTTACTCCTACTCTAGTCCCACTCTACTCCCACTCTATTCCGCTTAACTCCCAATCTACTTCTTTTCTACTTCTACTTTACTCGTACTCTACTCCCACTCTACTCCCATTCTACTCCTACTCTATTCCCACTGTACTCCTATTCTACTCCTACTCGACTCCTATTCAAATCCCACTCTACTCTTAGATATCAACTACTCTATTCTCCTTCTTCTTCTATTTTACTCCCACTCTACACCTATTCTTCTCCTACTCTACTCTATTCTACTCCTACTCTACAACCACTCTACTCCCACTCTACACCTACTCTACTCCCATTCTACTCCTACTCTACTCCCACTCTACTCCTACTCTACTCCCACTCTTCTCCTTCTCTACTCCTACTCTACTCCTCATACTCTACTCCCATTCAACTCCCACTCTACTACCGCTCTACTTCCACTCTACTCCTACTCCACTCCCATTCTACTCTTACTCTACTCCCACTCTACTCCGACTCTACTCTTATTATTCTCCGATTAACTCCCATTCTACTCCAATTCTAGTTCTTCTGTACTCCTATTCTACTCCTACTTTACTCCTACTCTTTTCCCATTCTACTCCTACTCTACTCCCATTCTACTCCTACTCTACTTCCATTTTACTCCTACTCTACACCCATTGTAGTCTTTTCCTACTTCTACTCTACTCCTATTAAACTCCCACTCTACTTCTACTCTACAACAACTCTACTTCCACTCTACACCTACTTTACTCCCATTCCACTCCTACAATACTCCCACTCTAGTCCTACTCTACTCGTCATACTTGACTCCCATTCAACTCCAACTCTTCTACCACTCTACTTCCACTCTACTCCTACTCTACTCCCATTCTACTCCTACTCTACTCCCACTCTACTCCGACTCTACTCTTATTCTTCTTCGATTAGCTCCCAATCTTCTTCCATTCTACTTCTACTCTACTCCTATTCTACTCCCACTCTACTCCTACTCTTCTTCCACTGTACTCCTATTCTACTCCTACTCTACTCCCATTCGACTGCGACTCTACTCTTACTCTACTCCTACTCTACGCCCACACTACTCCTATTCCTATCCAACTCTACTCCTTCTCTACTCCCATTCTACTCCTACTCTACTCCCACTCTACTCCTACTCTACTCCCATTCTACTCCTACTCTACTCCCACTCTACTTCTACTCTACTCCCATTCTACTCCTACTCTACTCCCTTTCTACTCGTTTTCTACTCCCACTGTACTACTTGTCTACTCCCATTCAACTCTTACTCTACTCCTACTCTACTCCCACTCTACTCCCACTCTACTCCTACTCTACTCCCATTCTACTCCTACTCCACACCCACTCTACTCCTACTCTACTCTCACTCTACTCATACTCTACTCCCATTCTACTCCTACTCCACACCCATTCTACTCCTACTCCACACCCACTCTACTCCTACTCTACTCCCACTCTACTCCTACTCTACTCCCATTCTACTCCTGTTCTACTCCCACTCTACTTCCATTCTACTCCTACTCTACTCCCACTTTACTCTTACTCCTCTCCCATTCTACTCCTACTCTAATCCCACTCTACTCTTACTCTACTCCCACTCTACTCCTACTCTACTCCCACTCTACATCCACTCTACATCAACTTTACTCCCACTCTAAGCAAGCAAGCAAGTACGCACGCAGGCACGCAGGCACGCACGCACGCACAGTGCGATGTTGGTGATCTGCATGTTTTTGTACTTTACCTTTTGAGAGAGCAGAAAATGTCTGCTCGTGTGAGTACATCTGCTTATATTTATATTATACAAATACCAGTCAAACTTAACAACATTGTTTATTTTTGAACAGACTGACAATTTACCTATTGAAAGGTAAACACGCATTGATTGTGTAGTAAAAAAACACTTTCAAAAAGCACCAGGTAGCGCTGTAATCATTTACTGAAAATATGTTAGCAATTTACAAAGTCAACAAAATCGGATAAGATTATGAAAATAAAACGCAAGCACGTGGAGATATGCATTTAAGCCTTTTTTGCGTGTGAAACGATTAATAGAGTATTAAAAGCGTCTGGATGACACTGAATCTATGATACGTGTGTACGGAATAGGTATTCCCTGACTGAATAGAAAAAGGAAACAAGATTTCACTTGGGATATTCATTAGGAAAGTCGGATAAATTGATCTAAGGTTGGTTATTTTAATTCGTAGTCACTGGTAATTTACCGAAACTCTTGTGATTTCATTATTACACATTATGGATTTTACAATGAGCAAAACGTTTGTGGTCTGCATATTGTTTGTATTTTAGAAATAAACTGAAGCATTATTAAAATGTAAAGACCACACTTTAAAAGGACACCCTATACCATGAACGTGTGCTGTATTTTTTATTATAATTTTTATTATTTTAATTTATTTTTTGTAGCAAATGGTGCAACGCATGGTTTATAAACAAAACTAATCAGTATCAACGGACGGACGGACAGACTTCTCAACTTGGTACTATTATTTATTTGGAAGTATACAATTGTGACACATATTTAGTTGAACGCTGCGTATACAAGTAAATCACATAATAATAATTGGTTTCTTGTGGTTTTGTACTAGATATGATTGAATGCGCTACAAGGATATGTTTAAATATATATTGTGGGTATCGCAGTCTATAGAAACAACTTTAGTTGCTGCTGTTGTCGTTGTTGTTGTAGCTTTTTTTCTGAGTGGGTGGGTTGGGCGTCAGAGGTGGGGTGGGGAGGGGATATCTTGGTATTTTCTAAGCACAACCGTAATGGCCATCCAATTGATTTTCATTTTAACTCTTATTGTTCATCAAGAAGATGACAAATCATTAAGTCACAGTCATGTGTAAGAAACAGAAACAGACGATGAATAAAATTAGAATATTTTATCTAATAAGTGTTTTAATACGTGCCTACCAAAGTACTTGTTACAAGTAATTGTATAGTAATAATTAGAAAATCCGATTGTCACCGCCTACACGTACTTAGCATTTAACGTTTATTTAAACTGATCATGCAATACTGCAAAATGTTTCAAGTGTCACAGCGTCTGATTTTATTGAAAAAAGAAACTTCCCGTTTCGTTTTTATTGCCTTTATCATGAAACAATTTATTTGCGTGATCATGAGAAATAAATCTCTATGACACGTGCAAAAACGCTAGCTGATCAAGGGTTCACTGTCTTCTAAATAAATTTCTAGATTTTATCAGTTTTGCTTTTCTTTTCAAGTTTAAACCCTCCAACGTACGACCGTTTGTATGAAAATGTATTGACATACAAAGAAAGGAGTTATTCTTCCAAGTGGTGAAATAAAACGTGCGATATGAATGAGTTTACTTACATGGATATATATGTAAAAAGTGTAAATTACGATCCCCGGGTTTATTTTATTGTTTAAGTTTGCACTGGTCTTTTATTTAAACAATAAGAAAGAAAAAAATGAAAACATTGTAACAACCCACGTAATGAAATGAACAAGGCAATCAATTTTCTTTCAAGCCAAATGCAATACGCTGGTTAGAATAGCTAAAATCCGAAAAGGTCGAAGCTTTTTATATTTATTTCAAAGTAGCTTTTCTTTTAGATCTTCAGAAAAAAAAACAAGAAAAAACGAAACAAATATATATCACACCACATCTTTAACAGGAGTTATAAACAATTAAAAAAAATTGTCAAAATCAAGTTAAGAGTAACAGTTGCATTTTGTTGTTGTTATTGTTGTTGTAACAAACTCCCTTGGAAAATGAACCCCGCTGTCACCAGTGCAGATCACGTTGCTTTAAAAGACACCTAATGTTAACGGCTGTCAGGACTGCGAGTGACAGCAGACAGTTTTGCGTGCGAAATTGTTTAATAATATAAGCGACTAACATTTATGTGTTTGTTGAAAGAACTTAAATAAAATAATTTTTGAAAGCGGCAAAGAAAAGGCTGGAAATGAAAGAATAAATCAGGGGTCAATCTACTTTAGAATTGTCATTTTTCTTATATTAATACAAATTACGTTTTCAGGTATATTTATACGACATAATATGTTAAGCAAAAATGTGTTTAAACGAATGTATGACACTGCGATGTTGTTCACTTAACCTCGTGTGAATGAAAAGGGGTCAAGATAGATTAGCCTTAGTTAACACTTCTTCACAGCTAAACTACTCATTTCCACGAGCAGTTCTCCCCTACCCCTTCCTTGTACTCCCAGATCCGTAAAGTGATCGATCATAAGGCACGATATATGTGAATTATTAAGCAGACATACACTTTACGTGGATTGCATTTAAAATACAACGGATTGCATTTAGAACTTGTCGTAAGAGTTAATTTCACCTGTCACGCAATAAACTTTCGCTGGTTTCTAAATCAATATGACACTTTCTTCAATAGTTCCGTTGTCTTAACTTACTTGAAACGTATAAATCGATAAATAAAACAAAACCTAAGGTATCTTATTTCATAAAAAAGTAAAATTTAATCAAAGTCTTAAGACAAAAACCACACGTTGACGCATGCGCACTGATGTCAGTTCAGCACAGTTTTACAATAATATTAATCGCTTTAATTATCCACACGTAAATGGTTAATTAGATAATATCTGTATGATTTAATAATAACACACAAGTTAGAAGGTTAGACATTTTGTAAAGATCTAGACATTGGAATGTGGCATTTACAAGTTGGATACAATTTCATAAATAAACTTTAGTTAGGACTGTTTTAGACGTAAGTTTATTTCTAAATAGATTATAATTTGTAATTTTGTAATGTCAGTTTTATTTTCTATTTTCAGAATACAAATATAAGATATATATTGCTTATAAACAGTAAATGAACTAAATGTTTAGGTTTATATGTAAATTAAGTCGTTTTTTTTTTTCATTCCTAGAGATTAACAAGGGATAAAATACCAACGTTTTTGTGCAAATCTAATCTTGTTTAGAAATAAAGCATTTTTTTACACTTTGCATATTTTCTGGTCATTAAAGTATTTTGGGATTTATATAAAATGATATATACTATATCTAACATAGTGATTTGTTACTGTTATATCAATGGATTGACTGTGTAAACCAACTTCCCGCCAACTGCTGCACGTGCCTGTTGTAACGTCTGTAACCTTACTATAATAACAATCCAACAAAATTTATGAAGATTTGGACAAACATTTAAACCTATTGCTTACCAAATTGTTTGCAGACTTTTTGGCCGTTTAATGTCACTGTACATAAAGAATTTTGATACTAGTAATTTTTTTCCGAGTAGTTTCTGACATTATTTTCGAGTAATATACTTCTCGAGTAGTATTGTTTTAAAATCGACTATCGTATTGTTGAAACCTAGTCGTTTTATATCTATCTTCGGTGTTCTCTGTATGTCAGGTAGTTCGCACACATTCTTATTAAACTAAAGTTCAGTTAATACATGTAAAGATATAACAAAGTCTATCCTCTGACAAAGACAATAGGTACATTTATTTTAACAGAAACATTCATGTATCTCTGAAGAGATATTAATATGATTTCTGTGTATCAGTCTTGTGAATGAAACATCTTTTACGTTCTGTAATTTTCAATGTAAAAATTCCATGTGTGTTTTTTAAGGTCATTTCTATGAGTTTTATCTATCTAGAAGTAAGAATGTATCACATTTTTCGAGTAATATACATTTAGGCCTGGTTCGATCTCGAGCAATATTGACTAAAAAATGTCTTTCACATGATATATAGCGTATGCATATTTGAAACACTTTTCTTTTTAATAATCTACGTTGTTTTGTGGACTTGTATCAGCGCAAATACATATTGATACACCCTCTGAGTAAAGGTCAAACATATTTTCCTTTGAGTAATAAACTTACGTTATTACCTTTTTGTAGGCGTTATTTACTTATAGCACTTCTTTGTTGTTTCATATAACTGAATGTTCTTTTATTAAAATTAGTCAGTTTACGAAGACAATAGGCCCTACGGCTTTATTTAAATTTCTTCAAAGTGACAGCTGCTTTAAAGGGAATCAAAAGAAAATAAAATGCAACAGAATTACGCATAATTTTCCTTGAAAACTGTTTATTTAGACTTCACAAATTCGTTAAATCCCTCACAACACAATAAGAATATTGTTTTCTTGATTGCTTTTATTACCGCCACTGTCTTACGAAAACGTGGAAGAATGTTCGTTTAGGTGCATCGGGTCTATTGTAATCTCATTTAAAATATTGCATTTTTTATTTCATTTACACTCTGAACACAGTATTTTGACTGTTGCACATACATAAAGAAAATAGTGGAAATATTAAAACAGTAAATTGTTGATTAAACCGCACTTTTCTTTGCTCTCGAAGTCGCAAGTCGGTATGTATTTTGCTGATTTCTAGGAGTCGACCTGATATCGCTTCCATTTCAAAAGAATAATTGTTTAATGACAATTGCTCAGATTCTACGGGTTTGAGGAGTATCCCGATTTCAATTTAATTATTGTTGTTGTTGTAGTCTGTTGCTACTCTACATGGCATTGAATAAAGAAGATGACCCTTTAATTGATGGAAATGATATTCGGACTTAACAAACAAAAAAGAAAACGACAACAACAAAAAAGCAAACAATCGCGAAAATTGATGATCTGTATTGCTAGACGGTTAATCAAAAACACCCTTTTGTTCAGTTATTTTTAGATAGTTTTAACTTATGGTCACTTTTCCAGAAATATTGCAGACAATAACGTTTTATTTAAACGTCGATAATAGTGTTGTTATTGTAAAGTGTCGTTTTGTAATATGACGGGGATTAGGGCGGGATTTTATGTCATGTGTCAAGTAGTTATATGTCAGAATTTCACCTAGCAGGTCATATGTCTCGTCAAACATTGGCATACCCCGAGCCACCCTAAACTAAGACTACAAAATCGCCAATCGTGACCTTGCATTCTGTCGCTAAAACCTCCAAAACATGTAGATCATAAGTATCAGAACCAACTCGCAAACACAAACATGGTTTAAAGTGGATATAAATTATCAAAAAAAAAAAATAATTCCAGAGACAATCTCAATAAAACACGAATGGCCTAAATCTGTGAAATGTAAAAAAAAAATAATAAAAAAAGATAATAATAATAACATTGCTAAAATAAAGACATCATTTATCAATATTTGACAAGTCTCATCATTAAAATAACAGTCTAATTTTCTGAACAAAAACCAAATGACACGCTATGTTTTCCCCTGAGATCCTTTCCAAAACAAAACTGAAATTGAGTTTAGACTGCGTTATGCCTTTTTGCCATCTGTGTCATTACATCATAATATTGAGTAGTAAATTAGTTTGCCGCACAATATATTGGTAACATTCATTTCTTCTTTTTTTCAGCGAAAAGAATTAGTTACACCCTGCTACAGGCGAACGAAATACATCATTTTACGTTAATACATGTATTACTATTGTCAGGATTTTGTAGCTTACTGTAGTTCTGTTACTTCGAGTTATTTTTATTATTCTTATAATTCAAATAGATTTCATCTCTCTCTCTCTCTCTCTCTCCTTCTCTGTGTCTCTGTCTTTTTTTCTATCATTCACAAATTGTAATAAATGTGTAGACGTGTATATTATACTATTTTAACTCGATTATATAATGTAAAATGGAAAAAAATCCACTTGCCCTGAGCTGGATTTGAACTCAGGTACCTTCGTTTACTAAGCGGACACTCTAGTACGTCGCCATAGAAGCTAGCTGCTAGGCAAGGAAGTAGAAGTGCCGTATTATATCTCCGGCTACGATAATCTTCCGGAAGACTGAATACTTAACTTTAAGGCAACCTATTACACAAGCTATTCTTTGGCAACATTTTGTCTACATTGCAGGTTTGGCCCGACATTCAGGGAGAAAATATTAACTTTTCATAATGTCGGCAAAACCACCGACGATGAACAGTTCCGCATCACTGTTGTCTTTGAATGCCGACGCTGTCCCCCGATGTAGTACTCATGGAAAACGTCTGAAATTCTTCTGTAGTAAACACGAGTTGTTGCTTTGTTCCGTGTGCGCTGTAAAGCGTCACCGTGTTTGCGAAGAAGTCCTTACTATAAATGAAGCATGCGAGGACAAAAGAAGCGAGGGCAATAAATTGCTGGATGTGTACAGTCAGAAAATTGCACTGATAGAAAATGCTGTTGTAGAGAGGAAAGCTGCGAAAAAACTGCTGGACACTAACGCACAAGAGATTCAAACAGAGATTCATGAAATAACTGAAAAGTTAATAGATCTCGTGAAACATGAAGAACGTACGTTGTTGGAAACCGTGCAAACCATGCAAGCTAGAGAATCAGAGACGCTTGATAAAGATATTGCTGGTTTGGAAGAAACTTGTGAAGGTGTTAGGAAAGCACATGATTCGCTTTCTCAAAGCTTGAAACTCTCGGACGTCGATCTTATACACGCTGTAATGAAAGAAAAACAGAACTTGGAGGATGAAGTTGTGGTTGAAAACATTGTAAAGAAGCGCTTTAAGGAGATCGATTTCAAATTTGTTGTTTCCCCACACATTACGTCATTTTTGAAACACTTTAAAAGTCTAGGTCAGGTCATGATGTCAGAAGACAGCGGAAATCTGGTTCGTGTTCCAAGGTCAAACATGTCAACACCCATTAGTGAAATTATGTCGCCGGTTCCTCGCTATCGCAATGAAAACGCAAATGAAGCTATACAACAGCAACAGACACCCGAGGAAGTCCATATGTCAGCACGAGAAAAGTGGACTCGAGACAGACAGAGACACATGCAAGGACAATTACACAGTCGTGGAGATAGTGCTTCCAGCACGTCTAGCGTATTTCTGCCAGATCAACCGCGAAAGAACCAGCCGATGCGAGCCCTTCCGATGACCAGGCCAGAGACCCCTGAGATTTACAGCCGGCCTAGCATTCCTACCCAGAGGAGGGAATTTGTTCCCCGTCCAATGTCTACACCACCAGTTGATTCACCAGGATATGGCCATAGTCCTAAATCGAGAGATGTAAACAGATTTAATTCCTCAAACAAATACAGAACTACCAGACCGGAACCTGTTTATGTTTCCGACAGAAGCTCTCCAGCTCCTGTTCGATCCCCACAGCATAGTAATCACAATGACGTCATCGTTACAAATGGTCGACAGGATTTACACCATAGTGAACCAGTCCATGTTTTTCAACGCCGTGCTACATCTGATCCACAATCTCCAAAGACCGAACGTCCTCCGTCACCTTGGGCCAACAGGACACAATCGCCGCACAGACATTCCCCTCCTGGTCAGCAACCGTCCTATTCTATTGTAAGTGTAAAAGACAGTGACACAAATTTTGGCCGATCATTTGCAGCTGTTCAGATCAACGACCCAACGCTAAGTAATGATCATCCGACTTTACATCCGTATCAAAGCGTGGCAACTATAAATGTGACAACACAAGGGAATAGGGACAGATCTCCACCAAGTAACGGAGTAAGCGCCGTTTTTTCTGTCTATCCACCTTCAGACAGACGCACAGGTTTATCAAAGTCGAAAGAATACTCACCTAGATTAGACGAAAGTCGAGGCTTTTCCCCAAGCACCAACATGATGATGCACAATATGGGCACGGACGAAGAGAAGGTTCTACGTTGGGTTCACCAGATATCGTTCAATTCAAATGGCATTGGCTCGAAGCGGCTTATTTCCGGTGTTGGTGTTTTGTTCGATGGTAGGGTGGTGCTTGTAGATCAGGAACACTACACAGTTCAGCTGTATGACAGAAACTATCGATTTTTGTCTGAACTAAAACTTGACTCCAGACCTTTTGACGTAGCGGTGATTAGTGACAATAAAATTGTTGTGAGTTTGCAAAGTGAGAGAGTATTGAAGTTTATTTTAGTATCTGGTGACGGCTTGTCCTTTGTAGCGGATCTCGGTGTTCCCTGTGACATGGTGTGTTATGGCGTGTGTCGGGGTGGAGGAAATTATTGTGTGTGCTGTGGGGATGAGGTTTGGATATTATCTGATGACGGTCGCGTCGTGAATAGGTTAAAAACCGATAAAACCGGAAATTCACTATTTGTACAGGCGGAGTACGTGACAATAGACAATACAGGAAATGTCCTCTTTGTTTCAGATTCCGGAAGTAATAAAATTCTTGCCATACAAGTCGACGGAAGGAGGCTTTGGGAATTTTCGTATCAAGGTTTCAAACCTGCGGGTCTGAAGTGTGTAGATTTGTACATTTATGTCTGTGATAGGGATCAACATAGGGTTCTAATGCTAAATATGGACGGACATGTGGTTAAACAGTCTATAGTTGGAAGGTTAGAAAATCCTCGTGCACTGTGCTTTCATAACGCAGCCACGCAGCTGATTGTTACTCAGATGAGAAATGACGCGATCGTAAGTCCGCCCCGCCCTATACATGTATATACATTACAATAGCATGCGCTGCAATCCTGCACAGATAAGTTTATGCATAGTTAAAACTAAGTAAGTTTAAGGTATAGAAAGTAAACGATGCTAGTAAGGGCAGTCAAAATCTGAGAATAAGAAAATATTGCGCACAATTATACAGGTTATACGATAGTATTAGATTGCAACACTTGTGAAAATATTTTACCCGAGACGCGACAAGAGTATTTCACTATTAAAGCCATAATATCACTATTTTAGAAAAATAAGAAAAAAACAACATTTTCTCTGAATACACATTTGTTGTTTTGTCTGGCATTGTTTGTAATTTAATTAATTCTCAACGTCATTGTAAGCAACACTGTCGGGTTTTCATTGTCCGCTGATAACATTTTGACAGTTCAACTTTTTTTTTGTTGTTGTTAAATGTTCTTTCAGTCACTTTCCAAAATAACTTAAATACGTTTAAATTAAACTGTTTGCAAAAGAAACCGTGCTGAAGATAAAAAAGTAATGTGTATATTTCGAATTTCTCTTTTCCCCATTTCAAGAAATTCTAAAGAAAGTTTGTTCATAGTTCTCACAAAAATGAAAATGACTGAAAAAAAAGACTGACTGAATGAAAATGATCTGGTTGGAGACCCAAATTCAGACTCTTTCCTGGCATCTCTAGTGATTAAATTATCATCATTATTTACAATTTGAATAAAAAGTTACTTAAGGATTGTATAGCTAGTATCTTAACTGCATGATTAGGCTGGCTTTTTTATTCCTAGATTTATTTTTCTAAGAAGTAGTGGTATTACTGAAAATTCTATTAATTCTATCGTCGGTAGCAAGGTTAAGGCACGACGGATACATGCCCTTTAGACTACTAGTACCTACCTAAAACAGGTATGGTCACTGTCATAGATGCTCTAAGGCTATCTCCATAAAGACCTGTTTTGGTCAGTTTACAAGATACCCTTAAAACTATCTACATAAAATCCTGCTTGGTCACTTTCCTAGATGCCCTTAAAACATCTTCATAAAAATATGTTTGGTCAGTAATAGATGCCCTTTAGACTATCTTCATGAAAACTTGTGTGGTCAAAATCATAGATGGCCTTTACACTTTCTACAGAAAAATGTGTATGGTAAGTTTCATAGTCTTGCCCTTTTAACTATGTACATAAAAAACTTGTTTGGACAATTTGATAGACTGGTTTACAATAACAAGACAGTGCCAGAAATTCGGAATCTTATTTGACAGACACTGTTAGAACAATGCAATTAAGATTTAAAATGTAAGTTACGAATATTCCTACTTAGATATTTACAGCACGAGAACTAACCATTTACGTTTTAATTTTTGCAGCATGACAATTTACCGTTTACTTTTGTTAGC
This sequence comes from Cyclina sinensis, assembly GCA_012932295.1. Lineage (NCBI taxonomy): Eukaryota > Metazoa > Mollusca > Bivalvia > Venerida > Veneridae > Cyclina > Cyclina sinensis. The sequence goes on along the minus strand of JAAONU010000007.1, from coordinate 19,016,759 downwards.
CCTTCATACTACTAAGGTGAGGTAAATTCTTCATATGCGTGTTTGTATTTTAATAAAAAAAAAAATAAAATAAAATAAAGAAACAAAGAAACATCGGAAATTTATTGTAAAACTAGGCTTTATTTTCAGAAATGTAAACATTCCTCGCATAAATTTATTGCTAAGAGAGGAAACTGAATAAATTGTCTTCAACATTTATTCAAATGCACGTTCTGGGATAAAATGCACGTGTGATTTGAAGGGTGGGTTAGTAGTACTAGTATTTTGGTGGATATTCCGCAAAGTTGCCAAATATTTTTTTGACTGTGTGATTATTTTTCACGGTTTTGTTGTGAACTGAAGTTTAGCGAGTTTGTACTTTTGCAAGGAAAAGGTTAAAATATGAATTTAATAGACTTAGTTTTTATTTGACTTGGTTGGGTGTAAGTATATTTGTACACACACACACACACATTACAGTTCACCATCATTTAATGTACGGTTAAATGTAACAAGAATATAACTTTTGTTGAAAATGATGATATTACACTTCTGTTCTGTTTTATTTTATCTGTCTTCACATTGCCATTTTCGGTTTGTTCATTGAATAATATTCTTCGTGTAAACTCAACATTGAAACCTCGTAAACATAACGATTTTCAAATGCGAAATTAGTTTTCTCACTTCCATTTCATTTTTTTCTGGAACATCAACGCACGTTATTTTTTTCATATATCTCAGTCTCCATCTGAAAGCATGCATTACTGATACTGAGGATTGATTGAACATAACACGTATATATGTAATTTTTGTCCTTGTATCAAAGGGAGACAAATGTGCAATTTAAATGTGTGTGCACGAGTGTTTTGTTTATTTTCAATAAACTGATGTTCAGTGAAAATGTATTCTTATTTATCAAAATCTTTTTTCATCTTCTCTAAGGTAGTTCAGTCACCATTGGTGACCAAGAAAAGCATTTAAATAAATTTCGAGAAAAACAACAACAGATGGTTTTCTCGCGCTCCATCCAGTATTTTTATTTCGGTAACTTGAAATACAATCGCTTTCATGTGTTTTATACCATTTTATAGGCCCTCAATAGTTATGCATAGTTGTACTTACCGTCAGGAGTATGTTTTTAAACGCCACGCGAAAAAGGACAAACGCCAGTTGTTTATTGTACAAAGATTGTTAACCTTTAGTCCTTTCAAACAGGATTGATTTCTATTTCCGTAAAGAGCCACAAATCTAGACTGGTTGAAAATTGTAAGTTTAGGAAATAAACTTTGACAGTGACTAATTACAACAACAACAAAAAAAATCAGATAAGTTGATAAGTTGAGAGTCTTTCAACTGTCGTCAGACGTGGTATATACCTAACAATGTTCAAGGAAGGACCAGTACTTCACTCAAACCAAACATAAGAAACTGCTAACTTTCTTATCGTCGGAAGCTTGACTTGAATCATCGACCTCTATCATCATAAGGTTACACCGATTTAACCTGAAACACAGGTTACAAATCAGTTTTATATTGCACCAATGCAGGTTTGTAGTGCAGTAACGCACGTGACTAGTTACAAATGGTCTCAGGTTCGATCCCCCGCTTCTCCACTAACACTGCTTATCGTGTTAAGGTTGAACCGACGTATCATGTATCAGTGCTATTTACTGAGCTACGGTGTCTCTGAAATGGGATGTTTTCTGTATCTTGAATTGTCTCCACAATCTGAAATAACCTAATTCTTCAGTGGGTTACATTGGCAACCGGTAACGACCGGAAGTAAACTTGGAATGGATTGGTTGACAGACGGACAGGCGGACGGAAAGTGAAGGTTTGATTGAAGTACAACGATTATACACAATTTGACAAAACAATGACACGAATGAATTTTTACAGATGACACGGAATTAAGAGTGAGTATTTTAGTAACAGTTTTGTAGTTACGATCCTATCTCGAACGCTGTCAAATCCGTTTTCATGAACTTTGTTGTATGTTTATGCAGCTTTTAGCAAGAGAAATGCATTAATGAAGATGGTGAAATGCGAAACCTTAATGCAAGCATTTCGTCCAGTATCTTGTATCCTTATTTGTAACGACACACTTAACTGAACAAGAAAATTTGCATGCTTACAATATCCGGCTTTTCGAAAAAAAAAACAAAAAAAAAAAAACAAACGATAAATTTATTTTAAGATTTACTAAAACTTGTTTTATTGACTGAAAAAAAAATAAATTTGCGATTCAAATAGAGTAACTGACAACACTCAAAGGTTTAAGATTGTTCTAAAGTCACGTGTTTAAACTGCCTCGTCTTATGCATAATTTGACCTGTTTTGGCAAGAGATACCTTTGAACTATTTACGTTTTGACCTTTGATGTGGTGTGATCATTTTAACTACTTGTCGTATCTGGTTACAGAATATGTGTATTTAGAAAATAAAGTTAGTCGCGTGGGCTTTTTTATCTTCTTGGTACTTTTGTAATTTTCAGTTTTTAACACCAGTGGCAGACAAACAAACAAAACAGTTTTCCCGCAGATCTTTCCTTAAAATAACAATTGTTTTATAGAAAGGGTGCGTTGACAGAGTGAACATTTGAGAACAAGGCCGTTATTGTATCGAGATGTAGTTTTTTTACAAAATGTATGCAGATTCAGGAGATTTACATGAACTCTTGATGGATACAGTTCAAATAAGGAAAACTATTTTTCTTAACAAATCGCACGAACGTTTAGAAAGAGGGAAGTATTTATTTTGCAGAGACTGTGAAACGTTTAATATTAACAACCTTCTCTATGCACTCTTTTGTATGTAAACTGTACACATACTGACATGTTCTTTTAACATCCAAAAGGAAAAATAAAATAAAAAATGCAGCTTTAAAGTCTAACAAGTGTCGTCAATTTTATTTCATAATTTTTTTCTGACTTTTGGTTTCGCATTTAACTCTAACTTGAATTGAAAATTTAAGAGGTCATTGAAGTGCAACTCGTACTAACACAGAAGCAATAAACATAATGCAGTTACCTCCCTTTGAATAATTTATAGTTTTGCAGCTAGTGGGAAATGAATACATATTTCATGTAAAATAGAAACTTGAACTGCATTAACCTAAAAGCCTGTACAGAAATTACTCACCGAGGAACATAAAATGTAATTCTATACACAGCTATTTTCAAAGTCGTTCAAGATATCTTCAAACTAAACTAATGTGTCTGTAAGGGCATTTTAAATGTGACTATCTCGTTACATAAATGTGCATGTGCATGTAACAAAACCCCCAAATAGGTTTGTTCCGTAGGTACAGTGTGTATGAATGTATGAATGTTTAGGTATAACAGTCTATTCATTTGTATTAAGGACATAGAAATGAGGAGATGAGTTAGATTGCTACTGTTTATTTAACACCAGTTTTTGTTCTATTTCATTTTGTGTAGAAGAAAACAATCTTATTACATAGAAACAGAGACCTTATATAACAAGGTTATATAAGGTCTCTAATAGAAACTAAGAATAAGGACGGTCGAAGCTCTCGAACCCAAAACCCTTATTCAGATTGAGAGCAAAACCTTATAGACAAATGACCTAAATTACAAAACCAGTTTTGTTGGTTTAGATGCAGAGCCGAAACAACAGCATTACACATGACAAACAGCTACAGTAGAAGTAACTGTTACCACAGATGTCCCTGAATAAACAAAGACCAGTCATAACATATGACTCGCATTGCATGATATTGCAAAGGACATTAACACTGTGAAAAAGATTGGTGAGCGTTCGTGAAGAATAAAGTGACACCTTTTTGTTAAATACAGACTGTAGACCAAAGTAACACTGGAGTAAATATAGACCACGCCATTTGCAAAAAAGAAAAAAAAAACACACAACTAGAATAGAAATTATAATAGCTAATATAAAGCATATCTTTTTGTCGCGGGTTCAGAAAAATCCTTTACCCAGGACGCGACTCGAACCCGCACCTGCCGCTTGCAAGTCAGATGCTCTACAAACTGAGCTACCCGGGCTGGTGATAACAAATAAGTAACTATATCACATATATATGTGACATTTTACTGTGTCTTCGTCAGGTTTTAAAGAACTATATGTTATCTATTTTGCATATCTGAATATAAAAGAAGAAATCGGAAAAAAACTATAATAAGAAAACGTTAAGGAGACTGCAGTTACAATTTTTTCATAGTGGTTCTTTTCTGTAAAAAAACTTTTAAGGACCTCTTTCAATGCAACACATTGTATTGTAAACGTAAATCACCCATACCATAAAACATTTGTAAAGACGGACCATTTTCTTAAAATCCTAGACAATAAAAGCCTCTCCAGGTGGGTCCTTTACATTCTAATCGGCTTTCCTGTGGAAGCGTTCAATCGTCGTTGATTTTTAAGCTGATCAGCGTTGTAACTAGACCATATCAATACAAAGTCAATCGCTTCTATTACAATCCATGGATGATATTATGGCAGTGACGTCACAATTAAATGTTAAAACTTGCAATCGTCTAGAGCTACCTTAGTCTTGTCAATGATGTACGTGCCTTATAACAAAAAGATCAATCAGTTTTTGTTACAACGCAGAAGACAGTAAGACATTGAAGAAAAAAGAGTGTGTGCATTTTCATTATGAAATTGAAAATAAATGCAGTGAGACATGTGAACTATAAACAAAGAACTACAAAGTAGTAACAGTCATGAAAGCACTTTTCAGGTAAAAAAGAAGATACTGTGGACATTTGCGAGTAATTGGGTGTTTACGGATCAGTCCAATATACTTAACAATTTCAATTTCAGCTAATACATACACTGAATTTTCTGCCTTCAAAATAAAATGTGAAGGACTCTCCTCTGGCGTTACATCCTAAACGTCGTATATTACCTATACGCTCGTAGATGAAACATAAAACTTGCAATTATAATTGTAGAACGTTGATTTTATCATTGTATTTATGAAGAAATTGAAACGTTTTATAAAGTGTCTATTTCGTTGACGTTTCTTATCTAATGTGTAGTAACACGAAGATCTTTCATATTTAGTGGAAAAAAAGTTTCACCTTGACCTTTAAGATTAATGTCTTTTGCACTTGTGTTCTTCTTACCTAGTAAAAGATTAGTTATGGTATCTTGTAACTCAATACTGACATAACCAAAGTAATATATATTCTAAGACCACTTTCAATATAAGCAGATTTATTCTGGTTCTATTGAATCTATACAGTGTTTACATTATCATCATTATCGTTGTAATCAAATTTCACCGAATCAAATGACTTTTCGAAGTTAATAAAAGCACAATTTATCTTCAATCTCAATTTGAGAAAAAGTTGATAACCATCATTTCAGTTCGCTGTCTCTTTCAAGAGACAGATAATACATACCTGTGAAAGGAGCCTTTTGTACGTATTACTTACCACCTGATCAAATTGAAAAAACACTCTCCCTTTCATGTCGCGATGTCCATTGAATGGACATGACCAGCTATTGTCCTTTGATATGAAAGAACAACTATTTTCTTACTTGGTATTACACTTCTCTTAAGCCTTGTATCAAACTAGGTTTAAGTTTTAATACTTCTGTTAAGTGAAGCGAGAAACTACGGCCAATTATAGATGCATTGATATTATATTTTATTTATGAAATAAACGATATGTGAAAATCGTCGAGGATACACCTGAGTGACTGTTGCTTTATGCTGATGTTAAGATAGTTTTTTTCATGCACACGACAAACACAGACTTGGATAGAATTTGTGAGATTGACAAAATTTCTAATATTGTGACGAACTTTAGAGCATTTCGCTTTTCAGTGGTGGATTAAACAAAAGTTGCATTCATATAATTCTCTCGTACACAGAGCTTTTGAAACGGTCTGTGATTTTTCGGCTGTTAAAGGCATGTAGCATGCAAAGTTATGTTATGAATAAAATTAAAATATTTTAGCATCAATAATAGGCAAAATATTTCACCGTGTGAGTAAATGCAATAAAAGTTCATCATTTTCGAATCATTTAATATCGTTATTTTTGTGTGTATATGGCTGGATATATATGTTTTTCGTGTCTTGTTTGAAAACTGAGCCTGGTTTCATTTGGAATGTAAAAGTTCAAAGCGGTGAAAGAGTTTAACTTTACACCATAAGGTGTTGGACGTTTATATCACTTAAGTGAAATTCGACCCGAGACAAAAATGTTGCAAACGGGCAACCTGTCGATTAAACATTGGAATAAATAGACGCCTTGTGAAATAATGACGGATTAATTTGTTTATTACACGTATTGATTGGCAAAAAAGTGATTCAGAGATAATTTAAAATGTCGTCTGCTTTAACAAATGGCGGTATTCCGCATCTCAATGTTTCAAGCAGTTCCCAATGGATGGAAATCCAAAGAAATACTTTTAAAAACTGGGTAAATGAACAACTGAAAAGTCGGGGTTTGTCGATTTTTGACCTACGAACCGATTTTGCTGATGGGGGTTTGTTAGTAGCCCTTGTTGAGATTCTACAGCGGCGTAAATTGCCAGGAGCCGTAAGAAACCCCACACATAATCATGAAAAACTACACAACATCACTCTTGCCTTGGATGCCATTGCAAAGGACAACGTTACCCTTATAAATATTGGTAAGTGTTTTTGTAGGACTGAGAGATGCCCTTTGTAGACTACATGCATATTTGGACTAGAGGCAGACTACATTAAAGTCAGACTAACTAAATGATGTTTAATGACTCTGGCAATGGCACACATATACATATTGGTAGGTACATGAAAATACTTAATGGTAAATTAAAACCATAGACTAAAGGCAGACTGCACTTAATGTAGAGTTATGTAAAAATCTTATCATTTGTTGACTTTTTGAGGGACGCAAGCAAAGGTTTCTGAAAAAGGGCGAGTAGATATCATATAATCAAGGCAAATACATTAGGTAGACTAAGGGAAACGCGAACAACCATTTGACTTACGTGTCCATTTCAAAGGTTAACATTGCAAGGGTCAAGGTCGAAGCTTATTACTTTAAAATTATATATATATATATATATATATATATATATATATATATATATATATATATATATATATATATATATATATATATATATATATGTGTGTGTACATCAATATAGACAAATGTAGACGTCATACCTAGTGTAGACTTAAGACAGAGCGGGTTACCTATGACTTTTAATATGTCTTTTCATTCGAACACATTGCAAAGGAAATTGTCTCATCTATAAAAGGGTGTGTGCATGTAGATATCAGTATGCTTATTTTTAAAAGACAATAATAGAAATAAATAAGTGAAAAGAACAGCTAAAAAATTAATGCTTGACAACTTTTTGTTAAAAAGATGTTGTCAAAAGGTGAGGGTCACATCGAATATCAAGAATGGCGTTAATCTTGTTTTACCTGAAATCTGGTTTTAAAAAATATTCCCCTTATATATATATATATATATATATATATATATATATATATATATATATATATATAATCCAGCGTGGGAGTTGTATACATGTATAAGCGTTAAAATATAAGTAAAGGCGAGAATGTTGTTATACAGGATTTGAGCGAAACAGGGAGGGTCCTGACATAGATTTAAGGTCGACAAACAAATGTCAGAAATAAAATACATGGCTATTTACACAAAATTATACATTCCATGATATGGGATAGTTACGTGAATGCACATTCAAATATTCGTTTTCATGTAGTAGAGGAGTGAAGTGCATTTAAATGTTTAAACATGCAGAACACGTTTTTAGTGGTAAAGTCATCAATGCATTCCATCTTAATCTAGTCAGGTGACTTTCGACTCGCCAAGTGGTTCAACTTTTTTTTCATTGGCGCAAATACTTTTGTGCGCTGAAAACCCAAACGTCAAACCCTTTTCGCTGCATTTTTTCTGAAACAAGAAAGCCATGGTGGCCATGAAATATGAACTGTTGTTGTTGTTGATAATGTGTTGTCGTCAATTGACATACTTACACATAATTACTGGATTACAGTAGTGTGAATCAAAATGCTACATAAATGACGTACTGGGAAAAAAACGTAGTGACAAAAACGTAGTGATAAAATAGCGTAGTGGTACAATCAGAATGATAAAATAGATGAAGTAAAGAAAAGACGTAGTAATAAAAAAGCTGCGATAATAAAGACATAGAGATAAACTCAGAATGATAAAAAGACGTAATGACTAAAACGTAGTGATAAAATGGCGTAGTGATACAATCAGAATGATGAAATAGATGAAGTAAAGAAAAGACGTAGTAATAAAAAAGCTGCGATAATAAAGACATAGAGATAAACTCAGAATGATAAAAAGACGTAGTGACTAAAACGTAGTGATAAAATGGCGTAGTGATACAATCAGAATGATAAAATAGATGAAGTAAAGAAAAGACGTAGTAATAATAAGCTGCGATAATAAAGACATAGAGATAAACTCAGAATGATAAAAAACGTAGTGATAAAATAAACTTAATGATAAAAAGGCGTGGTGATAAAATCAGAATGAAATAAAAGACGTAATGATTAAAAAGACGTAGTTTTGCAAGAAAGACGTAGTATAAAAACGCAGCTGTCTTAAAGTAACGATTAAAACACGGTTTTAACAAATCATTGACAAGTTTTAGTTAACTTCAGCTCCGGGGTAATCCCTTTCCAAACTTATAAACCCACCCACATATTTAAACAAATATGCACATATTGAATTTCTTATTTAAAAAAAAACAAACAGGATTTATGTCAAAAAACTTAAGTGCGTGTTTGCAAAATCGTTCTTTTACTCGTACAAGCATTGAAGGGTGTAAAAACTCAAAGAAATGAAGTCAGTTTAGAAAAAAATGACCCTTTATTCGGAAGTGCTTAACAAGTTTACGAAAATGAATTACATGATCGGAAAATGTGTCGAGGCAAAGCATTAAGTATGAATTTCATGGTTATAGAGTCTATGAGAAAAACAAAAATGTCGTCTGCATCCAGGCGGTCATATTATTGCTTTACCTTTACGAATAGTTTTGTGAAGTTTCTGTTACAGCTGTAGAAACACTGTGGAAGGGATTCTATTTCGATAAATTGTTGTGCCTTTTAATATTTCATTATTGATGTAATTGAATTTTTAATTATTCACCGATATCTTCGGAATTTTTTTCTGTCATGTAAAGGTTCACGACAGCTTCTGGCTCTGTATTGATTTGACACAAATACAATAGCATTGGTTTAATTTGAATCATTTCGTGATGGTTCAAATGATTAAGCGTTATATAATGTCACACTGATCAGAAAATTACATCAATTGTTATTGATTTACAGCTGGAAAACACTGGAATTTAAGGCTTTGCGCAAAACTATTGTAAAGAAACATAAAACAAAGCGGCGATACAATAGTTTTGTCTCCAGGATACGCATGCGCAGAATATTGAACGAAATTGATTAGAAATTGAAACAGGTTGACAAAAAGGTTATAAGAATAATCTCTTTTTCTAACATTATTAAGATGTCATTCTTGATACTTCCATTTGACTGAACATCCGAAGATGAAAAGAAAACAGCGTATATTAGTTGTACACATTCGGAAATGAGATTAGAGAGTTTTAGATACGTGGGTAGATATAATTGTATCTCCTACAAGGGAACAAAAATCTAAAGTCTAAAAATTTGCATTAAACTCATCGAGTTATTACAAAAGGAGTTCCACAGTGCACTGTAATAATTACATACACGATGTATCCCAAATTACAAACAGTAGGGGGGGGGGGGGGGTAGTCAAGTCAATTAAATAAGTTATAGTTGTTGAATAAACACATTTCCTTAGGTCCTTTAGCATAATTACCGAAATCTTCGAGATAAACTCTTATTCACAGACATTGTTATACTCAGTAAGTCCAAACACCAGTACCTCCTAACCAGTCATACTTTTAACTCAACGAGTCTTGGAATTCCAATCTTGCATATTACATTAACAAGTACTTGACCTTAAAACATTCCACAGACACTTACATTTACCCAGTATATATCCTAGTCCCACTAAACGGTTCAGTTTAGACATTAAAATTCTTGTCGATCACTCACTGGTTCATTGTAGAGTCGGCACTTCCATGTCCAAAGTCAGCTTTATTCATTAAAGTAAGATTTGAGAAAATACTGACCGGTTTTTTTCTCTCTCACTACATAGACATTACATCTTTGTGTTTTACAAATTTAACTGTATACTGTTTAGAATACTCAGAAACGATGAGTATATATTTCTAAATATCTCATCATGGCTTAAAAGCTTGCAATCATGGCATAATTAAACATACAACAAAAAAGGTTAATTGATTATAAGACTGAGCATAAATTATTTGACCTTAATACATTTCCATATATTTGCATAAATTATTCGCAGTGTCGTTTCTAAAAATAGTAACGAGTATGTAATATAACAATTTAAAGAGGCGTGTGCTAAATTTTCAAATATTCCATTTTCTTCAAAATCAAATACATAAAAGTATTGAATGAATTATCAATACCAATTTTTATCAACGTGTCCGACGAAAATTATAAGTACAATAGAATGAACTAATATTTGTCTTTATATAAATAGTTGTTAGTGTACCATTGTTTGGTGGGTAGGCATTATTATTATGCTCACAACATTTTTGGTTGCTATTATGCATTAAAGGCAATCTTTTCAGCATATTTTCTACTAATTATCAATTTTTTTTTCATTATAAAGAGAATGGGCCAATATAATAAATACGCAGCATATCACCTGTATATTTTAGGGTAGGTCCTTTCAAACGCTGCTGTTGAATGTTATTTACATCTCGTTTCTTCGAAAAATAAAGTATTTTTTCTAAAACCTTTTCAAACCACATAGTGTTGCTTATCACAGTGATATCTTGTGAAATAAGACATGGACTAAACAGGTTTAAACCAGATCACCCCGTACTCTTTTTTCTGACGTAAATTCAGTGTACATTGAAGGATGTGTTGAGATTACAAGTTTCAAGTATTTAACTGTTCAACTGTATAAATAATTCAGTTTTAACAGATGTTTTGCTATTTAAAGGTAAACTTTTTGAGTCCGTATAATTATGCAAAGCAATCAAGTTATATGAAATGATGCAACTCAGCAGACTTCAACATATACAATAAACTTTTAACAACGCATAGTGCAGTTGTCTTTTTACACAATATAAGAGAACCATTTGTTTTAGTGGCGCTTCTATCAGGGCATTTTAGTGCCATGTAAAGAAAATTGGCGGTGACATCACGAACCTCGCTGTTCTTTCGGTTCGAGTACTGATTTTAACTTCCCGAAAGCAGCCAACTGATTTTGATGTAAAACAAATAATCTAAAGTTATAAGAATGAAGCATTAACCCATGAAATTGAATACTGAGGGCGCACACAAAAAAACAACAACAACAAACATTGGAGTCACTTTTCGAATCTTGCACCCACCCTAGCACAAAGTCGGACACTCACCCTGAGGGGTATACGAGGGTCAATGCCTGTAGGGGTACAGACGTTAACCAGTGGGTTGATTTTAGATCAACACTTATCCTATCAATAAGACAGACAGACAGACGGACGCATAGATGTCGATAATTTGACGTAGTTACATAGCCAAATATTCCTTACATGTAAATAACACGACGGAACGCAATGAAGTTATCAAGTATACGATTGACATATCATTCAAAAGTATCTAAACTTTCGCTAGGGGCGTGTGAAACAAGTTGTTAACATTACGGAACAATGTTTTCAACCGAATTTAACAAATAGCAAAGATTTAGGATACGCATGCTATTAAAATATTTCTCTATCACCTGTGTGAAAAGGAGACTTAAGCCTAAAGACTATTTTGTCACAAAGCGGATTACAGAAGATATGTAATCGATTTCTGCCAATACTGTTGTGTTTGTCAATATTATGTTTTATGAAATCGATCTTGGCTCCAAAAGCAAAAATAGTTTATTCTTTTAGCTGATATATTGTTGTAAAACTAGGATCTTCAAGTGAATTATCAGTTGAAAACCGTCTGGCTACATTCTTACAAAGTCTTTTTTTTCAATATTTATTTATCTCATTCTATCAGTAGTTGTTTTCGTTTTTTGACATGCATTTCCTTTATACTTTATTCCTTTATGAATAAATGTAGTCTATAAAAATAGAGTCGTGTGGTATTCATGAATTAAGACTCACTGAAATAAAGCATTGTTGGAATTGAGCATTTTTATGTTTAAATAAAAAATCATTGAAACCGCTTTTGAACACAAACAACAATGTTTATAAGGAAATAAGTGATATAATTGGAAGAAACAAAGTCAAAAGTCGGTTATAATGACCCATTTGCGACCGTGTAGGTGACATATGAAAAAATATAATGTAAAGCAGAACGTCTCAAACTTTTTTAGACGTTGCCGTGTAAAAAGCGAGTTGATACAACTAGGTCAGTGCCCGCCAAACGTACTGAAAGCTCAGAATTCGAGAATATCACTGTAACAAACTATATATCATATCGCCGTTCATTCGTCGGTACCGGTTGCCCACATGACCGACGCCCCTTTAAAAAGCTTAGTTATTTTGGGTTGTTGGTGGGAGGGGTGGGCAGGGGAGGGGCGGGGGGGGGGGGGGTTAGTGCCAAAAAAAAAAGAAAGCATCACATTCCAGCGATACCTCTTATACTTTTATATGCTCATTGTGATACGCCCATACAGACCAAACACTGGCCCTCGGTTTGATGTCTCATCCAAAAGACAATTACATATGTTAGTCGAGGAGTGGGGGTCAAGCTAACGTCAATCTTGATGATTTTTTGATTTTGCTGATTTCATGCAATGAAACAAACGTTCACAAACAACATTGTAAATTACAGCGATTGATCATTTATTTATACAGATGTATATATAAATAAGACTTTACCATAGATGTGTCTGTATGCGCTTTTTGAAATGTATTCCGCGTAGGGTTCATTATACTGCATTTAAATGAGAAAATTATGCTTTTAAGTTATGGATCATGTTAACTTTCACTCAGCCATGTGTAACATTAATATCATAAGTTTAAAGGAATTCCGCTCGCTATCTGTCGTTGAATTTATAACGACTTGAAAGGACGTCTATAAAATTTAATTAAAAAAAGCGACAAATGTTACGTGTTTAAATTAAGGGTAAGATTTTTCAAGCTTATTGTCATCCATTGTCATCGAAAGGAAGTCTTGAACGGTATAGACTATGGAGGTAGACTTCGTTATGAAATGTTATAAAAGTCTCTAGGTAAACGCATATTCTCACGTTAGCTATTTATTTGGTCATAGATAGGTACATAATTAATGGCCGCCCCATCTTTGGAAACCCATATTCGTTATATCCCATCTCACTCGATTTAATGTAGTCTTACGGAATATGCACAGGAGGAGATGGGGGTGGGGGTGTCTGACGTGTGGCTCATCGCCCTTATGCTGGTTTTACGTGAAATGCCAATGGATATTTTCACGTATGACCACATTGAGCCACCGTACATTTACATTTGAACTCACCGCCTACTGTTTTCATGACTGCCCGTAAAGTTTCATTTTTGGGTCGTCTTATCGTCGTTGTGACTTATTGAAATTCAAAAGCCACGGTGTTACGAATAAAATTGCAAAATAGCTTTACCTTTATTTATCAAATTGTCATAAATACAACTTTCTTATAGTGAACGTTGTCACAAACTTTATTACTGTTTTATGCCCTGTTTTGAAAAGCTTTTAAACTGCCTTAAAATTGCTACAAACTTGAGATACAGTTGTGGTTGAAAAGATGAGTTAAACGATAGCTTCCTCCTTGCATGTTGTATGGTTTTCTTCTAAAGGTGTTTGCTCTAAACTTTGTGAGCTTCACATGTTTTGAAAAAATTATTAATGTATTGCTATTGTCAGATATTTGAAGTAGTTAGAGCACATGGCTTAAGCGTGCGGCATGTGTTTGAATCCCTGTTCTTGTATTGTCCGTATCGTCATGATCTGAAGCTAACATTGTCATGGAAACAGCCTTGGTCTGACGTGTCAGTCCTACACAGTTCTATGGCGGTCCAGAAGTGTGGTTCGATTGTGGCCGTACCTGTTAGCATTTAAGCTGGATTGTGCAAAACACAATATGCAGTTGTTAAGGATAGTGCTTGATGCAATATACAACTGTAGGGAATAGTGTTAAATATAATTAACAATTGTTAGGAACAATACTAGATACAATATGGTATTGTCATGGTTAGTGCTAAATACAATGCAAAATTGTTGGGGATAGTGCTAGGACAGAAAGGATCTCATTCTAGAGATCTCTCGGGTTTCTTTGACATGCTCAGTGTATAGCACCCATACATGGGACCTCGGTTAAAAGTGTCATTAAAACCTAATGACAATTAGACATGAAGGCGGTGTGTGTGTGTGGGGGGGGGGGCGGGGGAAAGAGAGAATGGGGAAGGATACAACTGTCCTGTATGTTTTAACTGAAACACTGGTCTGTGGTTTAGTTAACTTTTCGCAAATGCATAAAATGTTCTAAGAAATAAGGAAATTCATATGTACACTTTTAACCCCCTCATTCAAAACATTATTAACAAGGTTTCATACAAATGCGAAAAAACAGCTGACAACAAAATATTTTTACAATGTAAGCGTGATTAATGATGTTTTAATATAATACATACGAACAAATATGATTTTAACGACAGTCATCAGTATGAGGTTATAATTGCTTCATAAAAAGTATTTAATGTTTTAATGGCTATTAAGTCGATAAGATATTGTATCAATTCACGTTATTGAACAAGGTGGTAAAAATGGTGATGATGGTGATGTGATGATAATGATGACAGAAATAATTAGAGCTATTGTGAATCTGATGATAATCTGTTGATGGCGCAAAATGAAAAAAAATCTGCCATAGTTATTATTATTATTATTATTATTATTATAATATATTATAATAATAATAATAATAATAGAAAAAAGAAGACCAGTTTCGCTAGAAAGATTGTTAAACTTTAATAAGAATGAACAATCTGCTCCGACTTATTTTTTCGCCAAAACGAAATGAAATAAAAGTATAGGTCATATAAAAAATAGGTCAAAGAGGAAATTACCGTGTATTATTGGTAGGTCGTTATTTGTATGCCCACCACTGACACTGGATGAAAAATGCTTTGGGCAGTTAAAATTGACCATCGAACATTTCGGATCGCCGGTGATTAAAGACCGCAAATAGCTGTTAATAACTGTGGTGAAATGTTCAATCTTTTTAGCTAAAGTTTAAATAACATGGTCCGGGCAAAACAGTCTCGCCGAAACCTGCAATTATTTTTGTCTATACACGAAAAAATTAAAGGGTGAAGGGTTTCAGTTAAATATTATTTTCTTTATGGAATGTAGATGTTAGCTAAAAGAGGGTTTCGTATAAACAATGTTTACCTTGAATATTGTTTTGTACTTTGAAATATTACTGAAATCACAAATGTAAAAACAAGTGACACATGTTATTTTCGGTATAAGATGAAACGATAAAGATTCTCTACATATAGGAGTCTATATGAGCCGGTATTTCTGTCACACAAGCAAGGCCTCGGTTTGCAATACAATATATGATTCATTTAGTACTGGATGAAATATCAGTAAATGTCGAAAAATCATAAACAGCATGAATGAAAATAAAAAAGAAAATGTTTGACACGGTGAGGTTCAGAAGAATATACTACGACGGTCTCAAACGAATATTTATTATCTACCCTTATTAACTGACGGTGGGTACACCTATAAAAACCAGTGAACCTTGGATATCAAAAATTTGAATGATACAAAAACAAGTCCATAGAAAAATGTCTACACGCTAAATTACTTCTTATATATTTAAGGCCAACACATTTTTTTCACCAGTTTTGTCCTTCGGTAAATTTTCATGGTGAAGTAATGTGTAATTCTGAGAGATTCAGTGTTTCCTGGTTTTTGAGCATCTATCCGAGCTGAAATAGTGAAATACATTGTAGATACAGGTTTTTAAAGTTTGATACAGGAAAATTGTAATGGACAATCTTTAAGCTCGCGACACTTAAGTTTGAATAGGGTCAATCATTCCAAAAGTAGGTTTAAAATGACCCAAACGACCATACACATAATGTATTGAAAATGAGGCAATGGTGAAATAAAAAAAATGAATATGAATCACTGTTCTATCATAGCTCTGACATACTTATACATTGCCTTACAATTCACAACCTTTTGATCGAGTGGATTTTGCAAAACTATGAAAAGTGTCTAGGTTAACACATTCGATATAAAATATATCACCTTGTTAATTGCTTTTGACAACTAATTGATAAAATAATGAATCAACAGTCTGAACAGACACAGTAGAAAAATGTTTAATTGTTGTTAAATTATTTTTAAATGACACATTTAACCTATTAACTATGGCCTATTTGATAGTTTTATGACAAAATGGTCACATATAACGTTTCGTTAACTTAAACCACTTTATTTTAATGATTGCGCCTACTGATATTACTATTTTGATTGTTTATTGAAACAGTACTTGACAAACTAAAACCTTTCATAATCTTTTAAAAGTATGAATGCGACATTTAAAACCCTCCGGACATTCTGACACACACCTTCAAGTTCCTTCAACACGATTTATATTGGGTCAAGTTTGTTGCTAAGAAAAGAGCAGGTATCACTTCAGCAAGAAACCTTCCACAAAATATTTCAATTATCTGTTTTCAGACAGTAGCCATATCACCGACGGAAATACGAAACTAATTTTAGCGTTGCTATGGCAACTAGTGCTGCGGTACCAAATCGGATTGTCCAATTTTCAGAACAGAAGCTGGTTACTGGCTTGGCTCCAAGCAGTTGTTCCAGAATGTCATGTGACCAATTTGACTTCCGACTGGAACTCTGGGATAGCGCTACAGTGAGTAAATACCTCCGTTTTAAGATTTAAACTGAGCATAATTTCGGATATGGCGTTTTTGTGTAAGTCATCAAAAAGATAGCTATTGAATATCATCTTGCACTTAAAAAGGAAAAAAATAATGAAAAAAGTAACATTATATTGAGTTGCAGAGAAGTAAAAAACAAGAGATTTAAGTGTACCTTATTAATCACGTTATTACAGCTTCATTTGTACACCCTTTTCTAAAAAGAACAGAAATTTACAATTGTCAGAATCGTGATAAAAAGAACAAGCCAACATCATGACTGGTGATGTGACACATTTTAACTGTACTATTCAACAATAGGTCAAAAATCAAGATTTTTTTTATCTTATACTTTGCACCACTACCCATGTCTACCATAAGTCTGTTCCAAGGCTCAAGACAAATTCTCAAAGACCTCTTGCGGAGAAATTGGTTTGTAAACTGGTTGGATACCAAGAAACACTTGTTAAGTGTACTGACCGCCGGGATATGACCAAAACAAAAAAAGGTCGAAACTGGCGTTAAACCCAAATTATTACAAAATAAGGGCAAAAAAAAATCTCAAAGACAATAGATGTTTAAGACAAGCCGGGAAGACGATTTCGCCCTTATTTCGAATTGTACAGATCGTGCTATTATTAATACTATGATTTTGTTTGTTTTGGGGTTTAACGCCGATTTCAACATATGTTATCTCTCGGCGGTCAGTCCACCTAACCGGTTTTTCCTGGATAACTAACCAGTAATTGCCAATTTCTCCGTAAGTGACTGACTACTGTTCCCACATGATCTACTTTGTATCAGCGGTGAGAGACAAATGAACATAAGACACAATCATGACAATGTCTGCGAACAATTGTCACGGAGAAATTTTGCCCTGCCCAGGGGTCGAACCAACGACCGATGGATTACTAATCCAGTGCTCTACCTATTGAGCTAAACTAATACCATGATCATGAAACCGCGTTTTAAATACTATGGTGTCCATCTTAATAATAACACATCATTGTCTCATCTTTAATTTGGTCGTAAAAAAACTTCATTTTCTAATATTATCTTTTCAGTGCACTTTTAGAGTTTTGCAAGAAAGGCTTAAGTCCAAACTGGAAACACCTGAACCCTCTAGACAAGTAAGTGTTTTTTTTTGTGTTTTTGGCGATATTAATATGAAGATAGTCTTATCTTTACTTTTTCCCTAAAACAACAACAACAACACAAAATCATCAACAACAACACAAAAAGAAACTGTTATCTTCCCAAACGGATATGTTCGAAACATTTCAAAGGACCTTTGCTGACAAACTCCATTGAGTATGGTGATGTTATATTTCAGAGATAAAACAGTTGCCTTTAAAATCCTAACTGTCTGGTTTTCTCACAACCACGCTAAAATATTTAAAAGAATTTGATTGAGTTAAGTGTTTGTCAACAGAAAATAAGTTATACAGGGCGTTTAAAATAACTATGATTACGTTGACATTTTCATATTTATAAATTTTGTAATGCGGGTAATCCAAATGAAAAAACATTAAGTGACATTACAATGTTTTATTGTATTATATGTCGCGAAAACATATTACACATGCATATTTTGAAACTGAGAAATTTTGTTAACAGGTGGGATAATTCATCGAGACGCTAAAGTCGTTTACAAAACTTTGTAAATAATCTTAGCAATTAAGGATACTATATTTATCTGACACAAAAATTAAAGTTTTCTTTAGAGACAATATCTTTTTCTAAAAGTTTTAAGTAACTGTCCAAAACAAACACTACACCTATATTAATTAGCATAAATTTATGTTCATATAGCCAAAGTTTCTAAGTTATGATGAAAACGCATTGTTTAAAATAGAGTATTCTCTATGAACGTCTTGTACACAGAAAAGTCAACGCTGGTACGACTATAAAAAATGTTAATGTTTAAATAAAATACAGACACGTTTATCAGTTTTAGTGTTGTAAAATCGGGCTATATTGAAAATCGATTATTGAATCGAATTCGAATCGGAAATTTACTGTCGGAAAATAATCGAAATGCCATAGCCGCGGACACAGAGAAACTGGATTCACTTTCAGGACACTTTCGTCCGAATGGGACAGTATTATCACATTTAATACCGTTTTTTATACAAGATAAAACAAATAAGATAGTACTGAATCAATTATTTATCCAGTTATTTAATATAATTATAAAGCCAAAGGAACATCTATAAAAACAAATTCCCACAAAGAGTGACTTCCCTTGGCACCTCTTTGGAATGAAAATCGATTGTTGCCGCCGTCGATTATTCGATTTAAACCATTTAGTGAAATGAACCTGTATCATCTTTGATATCTAATTCAGCAAGTGCACGATTAAGGTTGATGCTTGTAGAATAGTTTTTCAAGTTCCAAAAATCACCCCCGAATATTCATTTCTGTATAAGCGACAGCCTTTTAATCTTTAAAGGAAGAAAAATCTTCCGAAAGAAGAGTTTTATATATTCTGACTCGCAGAAAACTTTTGAGAAACTTCGGGTTTTATTAAACTATACTTTTTGGCATTTTATATTTGAAATATTAGATTAGATACGCA